>CM053030.1:381444390-381996499 GCA_028564925.1 Lithobates sylvaticus
GTTTCCTGTGGGTCTAGATGAGGTGTTGGCATGCTAATTTTAGAGGCAGCACATGCTGGCAAAGCCATATTTACTAGAGCCGTTCCCTTTATGGCTTTCTATTGCAAGAGGAATTGTGGGAATCAGGTGGTTGAAAGCTGGGGGAATTTAGTTTGTGGGCTGGGAAGAACATTACGTGGAGCCTGGCCAAAACATTTAATGCTTTACAAATGTTGCTCACATTTATAATACCAGAAACAGCCAGTTAGAACAGATTTCCCAGCTTCTATGTGTTATGGTAAATCGTTAACATTAAAAATGTGTTAGAAAGACACCTATATTTAACAACCCTTTTCCTCTGATAACTAAAATTCAATGTTATTTGATAATCTTAATTTTATCCAATATATACAATAGAAAATCCAAGACGAACTCAGTCTACTGTGAAGCAAATATAACATAAAAACACTGCTATATGTGTTTGTCAATCACACATTTAGAGTTATTGTTTTATTTGCAAATTTAGAGGCTGATCAATTTAAATTGTAATTTAACTCTATCCAAGATCGTAGCGCAGAGGTTAGTGTTTGGCATTCCATAATTCTAATCTTTGGCTAATGATGCTGTTAGTTTCTAATTTTTATTTAAAAGCAAAAAAAAGTATATTTTTAGAGAGTACATATATTCAGTTACTATTGTAGTGTTTGATTTTATGTATACTGTTTTTATCATAGTAAGGACTAAAAAGTTAAAATATTCAAAAGTTTTTTTCCTTTTTTTTTGCCAAATAAATATATAATACTGCATACTGCATATGTATATTATTTAGTCTTCTATCTAGTCATGAGGTGGAGCTTACATAGTTACATAGTAGGTAAGGTTGAATAAAGACAATAGTCCATCCAGTTCAACCTGTGTGGGTGTACGTGTGTCAGTGTCTATAATTATTTCCCACATCCCTGTATGCTGTGTTCTTTAAGATGCACATCAAAGAGTCTTTTAAAAATATCCATACTCCCCGCTTCCACCACCAATTGTGGTTGAGAGTTCCACATCCTTATTGCCCTGACAGTGAAAAATCCCCTGCACAGTTTAAGGTTAAACGGCTTCTCCTCAAATCTCATTGTGTGGCCCAGTGTCCTCTTACACTCCCTGAGGCTGAATCGTTTTTTTCCTATGCTGGAATCACCATTGAGATATTTTTAAATCGCTATCATGTCCCCTCTCAAGGGGCGCTTCTCCAGCATTTAGTGCTTGTAGTCGTTCCTCGTAATTGAGGTCATTCAGGCCACTTATTCATTTCATTGCCCTTCTTTGAACTCTCTCCAGTTCCAGCACATCCCTTCTGAGGACCGGTGACCAGAACTGGACAGAATACTCCAGATGTGGCCGAACCAGAGTTTTATATAGTGGCAGGATTATTGTTTTATCCCTAGAGTATATCCCCTTTTTTATGCATGCTAAAATTCTACCGGCCTTGGTAGCTGAAGCTTGACATTGCATGCTATAGTCTTGTTATCTAGTTTGTAGTAGCTGAGCTATGACTACGGCCAAAGAGAATATGAAAATAAAATTGTATCTGAGGGCAATTCTGAGAGTCAGCATCATGCACCTTGAATATTTTGCACACCTTGGATGTTTAGTGCAGGGGCAATATTGGTGGTGAAGCGGGGCATGCTTGAACTTGGTTAAAGCAGGAAGCAGAACCTGCATTTGTAGTAAAAAATAACTGATTTATAACTATAACTATAAACTATTCATAAATCAACATTTGGAAACTACACATGCTGATATTATTAATTACATTAAGGTAATCTCTTTACCATTTACATGTATATCTAGAATAAAAAATGGAAAAGACTGCTTTACTTTTAAATTAACTACATTGTCATGCTAACAATTTATTTTTAAAAAAGGGTTGATTTACCAAAGGCATTTAGACTTTGCGGGTGCAGGTGCTCCAGAGCTTAGTAAATAAGGTAACGCTTCAATAAAAAACAGCATTTTGCTTGCACATGATTGGATGATGGAAGTCAGCAGACCTCATTTGCTAAGCTCGGGAGCTCTTGCAGAATGCACAGTCTATTTGCTTTAGTAAATCAACCCCAATGTGTTATATAGTGTTATTAAGAATTGCTATAATGCAAAAAAACAAAACAAAACAAAAAAAAAAACCCTGTTAAATACATGTGTTTCTGAATCTGCATGTTATTACACTGCAAACAAAGAAGTATTCATTTTCCATAGTATTATGTAGCAGGCTTGACATATTGTATGGAATAAAGCCATATAACCTTCCTCTGAAAACATAGCTTTTGCACCCTCTCCACTTCGATCTGCTGAAATATGAACAAAACCGAGTCTTGTCTGAAACTATTTACCTTGGAAATGGCAAAGGTACATTGTGATCTAATGAAAGTATGCCTGGAATTTGGTCGCAATTCATTGAAAAGTGCCCTTCCCAAAAACAGCCTATGGGAATTGTGGTTACCAAAAGCTACATGCGGGAACTGCAACTTGTTTAATTTGTCATCAAACCAGAAGGCTTATGAAAGCATAACATTGTTTAACTAAGTTTAAAACAATTAATAAAGAGAATAGTTATATGATTTAAATGAAAAAAAGAGCTGACCTTGATTTAATTATAAAGCTTAATGTTTGGCACAATGAAAATGTTTGGTCAAAATGTCCACCATGACAAGGTACTTACATCCAAAATTTCCTTGTTGGCTTTTGGTGATGTGGCCTCCCGTAATTCCTTAATAGCTACAGGAATTTTTATGCTCTCTCCTTCAGGAATCCAGAGTCCCTGATTACACACATACATTTTATTAGTAATGTTAACACTAAACAAATTATACATTTGCTAAAAATGTGACTATAGATTTTATGTTGGAAAAAATACATCTGAAATACAAAAACATTTGATTTAGGAGAACCGAAGCAAAAACGTTGTTCCAAGCATCACAAACCATTTTTAAAACCTGTAGGGAATCTCTAGTTTACCACCCCCTATGCTTACCTTTACAGCTGCCGCCCACCAACTTTGATTCTTTTTACCAATCTCTAAAAAGTCTGGTAAGGCAGTCTCCGAGTTACAAACATCTGACTTACATATGACTCGTACTTAAGAACAGAGGAAGTGTAACATCACGCTTGTCCCGGAAACCGCCGGCCAGCCATCTTGCTGCCATCTACTATTTTGTGGACCTGTCAGTAATCTCACATCACTGCAAGGCCAGTTAACCCTTCCCTATGGTATCCAAAACTTAAAAAATAAATATTTGTCTGGAGTTACAAAAATGTACCTGTTTCAACTTACATACAAATTCATCTTAAGAACAAACCTACAGACTCTACCTTGTTTGCAACCCGGGGACTGCCTGTACTTCGGGGGTTCAGAGGGTCGTGTGACACACCATCTGTTTTTCCAATATGAAACAATTATGGCCTTGAAGGGCAAACACCATAATCCAGCACTATCACACATGGCTAGAAAACATGCAATTCAGTGCAATTGTTGATAATAATGGGTACTGTTAACAACTACTGATTATTTTGGAAGCACAGTGGCATGGAACTATGTGGTGGTAAATCTAAATATTGGAAGGGAGAATGCCTAATAAATAATGTGGGCATGTTGGGGATTGTATTTCTTGACAGGTCTACATAAGAGATGATGAGTCATGACATTTGGTGTCTCTAGAGTCCTTTACCTCCATGGGAACACCATATACTGTACATTTGCCCTATTGTAAAAAAGCCTATATTAAACAGTAGTTCTTCATTATATATATATATATATATATATATATATAAAACGTGACCTTACCTGATATACTGTGCCAAATGCTCCAGATCCGAGTACCTTGATTTTCTTGAACTCTGTCTCTTTCAGAATTCGAAGGAGTGCTTGGTTAGGTGCTTCACCACTCGGTGTGATAGGTTCCACAAGCTAGAATTAGATACATCACTGTTAAAAATCAACTGTTTATTTTTTGGTTTCTGCATGACCCAAGTCAGTTTATCAAATAAAGTATTAACACGGTGTATGGAATATTGTACACCTATTACAGAAATGTCAAGTCATATATCATTTGTTTATTACTTGTTATAATAAATGTAATACATTTCTTTCAGGACCAACAAACCTACCTTTAGATATCTAGTGTACTGGAAATCATTTGTGCACAGAGGAAATTCTGACTATTGGTCAATGGGGGGACCCTTCACAAGAAGAACCCAATAGTGAGGTGCGGGTGGATGTATGCCATGGATGTCAGTCTGAAGTTGAGATTTCCATGATTGCACATTCAAAGTTTTGGAGCTTCTATCTATGTTTATATAATCTGCTAAAAATTGTATTGCTCTACCTTATATTAAAGTGATTTTAAAGGCTTATTTTTTTATTCTCTTAAAATAACAAACATGTTATACTTACCTGCTCTGTGCAGTACAGAGCAGCCCCGATCTTCCTCTTTTTGGGAGCTCCACTGGTACTCTGGGTTCCACCCCCGCCAAGTGCCCCCATAGCAAGCCGCTTGCTATGGGAGCACCTGTGCATGCTCGTTCCCGAGCCCCGATCTGTGTATCCATAAGATAAAGAGAAAGGAACTCGGCCTCACCATTCCCCTCGGGTTGACTCTGGTCCTCTCTGCCCGCTCCTTGTCACTGGCTCTGATTGACAGCCGCTGGAGTCAATGGCTCCTAAAGCTGTATCTGAGACCATGAGGAGCAAGAGAGCTGAGACAGCCTCGGCTCTTGTGCACATCGCTGGATCGAGAACAGGATCAGGTATGTGTTTAAAGGGGGCTGTGGGGGGGAGCTGCATGCAGAAGGTATGCAGTAAGGTACAAAACCTTTTGACCTTTCAACCACTTTAAAATGTGCACATGTATAATACATAAAATTGGCAACTTTGTTTACTACTAACCTCTCTTTCTTGAAGTAATCTGCGCACAGTCCGTTTTCTGTTAATTCGATTTCTTCGGATGAAGAAAAATGCAACAAGGGCAAGCATAACAGCTGCAAGGATTCCACCAACTACACCAGCAACAATGTATGCCACTTTAGATCTGAAAAAAAAGTTATCTCAATTTACAAACAATGTACATTTTTGCAGTTACTAAAATCTATTTTATTAAATTATTGAAACTGGGCAAGTTTTAATCTGCCATTTTATGGGATTCAAAAATGCATAAGTTTAAAAAAAGACTGAGACAAAACAATGGCTCTATAAGCAGTGGCGGAACTACCGCCATAGCGACACACGCGGTCGCTATGGGGCCCGCGGTTGCTATGGGGCCCTCAGCCGGGGCCCGCTGCCGAGTGGAGCCCTCAGCCGGGGCCCGCTGCCGAGTGATCCGGGGCTCGGCATCGGCAAGCGAGTCCTGCCCCTGCAAAAAAACACCGGCGCCAGCCCCGTCCCAGCGTCGTGACGTCACTCGGCCGAGGCGCAATGAGAGGGGAGGAGCGTCAGACTAAAGTCAAAACTTTTTATATCAAGTTTGTGTATCCCAAGCTTTTTGCCATCTGAACTGAACTGTCTGTGAGTGTAACTGTAAAATTATTATAATATGCAACATGGCGGGGGGAGGGGGGTAAATTTATGGTACCATAGTCCACTTCAGCCTCCGCAAAAAAACTCTCACCCTTCATAGACATGTTTGACAGGGGATGCTGTCTGTCAAACTCTGCAAGCCAAGTCAAAATTGCAATCAAAGAATGGCGGTCATGGCTAGTGTACAGCAGTGTTCAACAGTGGTAGAATATAGCTGGGTGATTAGGGGGTAGTATAACTGTGGCTCAACCACCTAATTTGAAGCTTGACTGAAGCTTTTTTTTAGACAATTACATCTACAAAAAATGACTGACAACATCTCTGCTTGTAAGGAGAGGATTACAGAACTGCAGGATTTAACCAAATAATTTGAGAGTCTTACCCAGGAGGTTTACAACCTTCAACGCCTGGGCCTGTGCACCTGTTGAAACAAAATACAATTACTTTGGATTTCCTAATAATTACTATTACAACAATATTTCAAAGCAATGGCAAAACAACAGAGGTAGCAACCAGTCCTGTGCTCATGGTCTGAAGGTGGCCCAGCTCTGACCTTGATGTGATGACTATTTTTAAAGTGGAACGCTACTATTTGTCAGCTCTTTGAAATCTTATCAGCTGGTTTTTCTTTTTCATGAATGTATTAAACCGAAAGCAGAGACATAAAATGCCTGAAAATAATGAATTGCTGATGGCCAGTGGGGGCAAAGCGTGAAAAGGTTATTTCAACTGCTTAGAAGAGCTTTCATTGGGGAGATGTCATAAGGCCAAGAGCGCAACTTTAACCATAGCAGACAAAATAGTTGCTAAGGTCCCCAGAAGCACAGGGGGCCCAGAGCTGACACACCATGATGTATACAGCTAGCAATATCATTTGGAGAATACATTTGCATAATATAAATGTATATAGTTTTGGAACTTCTTTACACATTGCTTTAAAAGTATAAATATTATTCTAGTTCACTAGAGAAATTTCCTTTGAGAAGGGGATTAGAGAAATAGGGGTCCTCCTAATGGTTCTACTATGGGCTCTCATCACACAAAGTTATAGCCCGGTATAGGGTCTCTTATTCAAATTTGCATTAAATGTTGCAAAGCTCACATACATTCAATACCTGATTTTCATTTACAGCCACATTATATACTGAAGGTCAGAAAACAAAGATTTCTATATAATCATTCATGTGAAAAAATTATTAATTCAAAAAGATTTACATTTGTGTGACACTTAACATTCTTTTTATTGTTTTTTGTAAAACAGCCAGCAGAGAGCAGCAGTGTCCAGGACACTGAAATGTACGTATTGCTGCCAAGAGTTATGATTTGGACTTTGATATCGCAATAAAAAAATAAATAAAATAAAAATATTTCTTAATACACTTACAAATGTGGGTTTATGACCACCATATATGTATTATCGCTTAGGGACAATATTCAAATTAAATTAAAGGATCGATAGTGTCAAACAGTGTAAATGATATCTTTTGAACTAAAATTAAAGTAATTTTAATAGTATATGTGGAATATGCATAAATCACATGCCACCAATGAGGTACTCTTGAGATCCAAGAGCTGCATTTTTCATGACAATCTACAGTTTTAACTCACCCCAACTTGCATTCTGGGCTGCAGAGCTGACATAATCCATTCTGATCAGGATATTTGGAGAAAACGGCAGTATTCCCATCGTAGAAAGCAGGAGGACAGGTTTTGACGCAAGTGTCGTCATCAATGTAATGAGCACATTTTATACACTGATCTGCACCCTGAAAATAAGTCAGTGAAAAAGATTCAGTGCAACATAACGTTTGAATAACTTTCATTCATTTTTTTTCCCTTAAGTGACAATATGCATACCACATACAAAAAACATGGCTCGTTTATACATGAAATAGCTTAATAGATAAATGATTCTTAAAAATAAATGAACATGAACACAATGTGGTTGATTTACTAAAACTGAAGAGCGCAAAATCTGGTGCAGCTGTGCATGGTAGCCAATCAGCTTCTAACTTCACCTTGTATAATTAAAGCGGAAGTAAACCCATCGATTTACCAGTCTAAAAAAAATGCTAACTGCACATTGGCTGTGCTCTCAACCAAACAGTCAAACCATCCAATGGCTGGTGTCATAACGGATCACATGTGCAGCACTGTGGCAGTTGAAGATTAAACAGAGGCAAAGATGGCAGCTTCCTTGGCTGAAAACGATAGGGGGGTTTACTTCCACTTTAAGTTTTGACAAAAAAAAAAAATTGGAAGCCGATTGGTTTCTATGCAGAGCTGCTCCAGATTTTGCACTGTCCAGTTTTCGTAAATCAACCCCAATATTTCATGACATTTAAATTTGACAGTAACAAAAATAACCATAATTTAAATTAGCTTAGAGAATGTTTTTTGTCATTAATTTAAATGTAAACCCTAACATTTCAGTTTTCTGTTTATCTAACACAATTTTGTAAATTATTGTTTCTGCTGTGTTCTCACTCTTTTTTGCATCTGATTGATGCTGATCTCCTTCAGCCACATCCTGTCCACATGCACCCGCTGCAGCATTATTTGCACATCATTGCTCTGTGCAGTCTGTCTGATTAAAAAATTGTTGCAATCATGCTTGGGGCAAAGATACATGGGAAAAGCTGTGCACACAATATTCTGATATACAATACCCACAAAAATGAATAATATGAGTGCAGCGCTAACCTACGACAGTCTGTCTGATAGTGTCAATGAAGTACCACTATAAAGAAGTAGTCAAATATACAGATGCAGTACATACAGTATCTCACAAAAGTGAGTACACCCCTCACATTTTTGTAAATATTTAATTCTACCTTTTCATGTGACAACACTGAGGAAATAGTAAGTAGTGAGCGTACAGCTTGTATAACAGTGTAAATTTGGCATTCACTAGTGGATCTACTACTCCATAGGAACTCAGGAGTTTTAGCAAGATATGTCTTGCAAAGTTAGATATACTGTACTTTTTCACCCTGAAAACCGTGTGGAAATAGTGTGTGCATGTTATACACTGATACTTCAATTTGGGCTGCCTAGGAGGAAACGGGGAGGGGGGCAGGAGGAGTGCCATCAGATTACATACAGCGAGAATCTCCTGTTTACTCAGCGGCCTCTGTAATAGGAAGTCCCGTCTCCTGGGCCGGCATTAGACTGTGTTCTGGTCCGGTCCAGGAGGCGGGACTTTGTATTAAAGAGGCCGCCGAGTAAACAGGAGATTCTTGCTGTATGTAATCTGATGGTGCTCATCCCGCCCCCCTCCCTGTCCCCTCCGAGGCAGCAGTAATCTGAGGTGAGGCTGCAGATGGGCATTGATCAGGCTGCATTCATGGCAATGGTGAGGCTGCATATGGGCATTGATCAGGCTGCAGATGGGCATTAATCAAGCTACATTGATGGGCAATTGTGAGGCTGTAGATGGGTATTGATCAGGCTGCATTGATGGGCAATTGTGAGGCTGAAGATGGGCATTGATCAGGCTGCATTGAAGGGCAATTGTGAGGCTGCAGATGGACATTGATCAAGCTGCATCGATGGGCAGTTGTGAGGCTGCAGATTGCATTGATCAGGCTGCTGATGGGCAATGGTGAGGCTGCAGATGGGCAATGGTGAGGCTGCATTGATGGGCACTGACCCTTATTTTGCTTCAAAGTTCTTTATTAAAAAAAAAAATTTTCCCTGAAACTTCCCTTCTAAAATGAAGGTGCGTGTTATACGCCTGTGCGTGTTATATGCCGATAAATACAGTATTTGGTCCATGTATAATTCTACATTTAATATACTTTTCTTGTCATCTGCATCTACTGCCCCTCTAAATCGTGTGCCGCACCACAAAGACAGATTGTAAGCCGTCCACAGACAGAAGAGACCTTCTGTATGAGGTGTCTAAATGTATAACACTCCCCTTTATTAATCAAAATCTTTTCACTGTTCTGCTGCTACGGAAAATTAGACCATAGAAGGGAGAGAATGATTGTCTGTTAGGAGAGAAACACAGACTGCTCTTCACCCACTTCATATAAGATTGAGGAGGATTGAGCCTATGGACTGTTTTATGATAATGGAGTGACTGGATTATATATGCATACTTCTTGGCTTTCCCCAACACACCCAGCAAAGACCTGCATAGAACTGTTTCTAAACATCTGTACCTAACCTGGCACATGAACCCCGTACTCTACTAAAACCATTTTTTTTTATAATTTTGCACGAAGATCCAAACTAGCAGGCTCTTTTCTTAAAACATACCTCCCAACTTTATAAAATGATAAAGAGGGACACCTTTTACCACACAGGCAAAGGACCTGTCCTTGCCATGGTCCCAGTTACAGGACCACAAAGATTCAGAAAATGATTGGTTAAACTATACAAGTGCTTTTTGACCTATATTTTCCTTCATATTGGGTTTTTAAAATAACTAATATATTAATATAGAGGTTAGATGCACATTTTAGTGTAGCATACAACTTTTTGTAATAAAATAGTACATCTTTTATAGAGATATACACATCAGAGGGACAACTGAGGCTGCACTAGGGATGGAGGGATTTGGTCTCAAAAATTGAACATTGCTTTCAAATGAGGGACATTTGCCATGTAATAATGAGACAGAACTATAGGCAAAACATTTATTTTTTCATTTTGGATAGAGTTAGGGAATGTTATAACCCCCGCCTCACTGGGGAGATTTACCTTCACGTCCTGAGGAAATCCTGAAAATTAAGGGAATCCCTTGGGGACTCCCAGGTCATCAAAACTAGTGTCCCCGTTAGAAGACTATCCCTATTTACTTTTCTGAGGGCAAGCCAAACTTTGAGATTTTTTTTATTTTCGCATTTAATGATAATGGTAAACAGGACAAATATAGAAGGTAATGGGGGCACGGACAGCAATAAAAACTTAAAGGTGTTCTAATCCCTCTCCACTCTATCCAAAACGTAAAAAAAAGTTTTGCCTTTTGTTATATTTTAAGCAAAGTGCCAACGACAGACTGCACAGATAAGAGATTGCTCCTGTTAGACTGCCAGTACCAGATACTGACCATCTTAGATTGGTATACTGCTACCACAGTAATTGCTGCTAGCTTCTGGATCCTGTGCCAAGCAGCTGCCCTGCTGCTTAAAGAACACAGGAGGACACCCACTTGTCAAGGGCGCTATTCAGGGAAGACTGCATTATCTCAATGAATGTAAAGTGTTCCCTGTTTGGACAAGGTGGAGATTGTGATGACACAACCCCACCTCTCCACCTCATCCAATCAAAGAATGTTCTGTATTCATTGAAAGAAAATGCAAGGTGTTCCCTGAATGGCACCCGTGCTGAGCAAGTGACCTCCTGTGTTTTTTCAATGCATTAGGTCAGCCACTTGCCATGGGACCTGGAAGCTAGTGGAGATCACTGGAGCAGTCACATTACTTAGTCTAGCAGAGCTTTGCCGATCACTAGCACTGGGTGTAATGACCTTTCTCATGCATACCTTGTGCAGGGTCAGGGATACATTTGTATTATTATTCTACCTAGCATATTTGACTTTCCTATGTGGTTCTGCAACACCAACTACATGCTAGCTAGCATAACACAATCTCTACAAAGTTCTATATGATTTACACTCCCCTGGACCAAAAACCACTCCAAGTGGTGTTGTATCATGACTTATATAAAAAAAAGCAATCAACACAGTCTTTTTAGTAAACAAACTTAAATACTGTAATATTAATAAATCAATCCCACCAGTTGCAGCTCACACCGTAAAGTGATTTTACTCCACCCTTTAACAAAACTGCATGAACAAAAGAGCTCTATTCATTAACACCACATATAAAATAACTTAAAGGGGTTGTAAACCCTTGTGGTTTCTCAATGCATTCTCAATGCATTAAATTCTCTTACAGCCCCCCAGTGTCCCCGTTTTACTTACCTGAAGCCTCTCTTTCTCACGCCGGGGTCAAGCACACCAGCTCTAGCCGGTGTCTCGTGTCCTGATTGGCTAGATTGATAGCAGCACAGCCATTGGCTCCCACTACTGTCAATCAAATCCAATGACGCTGCAACGGGGGCGGGGCCGAGTCCTGCTGTCTGTGTCCATAGACTCAGCAACAGGATACAGGAGCGCATGGGTGTCCCGAGGGAGAATGCTTCTCCGACAGGGCACTCAAGAATTGGAGGAGCCAGGAGCGCCACTGAGAGACCCCAGAAAAGGAGGATCGGGACACTCTGTGCAAAACCAACTGCACAAGTAAGTATGACATGTTTGTTTTAAAAATAAAAACACGAACCTTTACAACCCCTTCAAATCCCAACATAAAAGTCCAAAGACATGAAGAGACAGCACTGTGCATCAGTGCTGTCCACATGCTCCAAAAATCATCAACTAATAAATCACCCGTGATCTGCATGCAGGCACCCCTCGTGCTCAATATATGCTCCTCCAGATAAGACCCTGATTGTTAGTCAAGGGCCAAATGCACTTTTGCCCCCTCATGTGCCACTGATCAGATGCGTTATGCCTGGTCCACAGGCATCTGTTGACCAGACATAACATGTATGGAAGTAAAACTATGTCAGTGAGGGCATGTGGTGGCCATCTTAAAGTCGGCAGAGCCTTGGGTGAGAAAAGCTTCCTATTGCCCATGCAATGTATATAGAACTGAGTGTATAAATTAACAATAGTGGAAGTCTTCTCTTTTTTTTAAATACAATTTTGCTAATCCTTAAACGTTTAAATATAATTAATAGTGATTCTTTATTATAAATACTTCCCCCTTAAGTGTATCACCATTTTAAACATTCATAAAATCAAGATAAGACCTGGCTGGCCCTTAATGTGTTCATGCAAACATGTTCAAATCCCATAAATTAAATAATACACAAATTAATTCCAGCGTAAGTATAAACACTTGAAAGTCCCACTCCACAATGTAAAAAAAAGTACTTCTATAGTGGATAAGTTTCCCTCTACTCTCACTTTCCTATTCCACCAGTGCTCCACCGAAAGAGAAAATCCAATTTATTTACCACAGCTTTATGACCCCTTGTGATAGAAATATCATAAGCACTTGATCCCAGGGCTCACAAACACATTCCAACTGCTTTGGCAAGCTGGTAGTAATATTTATTCATAGACACCTCTTCCCCAGTAAGGTTGCTAGTTCCTCTCAATGAATGGCCATAAACAGCAAAAGGACATAAATACTTTCATAGTGCAGTATTTATTTGGAAATGAAAAGATCCACAATTCCCGAAGTAGAAACAATTACATTTGCGGGTGCACAATCTCTCGGCACCAATACAAACAGCCTGTAATCCATGCCACCGCTCTTCTCAATGGAGCTGGCGTGCTTTTCCAATTACTGAAACGTAGTCACCGCTTAGCCCGGATATGAAGGACGTGTTACCTGCCTCTACATGTTTTGTGAATGCAGCGTCTTAAGGGAGCTTCTAGCGAGCAGAGCGGTGGCATTGGAGTACAGGTTGTTTTATATGTATTTTAAATAAATTGTCCTTTTATATATGGAGAGCACTATTAATCTTTATTCTTTTGTATGAGTGATTATTCATATCAGAGGCAAGTGGAGGAGATAAGGACTGCATTAGGGGAGCACTACAATCAGTGGCCCGCGAGGTGGAAAAAGTGCATTTGGCCCTTGACTAACAATTAGGGTTTTATCTGGAGGTAAGCATATATTGAGCATGGGTGGTTCCTGCATGCAGATCACGGGTGATTTATTAGATAAAGACTTTTGATTGGACACATTTGAAAATCTATTTTCTCTCAATTTCTTTGGACTTTATGTTGGGACATTTAAGTTATTTAATGTGGTGTGGTGTTAATAAAGGTTGTGTTACATCTTTTGTTCATGCATTTTTATGATTCATGATTTGCTTCATTCATTTACATGACTCTAAAGCCAGCAGGGATCTTGGGAGAAAAACAGTTGGTATGGTTTAACTTC
This sequence comes from Lithobates sylvaticus, assembly GCA_028564925.1. Taxonomy (NCBI): domain Eukaryota; kingdom Metazoa; phylum Chordata; class Amphibia; order Anura; family Ranidae; genus Lithobates; species Lithobates sylvaticus. The sequence continues at coordinate 381,457,900 of CM053030.1, forward strand.
AAGGCTAGACAGTTATTTCCATACATAGAAATAAACTGTGAATCAGACATCTTTGAGCAAATATGTGTTTGCTTCATGTGTCCGTATGTGACCATTGTTTATTATATTTGTCTGTGGCCAAAAGGAATCTATGCCACCTCTATAATTATGTCCTTTGTAGTTTGTAGGGCATACAGTTATGTTATTTTAACATAAAAATCAGTCATTGCTTTTCTATTTGAGTATAACCACATACTAATAAATATAACAAATGGGGAATTATGAATACCTTTCATAAAAGGATGCTGAGTAATCCCTGAACTGGTTAATTATTTTCACCATGGTCTGACACAGCGTGATGCAGATAATGCTTTAGACATCTGGTGTTCCAAATTTGTCCAGATGTTTGTCTTCAGCATTACAGCTCTGTACTGTGCTCCACAGAAAGCAATGCGTAATACTATCTATTTCCTGGGCTGATTTAATACTTCCCATTGATCAGCAGTGCAGTCTTCTCAACTTCCCAGAAAAAATATGAAACGCAATTTGAACTGTGTTTGTAGGATAAGATAAAAGGATTTTAACTGGAAGTAGATGGAAGACCATATCCAGCAGACAAACAATATAAAGTTTGTAATAAAGAATATTTTTTTAAACTGTGTTACTAAAAAACAAACAAAAAAACTCACTTTTCAGGCATTTCTTAGTAGACCGCTTTAGCTGTGTAGATCGGTTTACATTAGCAAAGTGCTATACACTACTATGCCGCCATTGCTGCCCTTCTACTGTAAATGCTTGTCACTGTGTAAGAGCAAGCATGTAGCTAGTGAAGTCAGAGGGAAGTCAGAACTTTAGAAGTTTATACCCGTTTCAGGTCAGTCACTCGAAAAATGTTTTAGTCTAGGTATCGAGAGAAATTGATTGCTGTGCCCTGGAGTGGCAATTAAACACCCTGAGTAAACAAGTGCCACATCCTATTAATAATGAATCGAAGGATATTATGAGATGAAGGAAATTATTTAAATGTGTTTTATTAAATATGCACTGTATATGTAATGTATGTGAACCATTCAAATTGTTATATAATTTTATACGTGCTGTTAAAGTCCATTTTTCTCTATCCTTCAATTCATTAGCCTAGGTATCAACAAAATAGCCATGCAACTGGCAGAACTAGCATTCCTGCATTGTACGGGAGGATAGTAAGAGCGCAGCCTGTTGGAGGAGTAAGGAATACGTAAGCATTTGTACATTTTCTCTCACCTTCCAGCCAATTGTGAAGGCTTGACCCCGCTGCATGTGTACATTTAAAAGCAGCTTGGTGATGAATGTGAGGACACCCAATGTACATGGTTTTTCATAAAACAGTGACTTTTTTTTTTAGAAATACATGGTAGGTTGTGAATGCAGTGAATTATTAAATTGACTTTGAAACGAGTAAGCCAGTCAAAGCAAATGAGACCAGCTTTATAAGGATGTTTCTCCCTTTGGTGGGTTAGCTAGAGGTTAAAGTTTTTTTATGGTTAGATGCAATGGCTATGTGTCTTTTTTCAATGTAACCAAGTATGTCTAAGGATAGTAATACATGGACCAGTCAACTTTTAGTTATTTCAGGTACTTATTGTATATAGCGCCATCAATGTACTCAGTGCTTTACATATAGGTATACCTTCGCTCAAGGAGCTTACAATCTAAGGTCCCTAACTCACATTCATACATACACATACTAGGGCCAATTTAGACAGGATCCAATTAACCTACCAGCATGTTTTTGGAGTACCCGGAGGAAACCCACAAAGGCACAATGAGAGAACATGCAAACTCCAGGCAGTTAATGTCGTAGTCAGGATTCAAACCAGCGACCCTTATACTGCTAGGTGAAAGTTCTAACCACTACACCACTTTTATGCCCTATGCAAGCAACTCAAAGTATCCAAGAATCATTTGGGTTGTTTAAAGTGGAATTCCAGTCAAAACTAACACTAAACCTACTCTCTGCCACATTCTAAGCCTAATCTATCTAACCCTGTAAGGCAAAGATCACTATAATTATCTGTTCTGCAGCCATTCTGGTCCAGTCTCCAGCAGCAGATGCTATGTGCAGGAGAGAACCGACAATGGCTGTGAAATGCCTGGGAAGTGACATCATCCATAGAATTACTATGGGACTTCTGTTAACAGCTGCCTCTCCTGCACACTCCTACACAGAGAAGCCGCTGCTGACAGCTCAGCGTGGGTCCGGACCAGAGCGGCTGCATAACTGGTAAGTACAGTGATTTTTGCTTTACAGGGCTAGATAGATTAGGCTTAGAATGTGGCAGAGAGTAGGTTTAGAGTTAGGTTGTGACTGGAATTCCACTTTAAAAGTTAAAGCCTAAAGCTGACCATATATGGATCAAAATTTCACCATAGTTGTATAGAAGTTGATCTCTGATCTAGTGATTGATATCTGTACAACCAACCTGTTGAATAAATGCCACTCGATTAATGCCGCTGGCTAAAGACAGCTTTGCTGATCAGTGTGTTCTGATGGCGGGGAAGTCTTAGTGGTAGTGATTCCTCCATCCACATTGAATGTGTGGAGAGAAGAATCTGGTCATTTTTTTTTTTTTCGTTCAACCTGCTGTTTGAATGAACAAAAAATTAATCCTCTACGGGCTGCTTAACTGTAGCTAAAACTTAAAGCAGACAAATCAGCACAACGGACCACTTTACAGTCAGTAGAATGTGTCACTTGTGCTAATTCCTCTTCTATTAGTAGAAATCCTTCTCTGTCTGTGCCTCCCTCCACCGCTGTAATCTTACAGTCCGGTGGGGGTTAATACAACAACAAGGGGCTGCTACGGGCACTCATCAAGGGAGTCTGACTATGCTCCCGCTTTCCACCTAGGTGCTCCATTCATGGAAGTTGTAGTACGGCTTCTATGAATAGAGCAGATGGGTGAAAAGAGGGCAACATAGTTGGGGTCTCTTGTTGAGAGCCTGTGACAGCCCCTTAGTTGTTGTAACCCCCACTGCATCAGAAGATTACAGTGGGCGGGGGGTGCAGGGACGGAGGAGGATTTCAATTGAAAGAAGAGGAAATAGCACAAGGGACACATCCTACTGACTGTCAGTTATGTCCCTTGAGCTGATTTTTCTGTTTTTAATTTTAGATAAACTCAGGTATTAGATGGGATTTTCAAGAACCCACCCATGAAGTAACATGGAAAAATCTTTCAGAACAAACTTTCATAAGAAGGCAGACACAGCACTGCTGGCAGAAGAAAACTTTGGAAAATCACAGTGATCACATGATTAGGAAGCAAAGAGACCGGTTCCTAAACTTCTCTACAAGACAATAGGGCTGCAGGATGCAGCCCGATCTCTGAGCACAGTGTTCTCACAGCTTAACTGAAAGCTAGGTCATTTCTGATAGAGAATCATATTTTCAGGTCACACTGCACTACCAGATTTCTTCAGTAGATGGTGCAGCAGGTAACGTCTGAAATAAAAACAATCTATACAAAAAACACCTCCAAGATCTAAACAGGACATATACCCCCTTTCGTGTTACTACAGAAAGGGATCCGAAGAGACAGGATCTTTCAGTTTTCCTGGAAGTCCACAATAAAAACACAGTATGTACTACGTATGTCGGTCAGCATAGTTGGAGAGAAGATTGTGGTTGGCTCCACTGCTGGTTTGATTAAGAGAAGCAGATTTCCCACGGTCCATCACTTACTGTGAGAGACCTGCGCAAGTATGGCCACCCTCATATTCCCCGTTGTATTTCCATTTTTCACTTGAACTCATGTGATCTAGGCAAGTGGTGGTAGATATTGTGTGAAATGAATACTAATATGGTTAGAGTAATCCATATCTAATGTAACTGCTTTCATCTCTCCATTATTTAGTGATAACTAAAAGAAAGGCAAATTGTTCTCATTCAATCCAAATACAGTTCACTTCATCTACTTTCCCACAATCTTTATGAGAAACAGATCTTTCACACATATAAAACGCACTTAGTCAATCAGTTTTTATTTTCTCATCAACATACAACAAAAAGAAATCAAATTAAAACCTTCTTGGCTATCCTGATCTGAAAGCCCTAAAGCCTAAATATGTAAAATGTATTTGGAAAGAGCCATAGTGTCATTATAAATAAACAGCTGAATTCATGACTGAACCCACCACAACCTCTTTTTCCCTTTGCTCCTGTCTATTGAGCCCAGATGTGCAACAATATTTGCAAAGAAAATAAAATAATAATAAAAAAAAAGGAATGAAAAACAGTTATCCATCCTGTTACTCTTTCGTCTCTGTCTATCCCACCCCACAAGACAGGAAGTTTAGTTCCTGAGAAGTCAGGCTTTCTTTTTTTCCCCCTCTTCATCTTTCCAAAGAAACAGTCAGTTCAGTAATCAGGAAGCCCAGGAGTAAATGTAAAATGTCAAAATATTGTGAATCACTTTCTATTTCACTTGGTTTATAACATATTATTGTGACACATTCATCATACTTACCGGTCCAATGCAGGTGAGTGTATTGTTCTGTGGTAGGCATTCAGAGTGGCATGAAAAACAATTGTCATTTTCAATATACTCTCTGGGATCTCTGAAATAACAATAAAAAATAGGATTGTTTTTTTTTATAGATTTTTTTTTTTTAAATGTAGTTTACTTTTAAACTCATATTTAAGGGGTAACTCTCATGGGGAAAAAAAATAAAGAAAACAAAATAAAAATGTATTAATATAACATAAACAAATTCTCACACAAGCCATATTGTATTTTTAATGTTACTAAACATTACCTTTACTTTTCAAACTATAGAACTGTAACTTTCTGCAAAAATCAATGCAATATGGCTACCTGGAGGCACTCTGTACACTGTTGGTGTACAAAATGCCTCCAAAAATATAATTTCCTGTTTGGGTAAAGAACTTGACCCTGAACCTAGGTTTACATCTATGCAGGTGGCACTTCATCTGTTTTTCTGGCGCATCTTGCAGTGCGTTTTTGAACTCGCTTTTTTATGCGTTTTTCAGAGTTTTCTTTTTGTTAATAGGAAAGTATGACAGTTCTGTTCGTTGAATGTGACTTTAATGTGACTTTATACTCTCTGGCACTCAGGTCGCATCAAAGTAGTGCAGGAACCTTTATCTGTCCAAAGTCGCATGTTAGGGTTAGGATAAAGTGCTAGGGTTAAGGTCTAGAGTTAGGGTTAAGAGCTGGAGTTAGGGTTAAATGTTAGGGTTAGAGTTAGAGGTAATCATTAGTGTTAGGGTTAACAGTAATCATTAGGGTTAGGGTTTAGCGGTAATCGTTAGGGTTAGAGGTAATCATTAGGGTTAGGATTAGAAGTAATCATTAGGGTTAGGGTTAGCGACAATCATTAGGGTAACAATTACCGCTAACCCTAAAGCCCCATACACACGGTCGGACTTTTTCATCAATTTGGTCCGATCGGACAAGGTTGTTGAAAAATCAGACCGTGTGTATGCACCATCGGACAGTGTTCGTCGGTTTGTCCGTCGGACAAAGTCTTATCTCCTGCTGGAAAGATTTCCCGTCAACCTGGTCCGATCACACCAAATCCGAGCGTGTGTACGCTTGTCCGACCGGACAAAGTGCTACGCATGCTCAGATCACATTACAAGACCAAAGCTATTGGCTACTAGCCTCTACGTAGTCCCGTCGTAGGCAACAAACGTCACCACGTTCAGAATGATCGGATTTTCCGACAACTTTGTCCGATCGTGTGTACGCAAAACCAACATCAGACAAAGTATGACGGACATGGTCCGACGGACCTGGTCCACGGATTGTCCGCGCGTGTGTATGGGGCTTAACAGTTACTGATAACCTTAACAATTACCACTAACCCTAGCCCTATATCCTAACCCTAACATGCAATTTTGGACACATAAAGGTTCCTACACTACTTTGTTGAGACTTTGATCTGACTTGAGTGCCAGAGAGTATAAAGTCGCATCAAAGTCACATCAAAGACACACTCCATGAATAGAACTGTCATACTTTCCTATTAGCCCCCCCCCCCTAAAAAAGGGGGTCAAAATGATCAAAAATGTAACACTTGTTTTTGGTGCTGGTCCATTAAAGTTTATTACACATAAAACGCAATCTTCTGTGGGAAAAAAAAGTCTCTGACCCTTTCCAAAAAATGAACTGGCTCAAAGTGCACAGATGTGAACTAGATCCATGGGAAAACATGTTAAATGGACTGTAGTGTGTTTTCCGCAAAACGCACTAAAAACACATCGGTGTGAACCAAGGGTAAGATACAATACGTTTAGGCTTCCACTACAACAAAAAAGGTAATTTTTGGTGAGATACTCCCTAAGGATTAATCATTTCTAATGGGGTTGCAGGCACTGTAACTTTTCTCACCAGAAAGTGCATCAGCTGCTTATAAAGATTTAGTTGCTCCCATTTTGAATCAGTCTGGCACAAGCTATGACAAGACAAAGAGCTATTTCTTCAGAACAGAAACAGGTAGTGTACTAAAACAAAGTTTGTTAAAATCCTTGCAATGTACAGTTTATACTGTGTAAATATTGATTGTCTTAGTTTTTAATTGGAGTGCTGTGAATTTTCAGGTTGTCATTAAAAAAAATGTGCTCCGTCAGTAAATTTTCCACGTTTTGTCAGTAAAAAATGCTGCAATAGGTTGTCAAAACTGATCATGAACAGCGACCATGTGCCACTGTGGTAGGCTGTCACAGTGGTCACATGATTGGGACTTGGTCCCGCCAGCCTACCGATAGTTAGATTAGCGAGCAATGAGCGTGCTACCAGCACAGAAAAATTGGCAGCCCAGCGACAGCGCCCAATGTGTAGGTGTTCTGTGTTATGCAGGGAGAACAACAAGTTAACCATCAGTGTAGTTGCTAGCCCAGAAGATATTTTATACATGGTAAAATATCAGCGCCAGATTTTAAAATCAAATCAAATGTTATCCCGGATAGCCCTTTCTGCACCTTAACACAGGCGGGTGCTAGGTTTACGACCTACAATTTCAGGGACAAATTAAGCAGCTTGGAAAACAACGTCACTGGAAATATTGTGATTCATTTGGAGATGTTTGTTTCTTCTCAAGTTACTTATGCTGAAAGGCAACACAGCTGTTCCATTTCTTTTAATTAGTAATAGAATCCCTGAAGATAAAAGTGGAGATGTTACTAAAAAAGAAGTAGGTTATGATTACCTGGACTGGTCTGAAAGAAACAAAAGGAAAAAATGGAAGGTGGTATTTCTGTACTATGACTTTCTAATATTGATGAATATTGAAAACTCCTTAGGATATACGAGGTAGACACGATACCTGATATTTTATAAGTGTCATAAGACAAATAGGTTTTTTATGCATGTGCAATACAGTCAGTATAATTTTGACAAGTCATTTAAAATGCAGGAATTCATCTAGAATAAAAGACTTGGACATTTTTAAAATCAGATCTTGTCAGACGAGGCTGGTGTTGCCAAAACCACCCTGTCGGGTCTGCCCCCCAAGCCCACCCTGTTTTGAAGCCTATTAGAACCACTGTCTGTAATCACACGCTTCAAAAAAAAACCCTGATTGGAATCCATGTGTCCGGTGTCCTGTATGTAGATCAGGGGGCCAGACGCATTGGTTTTTCCCATGCGAACTTAATGGATTGCCACTGGATCTTGCTGCATTTTTATGCCTCTTTTTTCAATCTCAGATATAAAGAAAGCCTACGTCACCTTTTATCTACCCTAAAAAGACCCTATTGCTATTCATTTAAACAGCAATATTCCTATGAGGTCATATCTGCATTTAACAGATTATAGGCTTGTTATTTATCTGTAAAAGCCTCCATTGTAAAGACATCCAAAAGCCATAAGACTGCCAGTAGGTGCCGCCATTTTGGTTGTGAAGTCAGCAGCCCCAACAGGCTCAGGACTGTCACTCAAATAACACCCTATGGTTTTCTACATTTGCTCCTCCTCCGGCAGTCCCATAAAAGTTTCTGTAGAGAGGTGAAGGCAGGGGCAGAGTAGCTGGGGCAGCACAGACAATAATTAAGCACTCCCTGAAAAGAAGAGGACAATGCCTGGTAAAAATAAGGGGTTGTGCTAGAGATCTAACTCTTCCTGGAGTACCCTAATTATTTAGCAACTATCAATTTTCCCATTGCACACGTTACTGGAATAGGCAAAGGAAAAGATAAAGAAGGAGAGAAAAGCGCCACTACCAAAGTGTAGCATTTATTAAAACATATTTATGAAATGAGCATATCAATAAGACTCCAGCAGGTGGAGAGCAAGCCCCTATGGGTGGATGTGATTTAAGGTGCTTGGAACCAGAAAGTTAACCAGGGAGACTCCAGGAAGAGCCAACAGAAGCAACAGACTGTCTGTGTATATTACATGTATGAGAACCACTGTGGACAGCAAGGAAATGTTGTAGGCCCACAAGATGGCCGTGATGATGTCAAGTGAGGTAAATGGGCGTAGTTATGTGTTTCAATGCATGACGCCTTTGTCAAACCTGACAAACCTTCAAATAATGTCCAAAAGTTTTCTCAGAGTGATAATATCACAAGAGAAGTGTACAACATTTTGGGGCCACGCAGGACCCCTTCATGAAGCATATGATAAATACACACAATTGTGCAAAGACATTTAAATTATCATCAACCAATCGGAAACAAGATGTAAGGAGTCACTTCCTCAGTAGAAAGGGTTAACCAATAAAGAAGGGAGGGGGGTTAGTTCTTGCTGCGGGGTCCCAGCCCCATACCTCAAATTTGTGTAATGAAGCTCATCACCTGATCATAGCATTTGTGAGATTTGTCCGATCAAGGAGTATGACCATCAGGGTCCAGTGTCACCACTGCCAGGCGACCGGACTGTTCACCAATCCCTATGCACTGCACCGGAAGCACCTGCATAGCTCGGCTGGCCGTGCTGTGGCAACAGGAGTCACTGGATGGTCAGGCAGCTGACACCATGGAAATGTTGCCTTGGTAATTTTCTAGCAAGTTTAAAGGCAAATTGCAAGTAAATAAAAATAATTTATGAAAGTAAAAACACTGCAAGCAAGCATTTATAATACTTGATTTTTCTGTGCTTTTACCTGCAATTTTTAAAATCTGTGACAGGTTCTCTTTAAAATCGTTTTATTATTGCCATGTTTATTCTGTCTTGAACCTTTTGTTAATTAACATACAGCTTTGCAAAGCTGGTAAAGTAATCATAGGATATATTCCTGTTACAGGAATGAAAGCAGCCAAAAAAATAAAAATTCTCCCCAGACTAAGAAATGTAAGCCCATATAAAATAGAAAAGCTGTTCTCTAATTATACTTCTATGCATTTACTAAATCTTGCTGATGACACAGAAAGCTAGATTTCCAGGAAAGTTAAAGGTCTGGATAAGACTAAGATTAAAGGCAGTGTTAAGGCAATCGGGAGTTATGTGTTCAGTTCATTTAGGGCATTCTGTGTATTTTAGAGCTAAACACAAAGCATTTCTCCTGAAACATCAGCCAGGTATTACGCAAATCACCATGACACTGTAAGCTAAAATTAGTGTTCTAATTACAAAGTCTGCACACAAGGCTTTAGGTGGTCTTTAAGGCACAGCACTGAAAATGCAAAACAAAATCCTGGGCGGAAAAAAAATCTTCCATTTGTTTGTTACTAACCAAGCACTTGCAAAAAACGTTGATACGCTAGGTGATGGTGGCTGGTTCATTCGTTGTTATATTCGATTGATATGACAAAGGGAGATATTTATAAAGCAAAGGGAATGGGATTTTCACCAAACATTCACTGTGGGTGAATCAATCACTGCCATTTTTGTTTTTCAACTTATTTTGATGTGAGAATGCGGTTGACAATGAGGATGGCCGCAACATTCCAACGGAGCAATACAAAAATAACAGTCGGGGTTATTTACTAAAACTGAAGAGTGAAAAATCTGGTGCAGCTCTGCATAGAAACCAATCAGTTTCCAGGATTTATTGTCAAAGCTTATTTGAACAAGATGAAGTTAGAAGCTAATTGGCTACCATGTACAGCTGCACCAGAATCTGAGTGCTCCAGCTTTAGTAAATCTCCCCCCTGGGTTCCTTTATAGCAGTCTGTCTCAACTCCAGTCCTCAAGGAGCCCCAACAGGTCATGTTTTTAGGATTTCCCTCAGATGAAACGGATGTGGTAATTACTAAGGCAGTGAAACTGATCAAATCAGCTGTGCAAACTAATGGTAAGCCTGAAAACATGACCTGCTGGGGCGCCTTGAGGACTGGAGTTGAGAAACACTGCTTTGTAGTATAGTTTAAGGTTAAAAATGGTTCTAAGGATGAGCATTGATCAGTATTTGGATGCAGGGTGGTCAGTCTAATAACTTGCAATTGGAGGAAGGTGAAAGGCTCTGGCCTGTAGGATATTAAGTCTAATTTAGGTGGAAGGTAGAGGGTCAATTGGAGGATCCTCAATTAATAGTCCGGTTTGATACCATTGAGTGTATTGGAAACATTATACTATGGATTGTTGGGAATCAGTAGGCTAGGTTTGAATGAAAGCTTCCCAGACACATAAAAAAAATATTGAACTATTTTGGAGAATAAGGATATCGTTTAGTGTCACTTGAACCTCACTGCTTCCAAAATTACCCATTGTTGGTTTAGAGAACAATAAACTTTAGTGAAGATTGGATCTTGGTTTGCAGCTGTTGGTCCTTTGGATTGACTTACGTACATCTATACAGAATTATGTGCCTGCACTAGACTAGATAGTTCACTATTTAGATAAGGTAACATGTTCCTACAGTGTATTTCAGTGTCCAATCCTATTTGCCCCGAGGACCAACTACATATCCCTGATGAAAATGTACAGCTTATTATGGCCTATAGTTCCTGTGTCCACCTTTCTTGTTTTGAAACTCCTGTATGAAATAAATCCATGTCAATTTGATAGTACAACTCTGGGCTCACCCTTCCTCCACCAATACTCCCCCCTCCTCTGCTATATTTTAGACTTTATGCTTTACAGCTGGGATGACTTAAGCACCACTCCTTGCATCATTACACTGTGAGTGCAGTTCACGTGGGTGAGTGCACTCATTTCATGGGTTATATGATGATGGGGATCATTCAGTGCAAAATACTTAGGACATCTAGGGGTGCAAAGGAATTACCACCTTCTGAAGCTCATTATGCTTCCTGTCACATCTTACCAATCAATACCGTATTCTCTCGAACTGCACCCTTACTGGCTTTCCTAGCAACGCAGGCATCATTTCCTGTGATATTACCAATGGAACCAATCATCTACCACAACCATTAAACATTTATGCATCTTTATGGGGAACAATGTCAATGGTGAAGAAAGAGCCATTGTCTTTCTCGTCCAGTGGTTTCCCATGTGCCCCTCTAATTAGTCAACTTGTCCTTTTAAGCCACTTTCACCCTACTACTGATCTCCAGCGGTCATTTTCAGCCGCCTTCTTCTCTCCACAACTCTGGCTTGACTTTCTGATAGTGACAACTGTGGACCACGCCTGCACAATAGGTGACAACAAAATTGCATGTATTCTCAATAAGAAGTAACTGACAGGGTGACAATGCTGGGAGACCTCACATCATAGCTTTAGGTGTCTGAACAAGGATATGCATGGCAAGATCACCAGATATTATTGTAACAACAGCTGCATATTTAAAAAGACTGAAAACAAATTTTAAGATGAATTTAACCTGTCAAAGCTTATATGAGATTTTAGTGATTGGGTTTAAGTTCATGTTTAGTTAAGGTGAAATTACCCAGTATTGGTGTTGCAGGATGGCACACATTCTTTTCCACGTTTGTATGTTTGACAGGACAAACACTGTGCAGGTCCAGGTCCCCAACAGCCCTGGTCAGAGCATAAAGGGTGGCAAACACCTGCAATGCGAGCTGCAAGAAAAAAAAAAAAAAAATCAAATCCAATAACACATTGTGTACTCTGACCTAAACATAATAATTAAAAAAATATTAATACCAACTATGGATTAAACAAGCACATTCGGACCTCTGTCTTTTCCAGCGCAGTGTGTAAACATGCTTGTAGTCATGGCTGATTGGCACATTTATGTTCTTAGCAAATTATCAAATTTTCCTTAATACCAGTGTGCTAAAATCACCTAGTACCTACCAATATCCCAACATATACCTGCTGAGTGGTGGATAATTGAATGTGCACCTATTATGAGGATGTTTATTTCAAAGAACGACCTGACTGGCAATCTTAAATTCTACCATCAGGCCATCAGCTAATACAAAATGGACCTACAAATATGCAAATTCTCCTATCTGCAAAAGGATTTTTTATTTTGCCTAGCCATTTTGTTGAGTGAAACATGTCTCCTGAGCAACACAGCCAGGCACTACTTTTTCTGTTGGAATTAAAGCAACTTGTTGCTAGGAAAAACATACTGAGATAGGACCTACAAAAGATTAATAGTACATATCTCAAAGAATAATTGTTAGGTTAACCGATGCACGCTGACACTGCTAAATTTGACCTGGGTTTCCAGGCTTTAAAGCCCACCCAAAAGTGGAGGCTCCGCTTATCTGCCCCCCCCTCCGGTGCCACATTTGGCACCTTTCGGGGGGAGTGGGTACCTGTTTTTAACAGGTACCCGTCACCTACTTCTGCGAGACTGCGCCACGGCGACCTTGGCCCCCCTCCGCCTTTCTCCGCCGCTGGGCCAGTTAGAAAGCGCACCGGAGGGATTTCCCTATAAACACTGATTGTGTGCATAGGGTAATCAAGCACATTTACGCCATCTTTGGCTGGCGTAAGTCTTTTAAAGAAAAAATGTCCCTGCAATCAAAGAGAGCTATGCTCTGTGGGTCCTTTCTCCAAACTCCAAGACTCAGCAGTGACATAAGGCTTGCAGGAGGATCTATAGCACATGGCAGGGAAAACAGACCTCCAATAATCCCAGAAGTGACAAATGTTGAAGAATCTTTAAGAGGCTGCAGTTCTGAAACAGAGGCGAGGTAAGAGACACAGGCTGCTGGGGAGGCGGTTATAAAACCTCTTCTATAGCAGGGGATTGCCATTAGGCTTTTATTTTAGAAATTGAGATTGATTTTTATAGACATCTGCTTGTATTTCTTTTTGACATTAGAATTTTCATGCGACTCCATGGCCTGGATAAAGAAGCACTCATTATCTCTGTATTTAGTGGCCTTTTAAGTTCAGACCTTTGCTGTTGGTATTCTGGGCACTTATGTTTACAGAAACCCAGCAAGTGGCAAGGGAAGAATCCTATGCCTTATGATAAGGCAACGTTTCCCTACACATTGTACTTTTATTATTGTTTATTCACAAAAAAAGAAGAACTTCATATTGTTACATCTCCTATGGTGGTAAACTTACTACATTCTTCTTCAGGACTGTTTTCCTCAATTTTTGTGTTCTGGTTTGTTTTAAAGATAGACGTCCAATTGACTGAATTAGCATAGCAGAGATTGACATTTTTTCTAATTATCACATCACCATCGCTTATTTCCTTGAGAGACCGCAATCCCAGAGACGTTATTGATACTTGATTCACTATGCCTAAAGAGTATCTGCCACTAGAATGAAAGAAAACATTTAGCATTTAGCATAACTCTGGTACGTACTTTTACTATGCACATCATTTTCATGTTGACAATTGCACAGTCTAATGCCCCGTACACACGGTTGGATATTCCGATGGAGAAAGTCAGATCGGATTATGTTGCCGGAAAATCCGATCGTGTGTGGGCTCTAGTGGGCTTTTTCCGTCAGAATTTCCGACGGAAAAAATTTGAGCGCAGGATCTAAAATTTTCCGACAAAATCCGATCTGACTTTTTCCGATGGTGTGTAGAGAATTTCGACGCACAAAGTGGCACGCATGCTCAGAAGAAATTTGGAGACGAAAGCTATTGGCTACTGGCCTCTACGTAGTCCTGTTGTACGTTTTATACGTCACCTCGTTTGGAACGATCGGATTTTCCGACAACTTTGTCCGACCGTGTGTGTGCAACACAAGTTTTGGACAAAATCTGTTGGAAAAAAAACGACAGATTTTGTGGTCGGAATGTCTGACCGTGTGTATGGTACACACATTTGGATTTTCCTACGGGAAATGTTGGATGTGAGCTTGTTGTCGGAAAGTCCGAACGTGTGTATGCTCCATCGAACATTTGCTGTCGGACTTTCCGCCAACAAATGTTTCTTAGCAGGTTTTAAAGATTTTCCGCCATCAAAACGCTGTTGTTGGAAAGTCTGATCGTGTGTACACAAGCCCGTCGCACAAAAGTTCACACATGCTCTTCACGTCTTGTATGTCACCGCGTTCCCACATTCGGAATCGTTGGCCAACATTTGTGTGACTGTGTGTATGCAAGACAAATTCACACACTCTGTTGTTCTCTTCTTTGATTTGTAAAGCAAAAAAAACATATCGAAAGAAAAAAAATCCTTTTTGTCAAGGGATTTCCAAAGCATTCACACTTCTAGCTGATGTCAAAGATGTGTTCACACTTGGGTTCAATATAACAATGGCATATTTATCAAATAGAAAGTTTGTAGGCCTGTATTCAATACCTTTGCTATATTACCAATTAAAGCAGAACTTTACCCATAACAACTTGATAAAAAAGAATGTTCTTTAGCAAGGAACATACATTCCACATTAATAATTCTGCTACCAAAATAAGTGCGTGCTGTAAACTGCTTCCAGCATTGCTCCTGTTTATTCTTGCCGGACGCTACCATTTTCCTGAAGCCCAGAGCCCCTGAACAGCAGTATATCATAAAGCGGAACTAAACCCAATGATGTAACGGTTTCAAAAAACAGTTATCTTCCTGGAATGCCGGGATTGTATTACTGGATTTTAAACCGTATAGACACTTATTTTTAACGTTTTACATAGCTATACCCAGGAAAGGGGCCAGCCTGAAGTTATCTAGCAGAATTTAATTTTCTGAATAAAGTTTGACTTTAAGCTAAATTATTCTCAGGCAAGAATTATCTAAAACTGTTGTTTCTTTATGGTGCTCATCCAAGACACTGGATAGAAAGTTTCACTGTCCCAATGGGGTTGATTTACTAAAACTGGAGAGTGCAAAATCTGGTGCAGCAGCTGTACATGGTAGCCAATCAGCTTTCGCTTGTTCAATTAAGCTTTGACAACAAACCTGGAAGCTGACTGGTTTCTATTCAGAACTGCACCAGATTTTGCACTCTTCAGTTTTTAAGTCAACCCCACTGTCTCCATGAGTGCTGTATATTTGCCCCAACCCTAGCGATTCCAAAATACACCAAAACATGCCAAAAATACCTGAACAAGTCATACCCATCACAAGGTTTTGGACAGAGCACTGTCTATTGGCCATGAATATCACTACTGGAGCCCCAGGTTAAAAGCAGCTACACCAGAACCACCATTGGCTTTGTTTTTTCATTTCTCAACTGCCTTATTCTTGGGATTTACTTACAGTTGCTTTGTTCTGCCTCTGATTATTTCAAGATTTTCAAATACACTTAGGTCAGTGTAGTTGGCTGGCCAGTACTGAATTAATAGGAATCCTGTAAAAGAAAGGGAACTTATGTAGTCATTTTGCCTGACAGATATCAACAAAAGTTATGAGGTCAAGAATGTTTGCATACATACTACTTCTCAGCCAGGAACATTAATTTCATTTATACGCCCCAGGCATTACTTCAAGAGTAGTCCCTAAACATAAGTTCCACCCCTGGTACAAAACCAGATACTCGTAATATCATATTGATGACTTTCCTGAGGAAAATGAGGCAGGAGTCATTGGTGTAGATCTGGTATTACTGCACCTCTTCCTCGTGTCCTCAAATGTCAAATGTAGTTGGGGTCAGGAGATGTGGTGAATATTTTAAAGTTAACTTATCAGCTATTTTAAACATTAGAAAGAAAAACATGCTTAAACTGCTATCAGAGTCGTTATCCAGATAGACCTCTGGGACTAAGCCTTATCTCCCCATCTTCCCCTAGTTCAGTATTTACAGGTGCAGATACTGACATAAAGCCTGGGAAGTTAACAAAGTGGAACCAATTGCAGTGTTTTCAAATTAGGAAAGACTTTTACTTAGAAGATAAAAAAAAACTGAAGATAATAACGTAGGAAAAAAACTCACAAAGGATATGATGCGTAAGGCCTATTCAAACTTGAGTAATCAACATCTGATTTCCATGTGCCCTTAAACAACCTCAGCCCAGGCTCCATCTAGGCCACCACCAGCGCGTTTCACCCCACCCACAGGGCATTAATGATGTACTGTTGCACAATTTTCCGAAAAAAGTGCTTCTTTGGGCCTTGATCACGTTTTTGCCCCTAACATCAATAGAAGTACCTGAAAATGCACATATCATGCATTTTTTCATGCAGTTTTGTGCCTCAAAATGGTCTCCTCCTTCTAGTAACTAGCTTTCCTTTGGCTAAAACAAAAAATTCAAGCCTGAAAAATGCAAGAAAAAAAAATGCAAAAAAAAAACGGTGCCGGCGAATCCAGGCTAAAGAGTGTGCTAAAGGATATGTTTCTTGCCCATAGCAACCAAGCTGTAATTTTTATATTCCAGGTTTGTAAATAAAACCATGAAACTGACAGTTTATTATGGCCAAGATATGTCTTCACACTTTTCAGGCTGCCTGTTGGTAGGAAGGACTCTCTTATTACTGGGCTACATTTTTAAATATGCTACTAGTATTGTCATCCGGTACAGATCATGACTCAAACAAAATAAACCGATGAAAGATAATGACACACCCAAAACAACATGATGACCTTACGTGTTTGATTTACTAATGACAAATAGACTATTCACTTTGCAAGTGAATTTTCCCTTTTATCTTAGTAAATGAGGTGAAGCTCTACTGACTTCCATCATCCAATCATGTGCAAGCAAAAAAATACTGTTTTTGTTTGACATTTTCCTTGCATATGACTGGGTATTCTTTCCAAAGTGAATTTTCACCACATCTGCTTAGCGAAGGGGAAATTCCCTTGCAAAGTGACAATTCTCTTTGAAAGGGATCAAACTATATGCCCTATGACTATCAACCATAGGCGTGCGCTGGGGTTGTGCCAGGTGAACCTGGGCACACCCTAATCACCCTGTGTGGCGCAGATTCCGTCTGCCCATATTTCACCAAAGCCCCCCAATGGGGCTCCTAAAAATAAAATAAAAAATAAATATAAAATAATAAAAAAAATGTAATTACTGACACGGTCCACTGCCCTACTGACAGCAACCTCTACCCAACTGACAAGTCCACTGCTCTACTGACACCATCCACTGCCCTACTAACACCTTACATGTTTTAATACATTTGGGGTGCACACTCTAATGCAATAGGCTGCACACACCTATGTTATCAACCCCTATATCTTCTGCTGTATTATCTATTAATGAACATACCTGTTATTTCTTTGATAGTTTTAAAGATGCTCAGCTTTTCTGGATGTAATGGCGGTGTCTTGGTGAAAGAATCACTAAAAAAGAATCAAATATATTTATATTTAGATGAAAGCAGCAAGTTGCCCCACATATTTGACTTGTGTTTATGCCATTATCATCTATGTTTGACCCCAGATGCCCTGCTACTTATTTCTAAGTAGAATATGGTCTTGAAGCTGTTTCTCGGTATTTAAACCAGTGAAGAATCCAGTGAAAGGAGCATAGCAACATTGCTTGCATCAAGTGCAATTAATGCCAAGAAAAGAATTCAAAGTGAAGATCTAGACCCATAATTGAGATTGTTTTTGTTTAACCTTCATTAATCACATTTTTCCAGTCCATACATTTTGACCTTTGACCTTGTGTTTGATATCCTGCCTTACTAAATACAGTTTTCCTGGTGCCTTCATGGCAGCATACGCATGGTAGCTTTGTCCACCCACAGGACCAATTTAAATGATAAAACAGAGCAAAGCCCCCCCCCCCCCGCCCCCATTCTCTTTTCTCTCCTCAAAGCCCACGGGAGCATGTATTCGCCAGCCCCTACCTCACCCGTATGGTGCTGCCATTCAGGTTCATACTCTCCTGATATGAGGTCCCTGCCATGAAGGCACCAGGAAAATGTAATACTTACCTTTCTGTAATTTTACTTTCCTTGTGCCTATCCATGGCAGCATATTTCCCTCCTTTGTTCTTATCTATGTGGCTGGTTTGAGTCTAGTTATGAGAATGAAGGCAGGGGGGCTTTGCTCTCTTTTATAAGAGCAACCAACAATGCATATGCTGTCATGGATAGGGACCAGGAAAGGAAAATTATAGAAAAGTAAGTATTCAATTTTCTGTTTTCTTAAGCAAATAATATTTTTGTAACCCGTTGCAAAGTTCCTTACTTAGAGATCCTATCAGTAACATCACTTTCTGTTGCAGACTGACAATGCTACTGTAAGTCACTGCCTTGCAATTATCAGCAGTGCGGTTAACCTGCCACTCTAGCCTTTTCATTTGGCCATTGGGTTGCCTCTCAGGTCTATTAGACAGGGAGCTCAATTGCCAACTAAAGGAGTGTGCATGGAAGGCAGATAACACTGCTGCTAATTGCGAGACAGTGGCTTAGCTTCGCCAGGTTGTAAAAAGTAGTGCTTTGACTTTCAGGACCTCTGGATAACACACTTTGCAACAGAGTCACAAAAAATAAATATTAAAAAAAACTATATACAGCAAGACAAGCCAAAAATACAGAAAAATAGAGTTGGGGGTTTGCATACATTTTGAATACTCCAGATTTTGGAGACTGCAAGTGCATGAATAAATACGAGGAAAAAAATCTACTGCAATTTTTTCATTTATTTTTCATTTTGTTTAGTTAGTATGTAATTGAATAAATAAAAACGACTTTATGTACCCTTTTCCGGCCACCATCAGAATGCTTATGCTTCCTTGTATTTTGGTACAATTCTCAAAAAAGACAATATTTGTAGCATTTATGGACAATACCGACTTTAGTTTCCCATGTCCAATTCCATCACATACTAAATCTAAAAAAAAAAAAAGAATTTTAAATAAAAAAACAAATATATATAAAACATCACGTTAAAAAGAAAAAAATGTCTTTATATATGCAGCACATTCTAGGTGGTTGGCAGGCTAAACATAAAGCCTTGGATGCATTCCAGTTCTATACAACATTTTCCAGCCTATCAGCAAGGGTGATATGGATCTAGGTCTATCTATCTATCTATCTATCTATCTATCTATCTATCTATCTATCTATCTATCTATCTATCATATGTTTTGTAAAATTCAAAGTGGGTCTCATTCATCAAAGTACTGGAGGGGGGAGAATTGTTGTGTTGAAGTGTGCTTCACCTGTCATGAGACATATGGTGAATTCCAGGTAAGTAACACAAAGCATTTAAAGAAACCCTGTAAACCACACCATTCATTTAATTAAAAATCTTTCCATATGATTATATGTGCATTTTATGTATGTTATGCGTGTTATTTGCTGTAAAAGCCTCCCTTGTGTAGACACCCAAAAGTCCTGAGACTGCTGATCACTCATCAAGAGACAGTATACTCCTTCGGCAGCTACCTATAGGCTATTTACACACTGGGGCGCTGGCCGTGTTGACGGTGAAGCGACGCTAGTTTTAGCAGCGCTTTACCGTCGCTTTAGCGGTGCTTTTCGGACCACTAGTGGGACACTTTTAACCCCCGCTAGCGGCCGAAAAAGGGTTCAAAACACCGTAACGTTTGATTTCAATAGCAGGGGCAATTTAGGAGTGGTGTATACAGCACTCTCGCACCACCACAAAGATGCTGCTTGCAGGACTTTTTTTCCCGTCCAGCAAGCGTACCGCCCCAGTGTGAAAGCACTCAGGCTTTCACCCCGGGGTGGCTTGAGAGACGCATTTCAAGCGATATTTTTAGCGCTAAAACGCCTGAAAAGTGCCTCAGTGTAAAAGTGGCCAAAAGGTTACGTAGGGAGGTAAGGGAAGGGGCAGAGAAGCTGGACAAGCATAGACAATAATTTGATATTCCCCAAAGAGGAAAGGGCTATGATGCACAAAAAGGGAAAGGGCTGTGCTGGGATATTGACTCTTTCTGTGGTAGTCAATTTTTCCAACAATTTCAAAGGCACATTGCAAGAGAAAATGTAATTATTTATGGAAAGAAAACATTAGAAGTAAGCATTTCAAATACTTGATTTTTCTGCGCTTTTACCTTCAATTTTTTAAAACTGGTGACAGAATATATTTAAATTAGAGGAGAGTGGATCTCTGCCTTTTTAACCCAAGGCTGGTGTTTGCGTTTAGTAGTATTTAAATAAATGTAACATTTTTCTATTACCTTTAGTACACGGTCCATCACACTTTTTACAGCTGCGAACCCCATTTTCCTCTATTTCATGTGAATCGGAATGGCATGTCCGAACACAGGATCCAAGATCTGTCACTATATAATTATCTATGAACAACAAGCAAATAAATAAATGCGCAGATACCTATATACATGAAACATTTAGGTAATTTAGCATGCATAAACATCAAAAACCATAAAAGGCAATATAAATCACAACATACATGCTGCATACTGACCATATATCTATATAAGACTTCCTCATGGTTTGTATTTCATGGATTATTGTGACTGGAAATTAAAATAAAGTATAACTAAAGGCCGAGCTAAGTGCCAGCAGGATACCCAGCACCTGGATGATGATGATTGGGATGATATTGATATGATATGATGATATGATAAGTTCCCTTTCTTTTACAGTATTCCTAATAATTCAGTACTGGCCAGCCAACTACACTGACCTAAGTGTTTTTGAAAATCTTAAAATAATCAGAGGCAGAACAAAGCAACTGTAAGTAAATCCCAAGAATAAGGCAGTTGAGAAATGAAAAAAACTAAGCTAATGGTGGTTCTGGTTCCCCGCCGCGTGCCCTCATATACAGCCCCTCCCCCTTGCCTGGGGAACTTTGATAGACAGATCATCCATCCCAGGATTGAACGGGTGATCTGTCTATCAAAGTGCCCGGACAAGGGGGAAGGGCTATTCATGAAGGGGACACAGACTGCACTGGGGGGGCAAAGACTGCACTGGGGGGGCACAGGCTGCCCTTGGGGGGACACAGGCTGCACTGGGGGTGACACAGGCTGCACTGGGGGGGGGGGACACAGGCTGCATTTGGGGTGGACACAGGCTGCATTGGGGTGGACACAGGCTGCATTGGGGTGGACACAGGCTGCACTGCTGGACACGGGCTGCATTGGGGGGACATAGGCTGCATTGGGGGGACACAGGCTTCATTGGGAAGAACGCTGGTTGGTCTTCTCCTCTACGCTAGAAAGGCAATCACATCTTTTTGGAAGAAACAGGTCCCCCCTTCTATTTTCTTTTGGAAAAGCCTATTGAACAATAGCCTTCCACTTTATAAGGATACTTATGTGAATGGGTAAATGGCTAGCGAACCCACATGGCATCGCCATAACTGCTCATTTGATTGCTACGGGGATGCTTTCCTTGTGTTCTCATATCTCAGCTAGAAAGGAATCACTTATGGAGCGTTCATTCGCATTCAGCAATGATGCTAGTTTACATTATGCATTTCAGTTTGATGTAATTACTTTCTCTAACCATGCCTTTTTTATCAATGTGCTATCCTTACATACCACTGATCTTTATGTGATACTGCTGATGAACCATGCCTGCGAGGGTAGCGAACGCTTTTCCCATTTTTAGTTTTGTCTTGTATATTTTTGTTGTGTGTTTTTTTTGTCTTTTGTATGTGAATAAAACTTTAATAAACACGTTTTCCAAAAAAAAAAACTAAAGACAAAAAAAGGCAAGGCAAAACTTTTTTTTTTTTTTTTAGTTTTGGATAGAGTGGAGAGGGATTAGAATACCTGTCAGTTTGTATTGCTGTCTGTGCCCCTGTTAAGGAGATTCACCCTTTCCCTTTGTCCTGTTTACCATTATCATTGAAAGTGAAAGAAAATCCCAAATTTTGTATTGTTCCCAGAAACGTAGAGAAAATCTTCCAATGGGGAAACTAGTTCTGGTAACCTGGGGATCCCCAAGAAATTCCATTATTTTGCAGGGATTTACTCTCACTTCCTGTTTGACAATGGGACGGGAAGTGAAGGGAAATCTGGGACACGGATGGTGGAAAAAAATCTGCCAGGAGTTATAACTCTCCCTTGCTCTATCCAAAATGAAGACATTTTTTTTTCCTATAGTTTTACTTTAATTTAGTGTGTATTACCTAATCAACTTTTAGCCCAGTTCCCATTTAGAAAGTACAGTTCATTTGCAACAACCTTTTATGCACCACATATTTTAGAAGATCCAGTATTTGTAACTCTTAAGCCTCGTACACACGATCGGATTGTTGGCCAACAAAACCGTGGAATTTTGTTGGCCCAAACTTGTCTTGCATACACATGGTCACACAATTGTTGGCCAACAATTATGAACGTAGTGACGTACTAGACATACTACGTGTTTTTTCAGCTCTTTAGTGCCACCCTTTGGGCTCCTTCTGCTAATTTCGTGTTAGTAGAAGTTTGGTGAGTGTTGATTTGCGCTTTTTATTTCATACTTTTCATTTCGCGCTTTTCAGTTTGCGCTTTTCAGTTCGCGCTTTTCAGTTCGCGCTTTTAAGTTAGTTTCTGATCGGCCGTTCGTCAACCAGACATGTTGCGGAATAGGAGGAGATAACGTGTTATTTATTATTGGCCTTGGAGTTATTGCTTTGACATTATTTTTTGGGTTGAATAATGATTTGATTTGGTATATTTTCTATATTTTTGGATGCATAGAATGCACTTTTTGGTTCAATTATATTAGCAGATAGCATGTCTAATTTTATTTGTTTTCTTTTTTTTAATGCACAATAAAAAAATTGTGTAGAATAATACTTGGCTATGTGTTTTACTTCAAATGACAGTTTGGAAGTAGGTAGTTACATTTAAAAAAATACAATGTAAAATTGACAAGGGACACCATGATAGTTGAATCTTTAATCTTAACAAACTAGGGGATAATAGTGTTGTGGTAACTTGCCCAAATAAAAAAATAAAAAACATAGTAATAATATTCTTGATATCACTAGAAAAAAAAAAGCTTTTGAAAATTTGTTTTCAATAACATCAGTATCACCAGCAAAGCAACTTCATTATTATCCCATTAAAGAAGAAGAGAATGTGCGCTGCATTTAGAGATTTCATAATTTGCCACGTCACGAATGCTAATTCTCCATTTCAAATGCTAGCATACAAGACCCACTGCTTCTGCTTCCGAGCATGCGTGTTTGTACTTTGGACTTTTGTGTTTTGGAAAATACGACAACACATATCTGTCTGCGGAAAATTTGAGAACCTGCTAGCCAACATTTGTTGGCGGAAAGTCTATCAACAATTGTCCGATGGAAATATATTGGTTTAGCCTCTGTCAAATAATAGAACAAGGAGGGTAGGGGTGGGTATCATCATCCTAAGCAATTAATGTGAAGAGATAGGTGAAGTTGTATGGACTACTCCCTAGTGGGGCCATACGACACCTGTGGGAATAACGGACTATCTCGATACCCATATATTTAGACAATAAGTATATAAAAATTCCAATTTTTATTGAAGAGATAACGATAAAATACACAAATAGACATTTACATGTAGCCCAAACGTAGGGCTGCAATAACAGTATTACATAAATTAAGGCAAAAAAATTTGTAATTTACATAATTCCAGGATCCCTTGTAGGGGGGGAAAAAAGTGGATGCCAATAGTGTTTCTCAACTAGTTTCGCGAAAAATCGCTTCCTCAGGAGAGTTTAGGGCATCTGGGGCAAGAGAAAATACAATCTTAATGCTGTGAAACAACTTTTTTTATTTTTACATTGAGACCAATAACACTGGTAGAAAGTAGTGAGCGGTGAGTGATGTCTACCCCAGTCTACTCCCATTGTTATTACTACTTTCTACCAGTGTTATTGGTCTCAATGTAAAAATAAAAAAAGTTGTTTCACAGCATTAAGATTGTATTTTCTCTTGCCCCAGATGCCCTAAACTCTCCTGAGGAAGCGATTTTTCGCGAAACTAGTTGAGAAACACTATTGGCATCCACTTTTTTCCCCCCCTACAAGGGATCCTGGAATTATATAAATTACAAATTTTTTTGCCTTAATTTATGTAATACTGTTATTGCAGCCCTACGTTTGGGCTACATGTAAATGTCTATTTGTGTATTTTATCGTTATCTCTTCAATAAAAATTTGAATTTTTATATACTTATTGTCTAAATATATGGGTATCGAGATCCGTTATTCCCACAGGTGTCGTATGGCCCCACTAGGGAGTAGTCCATACAACTTCACCTATCTCTTCACATTAATTGTCCGATGGAGCATACACATGGTCGGATTTACGAACAACAGCCTGTCATTGAACATTTCCCGTCGGAAAGCCCGAACGTATGTACGGGGCTTTACACTCCACACCCAAACCAACACTAAAAAAAATTAGCTAGAGTTTCACTTTAAGAATTGAATTAAAGAGATGGAAGCCATATGTCTAAATTGCTTTGTGGTGCATAGAGATTTATGCTTGGAAGAATACCTGAAGTAGCGTTACTTACGTGGACATTTAGCCACACAGGAGGCCCCGAAACTGTATTTTCCATAAGGATTGTGTTCTACTTGGTATGTGTTAGGGTTATAAACCTGAAGTGGAGGACAGCTTTCCTTGCATGTGTCACCATCACGAAATGCACGACAAGCCTTAAAGAAGAAAAATGTTATGAGACCATTAATAATATAAAAAATAATAATAATTAAACACTGGCAAAGTGGTGAAAATTATTCACATTACCAGGCAATGATTTTCTTTGGGTCCTGTACAGCCGGCTGCACACTGACTGTGACAGCAATCATTGGGCATCGGTCCCCTGCACCTTCCAGGACACTGCTGAGCACATTTAAGCTTCGTAACTGAAAGAGAGAAACACTTAATTTAGGATTGCAATGCTTTGGTCCAACTTTGGTCCATTTTCAGACCATTCAATATCATTGAATTCGGATTCAAGTTGGATCCTCGTCCTAACCTTCTGACTCGTGACATCCGACATGGTGATTAGAGCAGCAGGAAAAGGACTTTTATTGGTACCCTAGGATTGTTTTGATTGGTCAAAGGACAAGTCGGACTATCTCAAACTCGGAGCAAAATCACATCCTGTTCATTCAAGTCGGATGGAAGTAGGACCGAAGAAGGACCGATGTTGCAGGGCAAAGTAGGATGACAGTCGTACAACCGTTGTGTCGTACCTGTGTGCATCCAGCCTTATTGTCAAAGCTTAATTGAACAATCTGAAGTTAGAAGCTGATTGGTTACTATGCACAGCTGCACCACATTCTGTGCACACTAGTTTTAGTAAATTTTCTCCTTTAACCTTCTTAGCGGTATTCCTGAGTGTGGCTTGGGGTGAATTTTCCATACCAAGAGAGGTAACCCCCGACACACTCGGGGCTGCACCGCAGTATCCAGGGAAAGTTACTTACCTTGTCCCCAGGATCCTGCGATGTCCCCCCGTTGTGTGCGGTTGCTGTGTCTTCCGCCCGATGTATTGTATGCCAGGCTCCGTTCCCTGCGAGCGGCGTAACGCACGTGGACGGAGCCTGGTGGGAAATTCAAAAAAATGCAAAAACAGAATACATACAGTACACTGTAATCTTACAGATTACATTACTGTATCAAATTATTTCACCTCCCTTTTGTCCCTATTGCTTTGTCCAGTGCCCTGCCTGCAGTTTCATATTATATATACTGTTCTTTCTGCCTGGAAACTGGAGAATGTCCATAGCAACCAAAAAGTGTGCCTTTACGTCAAAAGGGGACTTAGACCAGCTAGAAAACAGCGATAGTAAATTAGAACACTTGCAAAATTGAGCGATAGTGATTTGTGGGGAAATTCATCATCAGACACTGAAAGTGACGACAGTGACGATTCTGCAACTGAGCACATTTCAGTATTTTTGCGTTTATTACATTATTGAATACATTTTATTATTATTATATTATTATTTTTGATAATTATTTATAGTTATTTATTATATTATAATTTATGATTTTGTGTTTCAAACGTTCTCATACCCGGGATGTCTACAAAACTCTTGTTTGGACAGATTTTAGTGAGTTATTCCTAAGAACTACAGGCCTACAATATAAAACGCCAAAATTCCACGCAAAACAATGTACCACTTTCAGCATCAAAAATCTGACATTAACTTTCTTCATGTAGTGAAAAAAACACTCACCACTCTTATTCTTAAGCCACATTCTTCAATGACATCACTCACCTTGCCAGTGACTGAAACACTGAAATTCAACTGTTACATTTCCTATGGATATTGCTTTCTCACTCTCTCTTGTCAGCAATAGAGATTCTGTAGCACTTTGGGCAGCAAGGGAGCAACTTTCATAGAAGAGGTATCAATTGCATAACAGTGCTTCTGCCATTGGCGAGGTGTCACTAGCAACAGAAACACAAGTATGACATGGCCACATTTAGAGAGCAATGTGTGATATCTTTGATTAAGCAGGCCTAACACTATTTTTTTATTTATTTATATTTTATTTAATTTCCAGCTAGCTGGCTAATGGCCACCGGCTAAAAATACTGTTTGTATATTCCTGACGCATTTACCGATAGCCCCTATGTGGCCTTTATTACAGAAACATAAAATTCTCCCAAAGAATACTTACATATCTGACAATTCTCTGGACCAGGTCCCCAACACGATCCATTACAAGCTTCCACGTCACATTTAGGACCTGAAGTTTTAAAAAACAGAAATTAAGTACATATATTTTTTTTTTCTCCCGTCATGAACAGATCAGAATTCACTTTCTAGAGGTGCTGATTTATTAAAAATCTGAAGAAAAATCTAATGTAGGAGATGTATACATAAGAGCAAGGAATGATCTAACTAGTTTAATGCTTCTGTAGCAATAAAGTTGAATAAGTTTGAAGTAGAATATTTTTTTAAAGGTGCAATTAAAGAAAAAAATATTGTTTTACCACGTGGACAGATGCAGTTTGCAAACAATCCCAAAAAGTTAAATCCCAACACGAGCAAAGTCTTATTTTTGAAGCTTTGGATTATCTTGGGAAACGTTTTTTATTAGTCAGTGACCCTCTTGAGGAGACTGCACCACACTTCTTGTCCTGGTGACAGCCTTTTACAGCAGGGCAAGAAATGAGAGCAGTTGTCATGATAGGGAGATACAGACACATTAAATAAATATAGTGCCACGCTAGTGAAAAATCATCTAGTGCATATCAATATCACACAAAGTCCTTCAAGAGTATCTTTAAAGAATATCCTGTGTGTTCCCTTTAATTATAATCATCCACCTTATGTGCTCTTGCAAATCCACTCCAAGTGCTATTTACCACCACCAGATGTACTCTCAACTGGACCTATTGACCTCACATATCATGCTTGGTTAAGATGTGCTTTTGTCTCTTTAAATGGACCAGGGATAGTAGACCAATGTGTAGCCATTCCTATTGTTCCAATCCTCCTACAACTGGCACTCCCCTCCTTCACTCCTCCGCTCTGTACTCTACACTTTGCTGTAGAATATATAAGATTTCATCAAAGCAATAGAAAAGTATTTGACAAAACCTGGTCAGAGTCATCAATGTGAAGCCATGTTCTGAGAAGCATGTTTTCCCACATACTTTTCTATTGCTTTGACAAAATCTGATATATTCTGCAACAAAGTGTAAAGCACAGAGCAGAGGAGTAAAGGAGGAGAGTGCCAGTTTAAGGAGGATTGGAACAGCAAGAACGGCACATTGGTCTACTATACTTGGTCCATTTAAAGGGGCAAAAGCACATCTTGACTGAGCATGATATGAGAGGGCAATAGGTCCAGGTGAGAGTACATTTGTTGGTGGTAAATAGCACTTGGAGTAGATTTTCAAGAGTACATAAGGTGAATGATTATAATTCAAGGCAACACACAGGATATTATTTAAAGAGACTACTGGAAGACTTTGTGGGATATGGATGTGTATTAGATGATTTTACACTAGCGCTGCACTTATATATTTATTTAATATGATTTTAGATTTGTATGGGAGTTGAATTTTGATGCATAGCTGCTGGTAACAGTAATATAGATTTATTGTTTTTGAAAATACATATATTGTAGTTTTATATTTAATTTATGTGGGAAAACACTGTAGCAGCTCACACAGTCTAATATTGTTGAGGGAGATACAGACAATCATAATAATAGCCTCACGGACATTCCATTCCTCCATAAGTTTAATGTTTAGGATGTATTTTGTTGCAGTCTGTTCCCCAGCTGGAGAGATTTCTACTTTTAACATGCAGTTAGGAGAAATCTTTTGGATTTAGGCCGCGTACACACGATCAGACATTTTCCTGCGGGATTGTCTGCCGGACTAGAGTCCGCCGGACATTCTGACCATGTGTGGGGCTCCGGCGGACTTTTTGTTCCCAAAAGTCCGGCGGACTAAGTTTTAAGTTTTGACTGTGTGCTAGTCCGTGGGACTTTTGAAATGAACGGACTTGCCTCACACACGGAGGAAAGTCCGTTAATTTAGAACGTAACTCCAGGTAGACGGGACTAGCAAAGGAAGTCAATGCCGCCGCGCTAGCCCCATCACCTGGTATGGATTTAAAGGGGAATCCCTACGCCCAAAAAACGGCGTGGGGGCACCCCCCAAATCCACCTCAGACCCTTATCTGAGCATGCAGCCCGGCCGGTCAGGAAAGGGGGTGGGGACGAGCGAGCGCCCCCTCCTGAGCCGTACAAGGCTGCGTGCCCTCAACATGGGGGGTGCCCTGGGGAGAGGGGAGCCCTGCGGCCCCCCCACCCCAAAGCACCTTGTCCCCATGTTGATGAGGACAAGGGCCTCTTCCCGACAACCCTGGCCATTGGTTGTCGGGGTCTGCGGGCGGGGGGCTTAATGTTTAGGATGTATTTTGTTGCAGTCTGTTCCCCAGCTGGAGAGATTTCTACTTTTAACATGCAGTTAGGAGAAATAGCAGGGCCCCCCTTTCCCCAGGGCACCCCCATGTTGAGGGCACGCAGCCTGGTACGGCTCAGGAGGGGGGGGGGGGGCTTGCTCGTCCCCACCCCCTTTCCTGACCGGCCGGGCTGCATGCTCGGATAAGGGTCCGAGATGGATTTCGGGGGGACCCCCACGCCCTTTTATGGCGTAGGGATGCCCCTTTAAATCCATACCAGGTGACGGGCTAGCGAGGTGTCAATGTCCCCGTTCGAGTCGGCGGCATTCACCTCCTTCGCTGGTCCCGTCTACCTGGAGTCACGTTCTAAATGAACGGACTTTCCTCCGTGTGTGGGCAAGTCCGTTCATTTCAAAAGTCGCGCGGACTTTGGCCAAAAGTCCGCCGGATAAGTCCGGGCGTGTGTGGGTAAGTCCACACGTTTGGAAAGTCCGGCGGACCTCCGCTGGAAAGTCCCGCGGGTTGTCCGCTGGACTAGGCCGCTGGAAAGTCCGAGCGTGTGTATGCCGCATTAGGATCACAGACCGTCGTAAAAAACTAATAGGGTTCAATTCACTTTCCCACTCTGTCCAAAACCAAAACTGGTCTTTGTAAGGCTTCTGCTGCATTATCAATATCAGGAAATGTTATACTCCAGAAGAATATAAACTTAGCAAGCAGTTTTTTTTTACACTTGTATACATACATCGTGCAGGTGATGAATATTCTACAGAAATATTTGCACTGTCCAGTTTTATAATGTCCTCCCAATTGACTGTGTTCATGTTGCAAAGTTTGGGATTTCTTCCTATGTTAACTCCGCCTCTTAGAATGTCTGTGAAAAAAAGAATAAAGATAAAAAATAGAACTAGTTTAATGCATTATATAACACATCACAATAGACACGTACGCAGACATCTGTCTTTATCCCTGAAGCATGGCCTGGTGGGAAGCTTAACCACTTGACCTCTGGAAGATTTACCTCTCTTTATGACCAGGCCATGTTTTGCTATACGGCACTGCGTTACTTTAACTGACAATTGCGCAGTCATGCAACGCTGTGCACAAATAAAACAATTTATGTAAATTTTCCCCACAAATAGAGCTTTGTTTTGGAGGTATTTGATCACCAGTGGGTTTTTTAAATTTTTTGCGCTATTAACAAAAAAAGACTAACAATTTTGAATTAAAAAAAACAATATTTTTTACGTTTTTCTATAAAACATATCTAATAAAAAAAATCGAACTTCTTCATAAATTTAGGCCAGTATGTATTCTGTTACATGCTTTTGGTAAAAAAAAATCCCAATAAGCGTATATTGCTTGGTTTGCACAAACGTTATAGTGTCTAAAAACTATGGGACATATTTATGGAATTTTTTTATACTAGTAATGGCGTCGATCAGCGACATATAGTGGCACTGCGATATTGCGGCGGGCAAATGGACACTAACTGACACTTTGTGGGAACCAGTGACACTAATACAGTGCAGGGGCACATGCAGGATCATGTATATATACGTGATCTGGCGCAGAGCTGCTGCCCTGTAGCAGTAAAACTGCTATAGGGCAGCCAGCAAGCGGTTAATTACAGGGAATATATTTACCAAGATTTACTCTCTCAAAAGTCAACTACAAATATTATAATCTGTATAACAGCTGGCACATCATTGTATCATTACAATTACAAACACCTTGCTTCTGTTCCTATCAGGGTCAATGCTAGAGTCGTAAAACGTCCAGGGACATCCAGGGGCAGACATGTCCAACCTGGGTGGCAATAATGGCTTCCTCCATAGATACAATGGAGTAGTGAATGTAGTCACTCAGGGAAAACAAGTATGTTATTCACAGAATTATCAGGTAAAACAAAGGAAATAAAGCCTGGAAAAAAATATGCAGCTACTTAACCTAAATACATAAAATATATAAAATGTTTATTTTTAGGTTTAGCTATGCTTTATATAGGAATCCAAACCTATGGCTTGCTTACTTGGAGTATTTCAAATAATAGTGTGAAGACTTTTATTTTTATTTGGTTTTGTTTGAGAGAGGGGGGGCTTGGGGCTGTGCATGATTTCAATAGTGAGCCCAGTGTCAAAATGTAAAGTTCATCTTTACCAAAACTTTTTTTTTATACATTTTGAATTTTTTTATTGCCATCCATTTAGGTGCTGGGGAGAGATAACCTCCCTATTTGTTCTTCTCAAAGGTGAAGAAAAATCCTAAATGTTATAGCTGGTGCTCGATCAAGAGGTTAAATAATCTCTTTCAATGGGAAGAGCTGTTTAATGCCTAGTACACATGATCAGAAAATCGCACGAAAAAAATCACTTTGGAAGCTTTCATACGATAATCCGATCGGTAATACAAAGCTTTTCGAGAGCCTATCACAACAGTTTATCAGAAATTATCCGAAGGGACAAACACGAAAAATTTTCTCGTACATATTCCGTTAATCAGTTCAGTATTCGTCCCAAAAAAATTGGAAGAGCAAGACCACACATGCTCGGAAATGAAAAGAATACATTACAATAAAATACAACAAATTACATTACTTTCGAAGTTGTATTCTGTTGTTTGAGAATTTTCGGAAGTTTGGTAACCTCTTCATTTTCAATATGAGACTAGCATGCAAAAAAAAAAAATGGACATTCATCCGTCTGATGTTCTCATCATGTGGCTTAAGAGAGGTTTTCTTTTACTTTAGAAAGATTTACTTTCACTTCCTGTTGTTTCTCTAAGACAAAAAATGCCTGACGGGGATGTTACCCATTTCCTAATCCATCCCAACTAAAATAAAATGTCTTACCTATATAGTAGATATACTTGAATATATACATTGTATACAATTATTTGGCTATTCAATGAAAGTTTTAGTTTGTACCTTTTAGGTTTCTCATAGGGAGCTCCTCCAGACCATCATTCGATAAAATAGAGAGCGAGGCGTTCTTGTACAAAGAATTTCCCCGGATCACCTGAAGGTTGGGTAAGGAAATGGATTTGATATTGTTCATGGCGATGAGAACGTAGCCGCCAACTTCTTTTATGTCCTGAAATTAAATAACAATGAAAAATGAACACCATACTGCAATAACAATGCGACATAAGGTGAATCAACCAAATGTGTGACATGGGAAACCATGTTTATGACTTCAGTTTGAGGCTAGACTGGGGGTAAATCACCACAACACATGGAAACAAGAAGGCACAGGAAGAACATGGGCCCTAAGGGTAAAGGTAGATTAGTCTAATTTGTGTCTGCAAATAACCAACGGCCAGCATAAAGAGAAATTTCTAAAGTCCATGTATAATCAATATGTTTGCTTTTTACTTTGATGAAGGAAGAATTTATTAGAACCCCTGTCAAGCCTTTTTTGCTATCTGTGCCCTATCTGTTGACCTTGTCAGTTAGTAGGGTGTTTATATTTGTCCCATGTTTTTAAATCATGTTGTAATAAAGACTTTATAATTTTATAAACCACTGCTTCATGTTATGCACATAAAGTCTGCTTTGTTTTGATCGAGTTTTCAACTCATTCAATCCTTTCATATATGCATGCAAATGAAAAATCAAAGAAACCGCCAACCCTCCTTCAACACTTTGTATTAATTTCAATATAGTGTTAACCCCCCAGCGGTATTCCCGAGTCTGGCTCGGGTTGAGATTTCTGTACCAAAAGCGGTAACCCCGAGCCCGAACCGGGCTCGCATTGCAGGATACAGGGGGAAGTTACTTACCTTGTCCCCTGGATCCTGCGATGTCTCCCCGCTGTGTGAGCGAGCTGTCTGCTTGCTCGATTCACACAGTGCCGAGTGCCGCTGATCTCCGTTCCCTGTGACGTTACGACGCACGGGAGCGGAGATCGCGCCAAATTCAAAAAAGTTAAAAAACACAGTACACATACAGTACTGTAATCTTACAGATTACAGTACTGTATAAAAAAAATACACATCCCCTTTGTCCCTAGTGGTCTGCCCAGTGCCCTGCGTGTCATTTTGTATAATAAAAAGATTTTTTTTCTGCCTGGAAACTGGAGATTGTCCATAGCAACCAAAAAGTGTCCCTTTATGTCAAAAGTGATTTTAGACCAGCTAGAAAACACCGATAATAAATTAGAATCACAATTCATCATCAAACACTAAATTTAATGACAGCGACTATTCTGCAACTCAGCAAATTTTTGTGTTTTTGATTTGATTACATTATTGAATAATTTTTATATATATTTTTATTTTATTATAATTTATGATTTTGTGTTTCAAACTTTATCATACCCGGGATGTCTACTAGACTCTGGTTTGGACAGATTTAAGTGAGTTATTCATAAGAATTGCATGCCTACAATATAAAAACGCCAAATTTCCATGCAAAATAATTGTACCGCTTTCAGAACAAAGTTCCTGACAGAATCATACCGCCAGGGAGGTTAAAAGAGTGCTGGCTATTTCTTTGATTTATGATCCACATGGCACCAATGTTGGCCAAGTACCATTCTACACTGACTATGGGTGGCAGTGGGGACAGGATATTGAATGATTATTACATGCAAATTCAGGTAAACACACTCCTCCAGACTGACAATTTTGATATTTGCATCTTGGTTCGAAGACCAAGCCCATTGTTTGTACCAGGGCTAACGGGTCTTGAGCGCCAGGGTTTGTGTGATGTTTTCAGGAGTCTGCTGGCCCCTCCCACTAGCCACAATCTGCCTTCTATGCATAAAGAAGCGCAAAGACCCAATGATGGCATTTTTGTGTCGAAATAAGGTAAATAAGGAAAATGGAAAGGTTTTATGTATAAGTGTCATTAGCATGTTGATGGGTGGGGGTAAGGCATAATATAGGCAGATTAAACTTCAGCCTTAAGTGGGAACTGCACACACAGGCAGTATTTAGGCGTGTTCTTCAGTGTGGTGTGCATTTAAAGTGTGTATGTTATGCAAGAATCCTGACGATTAGTATGTCATATGGCCATGTGTGCTCCCTGTGGGTATTACATCCTGGGATAGGCATTGTAGAGGAAACATGAGTATGCAGAATAAAGTGGATGTATTTAATGACAGTCATATGAGTTATGGGTTATACGTAGGTGTGACATTTCTCTATATAGTGATATTGATTGAAATCTACATCTGTACCTTGAAGAAAGATGAGTCACTGCCGCGTATTAGGTGGGTGATTTCCAGATTTCCAAGCACAATTTCACAGCCGTTGTACATTTTCTTCAAACTGCTGTAATGCTCCTCCACTGTCCCCAGCTGTGAGAACCTGTTCTCATTTCCTAGACAAACTGGAAGAAAATAAACAACACATGAGTGATGAACTCATCCAACGTATAACTGCATATTTAATGGTCACAAAACATGCAATCTACATTGCAGCATTCATAAAACAATTACTCATTACATTTGTATTCTTTGCTATGCAAATGAAGCCAATGATATTTAAAGGAAACCTGTACTGAGAGAAATGCAGAACATGCTTTGATTACATCCTTCTGAAAATTCTAGTTAACTGGCTGCTGTTTCAATGCTTTATCAGTCAGTGAACACGAACAAGCACACAGCTAGTAAAGACAGAATAAAGTCATACTTGTTCTTATACTTATATTGGGCGCAGCGCCAAATTACAATATAAAACAAACCAACAAGTGAAAAGAAAAGAAGGAATCACAAAAAAGTGTCCGTCCCTTTAAGAACAAATATCATATAATGTAATATAATGAAGTGAACTAATTATATCCACGTGTCTGTGTATTTCTTCCACCAAATATAGGACAACAGCATATAGAGTAAACTTCAGCGACCCCTGTAGTGTCCCCTGAAAACATGCTATTGCTAGAAACGCATTGGGGCAGAGCTACGCACTGATGTCTCACCGCCGCTTCCAACTCCAGGACCGGCAGCCATCTTACTCTTCTCAAGTTTGGATGGCTTTCTGAAGAGGGGGTTTGTTCTGCTTCTGTGACTGGGGAAGTTTTATAGATTGGTGGCTTAAAGCTTTACATGCATTGTTTGCTGCTTACATATATGCAGCTTGGGAGCTGGTGATTGTGCATTGATGGTGGCTGGATAACACAGTGGAAGAAATACATGGACACGTGGATTTAATCAGTGGGCTTTATTACAATACCTTATATGATATTTGTTCTTAAAGAGCAGTCTTATATATGCACTATTTTGCACTGTTTTTATGACGAAAGATTTTATTTTTTTGAGATTCCTTTTCTTTTCACTTGTTGGTTTGTGTTATATTATAATTTGGTGCTTCACCCTAAATAAATATATAATTTGGGTGATTTACATATATTGACCTGCATTGTTATTCACTCTAGAGCTGACTTTTTTGCCCCGTACACACGGTCGGAAATTCCGACCACAAAATCCGTCCGATTTTTTCAGACGGATTTTGTCCGAAACTGGTGTTGCATAAACATGTTTTCCCGAAAATCTGATTGTTCCGAATGTGGTGATGTTCGTTGCGTACTAAAGAACTACGTAGAGGCTAGTAGCCAATGGCTTTGGTCTCGTAATTTGATCTGAGCATGCGTGGTACTTTGTCCATCGGAATTCCCTACACATGATCGGAAAAAGTCTGATCAGATTTTGTTGTCGGAAAATTTGAGAACCTGCTCTCAAATTTTTGCCATCGGAAATACCGACGGAAAAAGCCCGCTAGAGCCCACACACGATCGGATTTTCCGACAACATAATCCAATCAGACTTTTTCCATTGGAATATCCGACCGCGTGTACTGGGCATTACTCTGTATACTGTTGTCCTCTGTTTGGTGGAAGAAATATATGGACACGTCGATATAATCAGTGGACTTTATTATTTGTTATTAGTTCTTAAAGGGACAGTCTCCTATATATTCACTTGTATTTATGTATTTTTTTTTTTCTTTTTTTTTGTGATGCCTTATATTGTTTTCACTTGTTGGTCTGTTTTATATTGTAATTATTGCTTTATAATATAATTGAATCAATTAATGTAATCAATTTAGTAATTAAGACTTGGGAATTATATGTTTAGCACATATACACATTTTTTTTGTTTTATATTGTAATTTGGTACTGCACCCCATATAAGTATACCATTTGAGAGGTTTATGAATATTAATGTGCGTTGCTAGCTGCCAGCATTATTCACCCTAGCGCTGGCTTCTACTCTGCATACTTGTTCCTATGTCAGAGATTCATAAAGTATTGAAGCAATTAAAGCATAATTATACCTAGGACAGATGCATTTTAAAGTCACCACTGGCCATCTCCATTATTATTTTAAGTACAGATTTTCTTTAAACTTTTGAGTCTAATGATTATTATGTCATATGCTCACAATCACACCTATGAGGTGGAAAAATGTAGGGAAACAAATTCATATATGGCTTTGTGCAATTTTTGCCTAGCTATCATTTGAGCTCCTGAAATAGATGTATGTACTTTTGAGACAGCAAAGCATTGTATTTATTGTGTTCTCCAATACGAGAAATGCTGTGTTAAACCACAAAAAATCACGTGTCTTCTATAAAATCTAATCTGCCAGCATGCTTATCTGACAGTATGTCGACAGTTCTTGTTTAGATCAATGGATCCTTACGTAGAATTCTGGTAGATGCACAACTAGTTTTTTTTTTTTTTTACTTTTAAAGGTTCAGTTCTCAAAGCCATAGCAGAAAATAGTCAAATAGCTTAAAATAAAGATCATAATCCTTGTGTTAAACTGTGTAATTTTAAGACATTACTTTAAGGCCTCATGCACATAGGACGTTTGAAAAACATCAGTGCTGCTGCCAGGAAAAAAAGCAGCGTTAAAAACGCGATGTTAGCCGCGTTTTATGAAAAGCGCTCATGGGGAGGTTTTTCCGTGTTTTTTGGCATTAGCGTTTTTTGGCCTTTTTTTTGCCAGTAAAAACACTCCCTATAATGTAAAAAACGCCCAAAAATGTCAAACGCGGCTTAACGCGGCTAAACGATTGTTGCAGCGTTTTACATTTTTACAGCTCGCCAGCCTCTGTTCCTGGACACATAGGCTGTTGTTTTTATTTACTGCCCCTACACGCTTATGCCTCCAAACACCTAGGCTAACATGGAGGGGCGTTCAGAGGCAGTTCAAACTTCAGACACCCCTAGCAGCAGCTGTAAAAATGTCCTGTGTGCATGAGCCCTTAAACATTTATTATTTTAATATTTATTATTAATAGCTGTCACTATTAAAATATCTTATCGAGTGTAAAAATCAATCCCGTTGGAGTACTACTGCAATGTCAGTCTATCAGCGTCTTCTTATTAGGTAACATCTACAGTGCCATTAAACCCCTACAGGAAGCTAAGAAAAGGGGTGAATGACACTGGATATCATTCAATCAGGAGGTATGCCAGTGGTCATAGACTTAATCTACTTCGGCATCTGACTTTGTGGACCACAGAGACAGGAAAGAAAGAAACGTTGTTAACAGGTTAGCATGAGTTCTGCTTTAATGATATACAAAACTACTAATCTAACCCATCTCTATTCTGTAGGCAGCAATAGTAGCATGACATTGGTTTTAATCGTTGCTCACTCACTAAAATGTTTTATTGCCATCTGTGTTCTGTTGGGTAGATTTCCCCTCACTTCCTGGCCTATCAAATAGATCGAAAATTAGCAAATGTCCCTATATACAAAATTTGAAAGTAATACTTTTGCTGGAGGTGGGTTTTTACTGCCATGATTGTATGGATGCAAATGGGGCTTCGGTCACTTTGTCCTGCTTGACAGTGTTATTCACAGTATTGATAAATGAAAAAAGAACGCCTTATTGACTTTAGATTAAACTGACCACACATTTATTTAAACATGTGTTGATATTAATTTGTAGTGACTCTGGATTCCTGGAATAAACAATATGCCCTTAAGCAACTCAAAAAGCCAACCATTTACTGTTAAAAGAATTGATATATTTGATAGAATAGTTACTTTGACAAGCATTGTACTTCATTTTCATGAAGCCCAGCAGGCGGCCTAATTGTTGACCATGGCAGCTGAGTAATTGCCCTAAAGGTTCCAGTATCACTTGTTTAACAAGTTATAGTGAACCTTTGGCAAAGTTAAACTAAAACAGACGAAGCACAGAGTTGAATTATAAAAGTAGTTATTGGCATAGGCCTTCTCCACTTTCATATGGCAATCCTTCAGCATTGCACTGTAAGATATAGGGGGAGTTTGGCTATGATTGGCACAAATTCGCATTGTGCCAAAACTGGCACCCACAAGTACATGTCTAAAGTTCCCCATAAGTTCAATAGTCATCCTCCCTGTGCCCTTTAATTGTGTATGGTAGATTCATTCTTTTTTACATTTTTGTTCACTTTCTATATATGGCAAATATGTGCAGTAACACTGTAGTAAAATGTTATGTATCTACTAAGATTTTCCCAAATTCTAAATATACAAATGAGCTTCCCCAGCAAACTCGACAACCATGTTGTATACAAATGAATCATGGCCGCTCTCGGGTGAGATGAAGGTAAATCTGTGAACTCCAGCACCTCTAAGATGTGTTTTTTTTTTCCATTTCTGCTGAAGATTATACACTTGCAACCTTTTTGCCCCAAAGGGACCCTTAAAATAGTTTTCTGGTTTCGGGGGAACCCATAATAAAACCAGGTAGAATAAAAAGATAATTGGGGGCATGCACTTGCTTTGCCAAGTGGCGTTGGCTCTAGAACTACGCAGGCAACACCAGATGGGAGGTCAATCAGCCACAGCTCAAGGAACCGTAGACACTGCTGGAGGAACCCTATAATTCTATGGAACCCTGGATGAAAATAGCTGATTCTCTGAAGCAGAGATTTATGTCTCTAGGGAAGCAAGGGATTCCAGGTTTTATTTATTTGTGTATGACTCTGCATGGAGTGATGAGCAGAGTAGGATCGAAAGACATGGTAAAATTCAGCATTTTTTAACTCTTCTGCATGCAGGGACTGTTGGAGCCATATGGACCCCCAAAATAGTATTTTCACACAGGGAGGGATATATACTTATGAAGTCAGTTTTTTTTTTTTTTTTTTTTTTTACAGGAGCGGTGTATATAGAAACGTTGCTTCTTAGTTTTCCTTTTTAAATATTATATTATATTAGTTAACCTTATATTCTAGCTAATACTTTAATACATGCCAAAGTGTTAGCAAGCAAGAGTTTTCAGTGATAATTTAACTTTTTATAGCAAATTTTCTCATATGCAAAATTACCACGCAGAACCATTTACAAAAGGGTACTTGCCAAACCAGAAAGAAGGTATAAACGCTGTTATATCCAAGGAACAGTAATAGGCACATTTATGCAAAATGAAACGTGTGTGTGTCCACATATTCTGTGGTTAGTACATGAACCTTACTATCTGTTATTACTTCTGCAATATATCACGTTTTAAGGAAACACCAGGCAGCAATGGAACTCTAAATGTCCATCAATAATTGGCAGTCTTAGCTGGTTTTAAATATTTTGTTAAATGGTTGGAGGTACATTTCTACAGCCAAAACTTTGTATATTTATCATAATTTGTGACTTTTTACCCTCATATTAATTTGCAGAAAAAATAAGCTGGACTGTTACTGTTCAAGCTCCAAGCATTATTTCTGTTTTATGTTCTCATCCCAAGACAGATAGCTTGCATGATAAATACTCTACGAAAATGTAAACGGGACGTGCAGGTCTTTAAACAAATTAATTACAATGCAGTCTAACAGGGAATAGAATTTATTACTAATGAGCATTTTGCCTGTATTATAGAACAAGCAATTCAACAGTTATTTGATTTAAAACTGAACAGCAAAATATAAAACATTGTTTTTACTGTAACATTCAAGCTACTTTCTGATTAAATTATGTATACGTCTTTGGCACTTAGGATTTTTAACATGGGCATAAATAAGATAATAAAGAATACAAAGTACAATTGTGTACATTAAAAATAAGAAAGCCATATTATAACAATAGTAGATGATATAGCCTGCAAAAATCCATTAAAATATACAGAAACAACATATAGCTTGAAGATGCTAATAAACCTGGGGGTGGGGCACATATATAGGGTTTCTCTAATTCCCCAAAAAAGGCAAACCGTATGTTATTTTTTTTTATTTATTCAAAGCTAATTCTGGCTATTTTTGGTGTTTTAAACAGAATGGGGAGTTAAAATTAGCATAACTTCTGTCTATGATGATCCCATTTGGCAGACTTTACCTCACTTTCTACTCCTACAAAACCCTCACAAGTAATT
Source organism: Lithobates sylvaticus (assembly GCA_028564925.1). Classification (NCBI taxonomy): domain Eukaryota; kingdom Metazoa; phylum Chordata; class Amphibia; order Anura; family Ranidae; genus Lithobates; species Lithobates sylvaticus. The sequence goes on from CM053030.1 coordinate 381,498,177, forward strand.
TGGTAGTGACTGTCACAGGGATAATAAGACACCAAAAGCAATAAAAACATTACCAGAATTTCTATCTCATCCGCACGCTACAAAGAGAAATGTGGTTTTGTCTGTGTTCTGTTTAGAAAGATTTCCCATGGGGTTAAAGCCACATGCAAGCTGGACTAGCGCCATGCTGACGTGAGACGTCAGCGTTGGGGGAGGAGTCCATCGAAGGATGACTGCAGCTGCACGGAGCTCTGCTGGAGGACGCCATCCGAGGGAGACAGCGCGGTGGTGAGAGCCCGCGAGATGTTCCCCTGATCCAGCAGAGATCCAGTGAGATCTAAGGGACCCCCGTCCCCCCCCCCCCCGTCTGTCTGCCGGCCCGCCTGCCTGCCCGCACCAATCCCGGCCCCGTTCCGGCGTAGCGCCGCGCCAGCTCTCCTCCTCTATTCCGCGGGAACGACAGGAAGGTGAAGCCAGGAAGAACTGCGGAAGGCCACACGAACGCCGCACGAGAGACTCGGCCACCCCCAATGCAGGAGCAACCCCCTCATTATACCGGAAGATTCCGGGCTAACGGTATAAACCCCAGCACGATTAATTGAATGGAGATCTCAGGAAGGAGATACAGCCCCTACAGGGAAATAAAGACCACCCATCTGCCCAGCGGAATCTCCATGGACTGAGAGAGGATCTGGAGGGAATCTCCTCTCTCAGGTAAGACGCTGTTAAGTCAGCCATTGGCTTAAAGTATATGATATATGAACTTTGTCTGAAAGCAAAAGGTAATGTGTACTGTGAGAAATGCAAAGGACTCCTGGGGTCATTAGGCCCTAAAACTGCTAAACAGAAGATGGGTTCCTGTACTTATTCCAGTACTTATGCATAAGTTTGTTCCCAACCTAACGCAAACTCCACCTGGAGGAAGGGAAGGGAAAAGGAAGGAGGAGACAAAGCGGAGAGAAAGGGAGAGTTATACATTGGGGGCTGTTACAGTCTTTTAACCTCTAGAATACTGTCAAATGCTGAGGTAAATTCTGGGTATAAGGACCTAAGCAGCCCACTTAACGGATGAATATGTAGTGTTGGATGGACCCTAAACGAAGTGTGCGGGCAGGTGATTGCCTCCCCCCAAAACACGCAGACTGTAGTTCTAATTTAGCCTAATATGAAGCGGATACTGGAAGGCTGTACGGATCCATGAAATATTTCAAGGCCCTGGAAAGATTTCCTTCATAATAAGAAAAGGACGGTTGAGAGAAAGGTGCTCCCAAACCCCCTATGAACTTCCACTTCCCATTAACTATTAACCTCCACTGGTGAAACAATCTTTGAAGGCACGGTCTGACTGTGCTTGGGTTTTGTGCTTGGTTTCTTCCCTTTTTTTTTTTTTTTTTTTTGTTGCCCCTGATCCCCCTATATCCCCTCGTTTGATCATAATCCGTTTATCTGTATATAATTCGCCAGAGCAGGACTGGAGTAGACTGGGCAGAAAGTAGCTACAGAAAACGGCGATACTGAAATAGTGGAATCACTGAGGTGAAAGGGGGGAGTAGGGAGGAGCTGCCCCCCCCCCCTTAGCCCCGGCAGAACACAATTGTAGTCTATGCGATTTTCTCTCCTATTGTATAGATCTCACTCTTTCAAGGCTAAAAGCCACCTTACTCTTCATAAGGGAAAAAAATGAATAAAAGAGAAACGAGGTGTTAAGTAATAATGAAGGGGAGGACACAAAGAGGTGCGGAGCCCAAAACATCTAAGGACAATTTAAACACCAGTACCAGTTCCATACAAAGATATCTAAAGGACACTAGCCTTAAAAGCCCTGAGTTGGGAAAAAAACAACAACTGGGAACGAAGGAAAAGAAGAGAGAGATGGAAAGGCAGAGGGCTGAGCAGGCAGAGACATTCAGAGCAGAGGGGGGGTCGGAAAGGGAAGGCGACACAAGTGGAACTTTACAACTAAGCGACATATCGCAAATTCCCACCAAAACAGAGATGACAGAAATGTTCTCTAACCTGGAAAGTGCCATTAAAACTGAGATCCTGAACATTAGAATTGATATGGGCTTTCTGGTAAAAAGAGTGGAAAAAATTGAAGAATTTGTAACCGAACAGGTTAAAGAAAACAAGGCGGTCAGTAAACAGATGGAAAAACTACACGCAGTGGAGAGAGAAATGAGATACAAATTAGAAAGCATGGAAGATCAAAATAGAAGACAAAATCTGAGGATAAGAGCACTACCCGAACAGAGGGGAGAAGATCTGATATTAAAAATGAAAAACTTCTTTAAACCGATCTTAGGCATGGCTGAGGAAATGGACTTGAAAATAGAACGAGCCCACCGTATCAGAAAACCTCCTGGAGTAAGAGAAGATGCCCCTAGAGATGTGCTCGTAAGATTTCACTCATACCAGGAAAAATTTCAAATCTACAAGAACCTTAGAGGGAAAACCCCATTGATGTATGAAACAACTGAAATCCAGGTTTTTGCGGATCTATCAGCTGGGACACTTGCACGGAGAAGAGAAATGAAACCGGTACTAGAAAATCTACGAGCCCTGAACATAAAGTACAGCTGGGGATACCCGGCCGCTCTGATTGTTATTAAAGATGGGAAAACATCACGTATGAAATATATGGAGGAAATGCAAAACTTTTGTGAGGAACTGGGGATACCTGTCCCCAAAATTCCTCAAAACCGGAACTAAAATAGTAAACCCCGGTTGGGGATTTAGAATGAGGGTGGTCTGAGGGGGGAGCGGGGCGGGGGGTGGGGGTGGGTGGGGGGGGTTTTTTTTTTTTTTTTTTTTTTTCTCTCTTCTCCTCTCACCCCCACACTCCCCCCTATTTTTAGGGGAGGGGGGCGGGGGAACGGAGGGGGGGGGGGTGGTGCAGAAATGGTGGGGGGAACTCGGGGTCCCAGTGCAGCCAAAGGGCCCCTCCCCTTCTATGTGAGAGATTTGGGGAGGAGGATGGACCCGGGGCAGACATTCAGGTATGGCGCCCCACCCTTAGAGGCGCAGTGGACAGGGGGTTTCTTTTTGAGACTCCTCGTAGTTCACATATGGCCGAAATTCGACCAGGGGAGAGGGAGGGGGGAGGGAGGAGAGGAGGGGGGGGTGGGAATGGGGCGAGGAGAAGGGGAGGGAGGGGGAAGGGAGGGGGGGGGGGGATACCCGTCTTACAGAAACAAAAAGCAAAGTTTGAATCAAGAAGGTCCGACATGTGCAGAAAGCCCCCCCCTGAAAAACGGAGGAGGTTAACCTGAAATTTCTGTCGTATAACGTCAGAGGCTTAAACTCACAAACGAAGCGATACAAGATATTGAAGGAGATACAAACCTATCAGGGGGAGGTCATCTTCCTACAAGAGACACATTTGGCATTAGACAGCGGGATAAGACTAGCCTCACAGGACTACCCACTTTGGTTTCAGGGGGATACCCCAACAAGAGGTGCTAAGGGGGTGGCCATAGGGTTTGCCAAAAACGTAAAATTTGTTATAAAGGATAGGCTCCTGGATCCTGAGGGAAGGTATCTAGCTATAAAAGGTAAAATAGGTGAAAATATCTTAACATTACTAAATATCTACTGTCCAAATAAAAATCCAACTCGGTTCCTGGCTCGGGTTCTGGGACGCCTGTCATCTTTTTATACGGGGGAGGTTATAATAGCGGGTGACCTGAACTTTGGCTGGGAACCCAGTATGGATACCACTTCAAGATCAGGAAGCCAGAGTATACGACAATTAAAGAATATTAAGCTAAAACTCAGGCAGAATCAACTTGTGGATGTGTGGAGAGTACAACACCCTGGCGTAAAAGATTTTACATTTTTCTCTCCAGTTCATGGAACCCACTCCCGCCTTGATTATTTTTTAGTAAAACATAGATTGCTAGATTATGTGACTGAATCGGGGATTGAAATCACGACCCTATCGGACCACGCGCCCATTACAATGACAGTTAGACTCCCAGGAGTACAGAGGAGCCCAAGCGCTTGGCGCTTGAACGATAGTTTATTAGCCGACCCCGAGACGGAAGCGTGTATACGCAAGGAAATTCTATCCTTTTTCGAGATTAATGACACAGGGGAAACATCACAAACTACACTCTGGGAGGCGCATAAAGCGTACATTAGGGGTATTCTGATTTCGATCGGGGCAGGTAAAAAACGAGAAAAATGGGAGCGACGGACATGTCTGGTTGGAGAGATACGGGAACTGGAACAGGAACATAAGGACGAAACCACAAGAAAGGGAGATACCTATCACAGACTACTAAATAAAAGAGAGGAACTAAAAATAGAGATGGAACAGGAGGCGGGGAAGTGGTTTCATAAACTGGACAGAGAAAGACACATATGGGGAAATAAAAGTAGTAGGCACCTAGCGAGAATACTCAAAAAAAAGAGAGAAGTAAACTATATCGATAAAATTCAAAATAAAAACGGTTCAATGTTAAATCTGACTAAAGATATAGCCAAGGAATTTAGAGCTTATTATGAAACACTGTATAATATTAAAACTAAGGAATCGAGATCACAAACGGAAAGGGAAGAGTGCAGAAATTTTTTGAGGAATAGCAAGATCCCCTCACTATCGTTAGAGGAAAGTGGTTTTATGGAGGAACCAATTATAGAGTCTGAAATCCATGAGGCCCTGAGGAGTTCCTCCACTGGCAAAAGCCCGGGCCCCGATGGATTCTCGGTTGCCTATTTTAAAAGGTACCGGGATATCTTGGTGCCTAGGCTGTGCCGGTATTGGAACTCCCTGGGAAGTGAGAAAGGTATGAATAGAGACGCCTTAATGGCATCAATAACGTTGATTTTGAAGGACGGAAAGGACAGGACGCTCTGTTCGAGTTACCGCCCAATAGCCCTTCTGAATACAGATACGAAGCTGTTTGCGAAGGTATTGGCCAACAGGTTAAAAAATAAATTGCCCGATTTGATATTTCCAGATCAGGTGGGGTTTGTCCCGGGGCGGGAGGGGAGGGACAATGGGATTAAAGCACTGCTTCTGATGCAGGCATGTAAGAAGGGGAAGGTCCCCAGTCTATTCCTGTCAATAGACGCCGAGAAGGCTTTTGACAGGATAGACTGGGGACATATGTTCGCAACTTTGGAGGCAATGGGCATAGGCCCGAGAATGTTAAGCTGGATTAGAATACTTTATGATCAACCACAGGCTAGGGTGAGAGTAAATGGTGTTCTCTCCCAACCGTTTACTATGAAAAACGGAACCCGACAAGGCTGCCCTCTGTCTCCCCTTCTGTTTGTGATAGCGCTGGAACCACTATTGTCAACCATACGTAACTCACCAGACATAAAGGGGATTGTGGTGGGAGAAGAGACATACAAATATGCGGCTTTCGCGGATGACGTCCTTTTTTTCCTGTCTAGCCCCCGGATAACTCTACCTAACTTGTTGAAAATACTAAAAATATATGGCTCAGTGTCTAACTTTAAAGTCAACCCAACTAAATCTGAAATCCTTAACATAAATTTGGACCAAACAGAAGTAGTCCAACTAGTTAAAGAGTTCCAGTTCCCCTGGAAGGAAAATATAAAATATCTAGGAATAAAACTTGCAGGGTCACTAAAAAAGATCTATCAGATAAATTTTTTACCACTACTTGATGAGATTAAAAAGGAAATAAAAAATATGAGCTATAGCCCGCTGTCATGGATGGGTAAGATAAATGCTGTTAAAATGACAATAGCCCCAAAAATAAACTATAAACTTCAAATGCTCCCGATAGACGTCCCTAAAGCCTTTTTTAGGATTCTAAGGGGGATTATCTCCAGATTTATTTGGGCCAACAAAAAAGCACGAATCTCAGCGGGAGTCTTGTCCAAAACAAAAAAACAGGGGGGCCTTGCCCTGCCAGATTTTGAGGTCTACTTTAACGCAATTTCACTGTCGAGAATCACGGAATGGGCAAAAGAGGGAGAAAAAAAAAAGATGGGTGAATATAGAAAATGTTTTAGGAAATAGAGATTGGGGACACGTAATATGGAACCCACCAAAATTTAGGCCAATAGAAGAGGATACACATGAAATCACACGGGTCACCTTAAAAATATGGGATAGAATACACAGGGAAAATAAATGGGAATTTAATTCCCCTTTGATAAAGTTAAAAAATAATGTTTTCTTTGAACCGGGTAGAAGTAAAGTATGGGGCAACTGGATTAAAAAAGGGGGAGCACGTTTAGGGGATATAATTAAAAGAGGTAAATTAATCACATTTCACGAATTAAAAAAAGAGGTGGAGCTAATGTCTGTTGACGTCTGGAGGTACGCCCAGCTAAAAAATTTTGTTGAGGGTCTACCGCAACCCATTCGGGACCTAGATAACCTCTCTAAGATAGAACAAATATGCACAAGTTCCCCGACGAGAAACGCTATTTCACGTTTATATGGCGTACTAATACGGGACAATCGGCTGGGCGTCCCTCCAGGGGTCAAAAGATGGGAAGAAGAATTGGGGACCCCCTGTACTCAGAATAGATGTGAAAAGATCTTAAAATTAATACATGGATCGAAAGTGGACAGTCGAACTATAGAAGTCAATTATAAGTGTCTCATGGGGTGGTACATAACTCCTGTAAAAATGAGTAAGATACAAAGAGGCAGATCCCCCACATGTTGGAGAGGATGCGGAAGTATAGGGACGATGGCTCACATCTGGTGGGATTGTCCCACCATTAAATCATACTGGAGGCAGATACTAGCATTAATCAAAAGTATCACAAAAAAAGATATCCCCGAGGATCCGTGGATAGTCCTGTTCCACGGGACAGACACCCCAAGTAAGCAATATACAAACTCTATAATCCCTATTCTCTTAAATGAGGCGAAAAATTTGATCCCCAAAAAATGGATGGAAACTGGGGGCCCGCAAATCGGGGAATGGATTAGAGGGGTAAATAGACAGCGAAAACTAGAGAAAGTGGAATGGGGGCAAGAGGGCGACTGGGAACCGGACCAAGGGGAAGATAAATGGTCCCCTTGGATCGAGTTTAGAAGCTCATGGAACTATTATGAAGAAACAACTAGATAACTAGGAAGAGTTATACGACAAAATAAAAATAAAGTGAAAAATATTTATAGCACAGCATAGAAGACCTTGGAAAGACTCGGATAGGCGGGGGGGAGGGGGAGCTGGGGAAGGGTTGGGGATAAAGGGGAAAATATACTGTGTATATATTGAGATTGTATTGAAAAATTTGAAATAAATAAAGAATTAAAAAAAAAAAAAAAAAAAAAAAAAAGAAAGATTTCCCATAACTTCCTATTCTAACAGGAAAAGAATGGAACTCTTTCCATTAGTAACACAGACAGCAGTAAAGGTCTGGCAGAAGCTCAAACCCGTCTTCATGCTATCCAAAATGAAATAACATTTTTGGCTGACATTGGCTTTAACAAGAACATTCATCACATAGGATACACAAAGGTACAGTGGTGGGGTCCTCCAGCTAGAATTACTGTTTTCAGAGTCCAGCAGACATTACAGACCCATCTACCCTGGTATTCCAATCCCAGAAACTTTGCAATAAACAATATAAAAATGATCTAACTATGACACACACCTTCAACGAGTGAATGTCGATTAAAGGAAAAAGCTATTGGCTGAACTGGAAATATTTTATCAATAGAATATTGTTACCCTGGGGTAGTAGCAGTGTCCTAACTATCTGTAGATAACAAGAGCGTATGGCCAGCTCTACCAATTCAAATTAACTGTTATTTATTATTTCCAAAAAGCTTCTTATGAAATCAGATAACAGTATTCACCATAATTTTACAACTACAGACATACAGCAAGTAAAATAAGTATTGAACACATCACAATTTTTCTAGGTAAGTATATTTATAAAAGTGCTATTTTCACCACATGTCAGTAACAACCCATGCAAACCATACATACAAAGTAACCAAAACAAGTTCAGAAATGAAGTTTCTGTGAGCACTGTTGCGGCCATAATCCGGAAAGAACATAATTTGACCATAAACTGGCCACGACCAGGTCCTTCTCACAAGATTTTTGACAGAGGAGTAAAATGAATTAGCAGAAGAGCTGTCCAAGAGCCAAGGTCTACTTGCGGAGAGCTTCAGAAAGACCTGGAATTAGCAGGTACAATTGTTTCAAAGAAAACAATAAGTAATGCACTGAACCACCATGGCCTGTATGCACGCTCACTACGCAAAACTCCATTGCTGAAGAAAAAGCATGTTGAAGGTTGTTTAAAGTTTGCTGCACAACATTTATACAGGCCTGTGAAATACTGGGAGAATATAGTCTGGTCAGATGAGACCAAAATTGAACTATTTGGATGCCATGATACACACCATGTTTGGAGGTCAAATTGCACTGTACATCAAAAACACCTCCATACCAACAGTGAAGTTTGGAGGTGGAAATATCATGGTGTAGGGCTGGTTTTCAGCACACGTACTGGCAAACCTCATGTCATTGAAGGAAGGATGAATAGAAAAATGTACCAAGACATTCTTAATAAAAATCTACTGCCATCTACCAGGATGATGAAGATGAAACGAGGGTGGATATTTCAGCAAGACAATGATCCCAAGCACAAAGCCAAGGAAAATCTCAATTGGTTTCAAAGAAAGAAAATAAAGCTGCTAGAATAGCTCAGCCAATCACCTGACTTGAATCTAATAGAAAATCTATGGAAAGAACTAAAGATCAGAGTTCATAGAAGAGGCCCACAGAACCTTCAAGATTTGAAGACTGTGTGGAGGAACGGGTCAAAATCCCATCTGAGCAATGCATGCGATTAGTTTCTACATACAGGAGGCATCCTGAAGCTCTCATTACCAACAAAGGATTTTGTACGAAGTATTAAATTATTTTCAGTTAGCCTGTTCAATACTTTTAGGGTCTGCCAAAATCCATTGCTGGAGGAGATGCCTCTATAAGGTCATCATCTAGCTGTGACAATACTATTTCTAAAAGTGGACTTTACATTTCTTTTGTTTAGTTGTCATTTAAATGGAAGAATTACTAAAAGTAGACAATAAACAATAGCCGATAATACCCAAAAAAAAAAAAGCTGTGCCGTTTTCCCTTGCACACGATTGGATATTTAAAGGGAACACACCTCATTCACTAACATTCACTTCGTTAGGTTAACAGCCTGAACTCTTTAATAAATCAACCCCAAAGAAAGTTTCAGAACTGCTATAAAACTCACATGCAAGTGGAGAGAATGTTACATAACAGATATCCTTGCACGGCAAAGTCAAACAACTGATCTTAACATACTTTATTATGAATTGTAATCTTAATGGAAATACACTTTTTAGTAAATGAGCCAAGTCAATCAGTTAATCCCAAGCACTGTGAATGGTATGCAAACAGTTTACTGATCAAATCAATACCTACAAAAGCTCCAACTGACTAGAGGGCACAGGGTGCAGTGCTTTCAATTATTCAGGTAGCCAGTTCTTCCCTCTACTAATCATTCAGAGTTGACAGAGAGCGATCTTTGATCCCTTGAGTGTTAAACAGAATGAAATAGTAACTGGATGAGAAGCATGACAAAAGTCAATGCATTATTAATCCAAAAGGCCTCTGTCTGCTCTGTGTTGGTGCTGTTTGCATGTACTTTTTAGTTGCAGATCATTGTATAAACTACAGAGCTTGTACAACTTGTTGACAATTAGATATGTATATCAATATTCACTATATATATATATATATATATATATATATATATATATATATATATATATATATATAATTTTAGCTCTCTAACATATTGCACCAAGGATATATGTGTGATATGGCAGGTGGGTTAATACAAATTTTCTGAAACAATACAGATATTATAAGCGAGACCTTTTTGTAGTTGCCTAAAAGCAAACCTGTGCTTTGTCCTCTGAGAGCAAAGCAAAAGGTTTGTATTATTCTCATATCCCTATCTAGCATATATTTAATTTTACTATGCTGCACTGCTGCTAGGGCTATGAGCCTAAGGAAATACCAGCGGGTATTGAAATCAATTTAGGAACATGCACCCTAATAGATCTGTGTTATCGTGAACCTGTTGCTTTGCCCTGAGTGTACTAAGTACAGTAATAAAGATCATCACATGATATTATGATGATCATAGACACCAATGGCGCACATACATGCAAACTAAGGTCAAATGAGTCTAACTTTATTAAGGTAAATCCAACAAAACTATTAGTTAAGTTTTTGGTTGTATTTTTTCTGATATCTTCCAGCGTTCCTGATGGCTTGTATAATGGGGGTTTTACTATCCATACTGAATTTTATTTTAATGTATTTACTCCAAGGTTGACCACCCAGTACACCAAGGCTGGCTTAAACAGAACCAGGGCAAGGATATATGCTGTTGGGAAGAAGTCAGTAAGGGACTAATTAAAGTAGTTGTACACCCTTAGGCCCCTTTCACACATGCGGACCGTATGTCCGTTTTTCATCCATCCGTTTTTGGATGAAAAATGGACATACATGTACCCCTATGGGATAGCGGTGTCAGCGGATGAGCATCCGCTGACACGCGCTATAGTCCGCCTCCGCTATTGTCCGATTCTGCAGACGGAGGAAAACCCTATTTTTCCATCCGTCTGCAGAGCGGATCGGATGAACACGGACAGACAGATCCCCCATAGGGGAGAGCGGAGATCTGACAGGGTGGTCCCTGCACAGTGCAGGGACCGCCCTGTCATCCGCCGGCTCAGTGGGGATCAGCTGAGCGATCTTCACGGGGCGAATCAATATGGATCCGTCCCGTGTGAAAGGGGCCTTACGTATACAAAGTAAAGTGATTAGCCTCAGGTGATATACAGAGATGAAACAATTCCTCCATAAGTTGTACCTACCTATCTGCAGCCCTCTCTTCTCCAGATAACATTCAAAGTATACAAATCAAAGGCTGATCTGATGTTTCACACTGCAGAGCTCTGCAATGTGCAATGTGAGAGCTGAGTGGAGGGAAGACACCCCTCTGTGCACAGCTTCATAGAGAAACATAGGCTGCCAGTCACCTGCTGTGTACTAAAGGGGGTGGGGCTGTCACCAGGGATTAATTTGTGTTGGCTTAAAGGAGATGTAAAGCAAAAGTTTGTTTTTATCTTAATGCATTCTATGTATTAAGATAAAAAGACTTCTGTGTGCAGCAGCCTCCCCAGCACCCCCTAATTACTTACTTAGAGGTCCCTCTCCACTAATGTCTCAGCCATCCGAGATTCTCCTTTCCGATTGGCTGAGACATGGCAGCAGCGCCACTGGCTCCCGCTGCTGTCAATCAAAGTCAGCTAGCCAATCAGTGGAGAGAGGGGGCGGGTGCCGGGTCAGGCTCCATGTCTGAATGGATACACAGAGCTGTCGACTCGGCTCAGGTGCCCCCTTAGCAAGCTGCTTGCTGTGGGGGCACTGAACAGGAGGGAGGGGCCAGGAGAGCTGGGGAGGGACCCGAGAAGAGGAGGATCCGGGCTGCCCTGTGCAAATCCACTGCACAGGGCAGGTAAGTATAACATGTTATTTTTATAGAAAAAAACAAGACTTTTTCAATCACTTTAACCTATTAGAAGTGACTCATGCCGATAGCAGAGGCAAGAGGCAGCAGAGAGAAATAACACTAGATACTTTGGATTGAGGCAAGTACACACTATAGAAGTAAATGCTTTGTATTTTTCATGTCAGAGGTTTACAACCACTTTAACCAGACCCCCCCCCCCCTCTAATTGCAATATAACTTCTAGTTTGACTTTAAGGTTCTATCTACATATAACACATACATACTAAATTGTCAATACAAACTGTATACAAGCTGACAAAACCAAGACAAATATTAATATGAGTATGAGCACAAAAGTTACCCATACTGTGGAAGAAGAAGCACAATGTAGAACTGTATGTTCTAATTGTCCTTGAAATTGCCCTGCACAGATTTTCCCAGTCCAATACACAGACGTCTAATTGACTCTGAATAATCACATCTGCAGTGTCATGTAATAGACATACGACATCTGATATGTAGAACAGGGAGGGAAAGAAGAATGTTAAAGCTTATATTTCTGATGACATATATGTATAACATGTTATACCTGTCAATTCTGCTAGAAGACCTTTCCGTTTTCATCATCATCATCAACTATTTAAAGAGTTGAGATTTTAAAAGACTGGAGAAGCTTTACTATCAGGGTCTGGAACTTGTGCTCCTTATGCCGCGTACACACGAAGGGACTTTTCCCGGCGGACCTAAGTCCAGCGGACAATCCGCTGGACTTTCCAGCTGGGTCCGCTGGACTAAAAAGCGAACGGACTTGACCACACACGATCACGCAAAAAGTCCGACGGTTCACGCGATGACGTACAGCACGTACGACGGGACTAGAAAACGAAAAATACTAGAAAAATACTTGCTACTGAGCATGCGTCCTTTTTGGTCCGCCGGACCATACTACACACGGCCGGATTGTTCGCTGGACTGCCAAGTCCAGCGGATAATTTTAAAACAAAACTTAAAACTTTAGTCCGCCGTACTTTGGCCAAAAAAAGTCCGCCGGCGCCCACACACGAGGGGATTATCCGCTCGACTTCGGTCCAGCGGATAATCCCGCGGGATAGTCCCTTCGTGTGTACGCGGCATTAGGAAAACCTGTGTTTTATATTGCGATCCCAAGCCATCATTTTTTGCCTTTTTTGGGTATACTGTATGATGTCAGCTCGGCAAGTACAGTACAATATTAAGTTAAATTAATTAGGAGACAATAATGCTCGCTGTTGATTCTTGGCTGACGCTCTCCATGCTGTGACGCAATACTCAAAAAGTGCATTGAGTGCAGTGTTTATACTCTGTCACCCAAATATTGGGAAGCTCCCAGCTAATCACAACAAGAGCTGATTCACCGGATAATGACTTATTCTTCATTCCATAGTATAACACACATGTATTGGCATATAGCTTCATTTACTGAACTGGAGGAAGGGAAAGCAACTAAACAGAATACAATTTAACTGTTTTTCAGGATGGAGAAAACAGGCAAGATTGAAGCCAAACCTGTGCTTTACCTTGCAGGACAAAGCATCATACTAGCTTTTGAGAGATTTATTTCATGAATCGCCTAAAGACAGCCAGAGTAGGCGATAGCTGGACAAATTGCAGTAGAGAGTTCCAGGGGATCGGAGAGGCTCTGGAGAAGTCCTGGAGACGAGCAAGGGAGAAGGAGACAAGGGAGCTTGAAAGCAGGAGGTCTTGAGAGGAGCGGAGAGGATGGGTTGGGTGGTATTTGGAGACAAGTTTGGTGATGTAGCTCAGGGCGGAGTTGTGAATGGCTTTGTATGTTGTTGTTAGTATTTTAAATTTAATTTGCTGGGCAATCAGAAGCCAGTGTAGGGATTGGTGGAGAGGGGTAGAAGACACTAAGCAGTTGGTAAGGTAGATGAGTCTGGCAGCAGCATTCTTGTAGTGTATGGAAGTGTTACCGACCACAACATGTGAACGCCTCTGTCCGCTACCTTTGCAGCATGGTTGAGAGAGGGGAGGCTATAGTTGTATAATCAGCCAAATAATCATTTTTATTTATGCTTTTATTGATGTAACAATAAAACATCACATTTTTTTATCTACTTAATTTGTGTGTAAATACCGTTGCCATAAAAGTTCCGTATACCCATTATTTACTGTATATCCTGACATTTTCTTACATTTTAGGATGTTGGCACTGTTATGCTGCGTACACACGATCGGACATTCCGACAACAAAATGTTTTTTTTCCGACGGATGTTGGCTCAAACTTGTCTTGCATACACATGGTCGCACAAACTTGGTTGGAAATTCCAAACGTCAAGAATGCGGTGACGTACAACACGTACGACGAGCCCAGAAAAATTAAGTTCAATAGCCAGTGCTGTTCTTCTGCTTAATTCCGAGCATCGGAAATTGTCTACACACGATCGGAATTTACACGAACGGATTTTGTGTGACGGAAATTCCGATGGAAACTGTCCGATGGAGCCTACATGCGGTCGGAATTTCCGACAACAAGCTCCGATCGCACATTTGCCGCGTGACCGTGTGTACGTGGTATTACACTCCTGAGTCACACCTCTATTTCTCGATCAGACAGCAATTGGAAAGGTTTATTCCACTTTCTGTTTTATCTTACAACCATCAAATATACATGAAGTTAGAGAATCCCCCAAAAGAAGCACATGCAGCAATACAAACTTGATAGACTTCCACACTAAAAAAAGGTTTTGGATGCAGCTTTAGTTTGAAGCCCAATTTAATTTTTGCCAATTTAATTTTCCTTGTACATAGTTGTTTCTGACTGAACACAGCTGCACCCTAAGCACTGAGTAAAAGTGTTACTAAACCCAGGAACCTGCATTCACTATATCTGGTCCCCCACAGTACACAGTAATTATTTTTGTAAATATAAACTGCTAAATACCTTTTTTCATCAGCAGTATATAGCAGTCTTACGACTTCTATCAGTGTCTGGTTAAAGCTGTTAGGAGGAGTTTTTATTCTACTCTGACTGTTCAATGAGGCTTCAGGACTCCTGACCCTCTGTTTGGACAGGTCTGATTGGTCTGTGTCGATCACATGCACCCTCCCAAGAAAAAAAAAACTCTCTAACAGTACACAGCAAACTGAGCATGTGCAGAGTGACTCCAAAGGCTCTGTCTTATTAGGAGATGGTTATGGGACAGTTAAAGAAGGGGAGGATCAGACTAGACAGGATCAAACAGCCTTTTTACACAATGCAGAAGATTAACCCCTTAGATTCCACAGTGAGTATAACAAGCATGTCTTACTGCATATACAGAATGATTTTACTGTTGTGGGTTTAGTAACACTTTAAGTAAAATTATCTTTTTTAAGTGACCATTCCTTACTCTTTTAGTAAAAAAACCCCATCATGTGATTGGTCTCTGCAATAAAAAGAAAAGACACACCATGGCAACTGGCCACGAAGAATATTAGGTGCAAGCAAATATTTTAGAACATAACAGAATAGAGTTTTTTAGATTTCTTTGAAGCTCATGTTCTTGTTTTCCTGAGCAGTAATGCGTGTATTGCACAGCTGCTAGGACTACACAGGAAGTTTACACATGGATATGTGTATACATAGAGTCTCACTACTTGACCTGGCATCAGTAAAGAAGCAGAATCACATCTGGGAATGACCTTTTTTTTCCAATCATGAATCGCCAGAAACACATCAAATTCAGAAATACTGTATATTGTAATCAGGTTTTGATTTTTTTTGTATCTATTTTGGACAAATTTTTAAATTCGGTTTTTGTGACAATCAAAAGAGGTCTCAAATCTCATTGGCCATGACCTCATATAAAGTCCCAAACAATTGTTCTTTTTTTTAAGGTCTCAAATCTAGGTACTATGTGATGCACAGACCTCATAAAGTTGAAGAAAAAATTCCTTTACTCTCCCTGAGTGGTCCAAATCCTCCTACGTTAGTGTTTCACGCGCTCCCCATCCCAGACACTGCAGCTCACAGTGGGAAAGTCAGAGGCAGTGCTGTCAATCCAGAAAGAAGGGCAGGACTAGGCATGGCCAGATGGAAACATTTCTACCTGTAATGCCTGAAATGTCCAAGTGTCAAAAGCTGCCACATCCTAGTGAAGTACAAAGAGGAAGAAAATGGGAAGGGACTTTATAGGCACCGATATGGACACAGAGTATTATCAAAGACGTTTATTTATACATATAATTAAAAAACATTTTTAAAGATAAAAGAACATGCATACAAGGTACAAACAGAAAAAATGTGTAAACAATTAGTTGTGGCCAGATGCTGATTGAAAGCCTACAGGCTTTAAGAGAATACTTTAGCTATCTACAACTTAGACACTTTCTCCAGCAGCTCATAAAATCCTGACCTATCTAATACCTACCTAATATACTTTAACCCCCTTTGATAGCCTCTGTAGAGGCCAAACCCACTCCCCGGGCCTAATATTGTTGATATATTCCTCCATAATCTCTTTTAAAAAACATCCATCTTTAATGGGAAAAAGAACTAGGGAGGCAGCTGGATCCAGATGATTGGCAGATCATGACTATAGCGCTTTCTAAGTTTTCCAGAAATGTTCTTATATTAAAGAATGCCTATAAAATATTGTATAGGCCAAATCCTGCATCCCTCTCTTATGGAAAAAGAGAGTACCGCCAACGATAGGGCTGTGGCTACGCAGAGTGGAGGAGATCAAGAGACTGGAGGACCTAGTCCTCACAGCACAGAACAAGCAGGAACAACACTCACAGACATGGATGTTATGGAACATGTACATATTCTCTGAAGAAGGAATGGCCCTTTTGGCTACTTAATGAACAATAAAACCAGACTAAAACACAGTAAGCTAATTCCCCCCCTGGACCCCTCTCCCCTCCTACCCCCCCCAACTACCTTCTCCCCCTCCCCGAGCCCTCCCCATCTCTTTCTTACTTTCTTCTTTCTAGCCTTTCTAATCTCTACACTCCAATCTCCACATACGGCACAATTCTACGAATAAAGATAGGACAAGCTGCCGAAAGTCCACACTGAGCTCTCCCTACAAAGAGCTACAAAGAGGAAGCCCGGTTCCAGTTAAAGAAACCGAAACACCGCCCACACCAGGGGCCTAATAGTGGAGTGGGCCACTGGGTTGCTGGGAGGCACTGACAACGGGACTGACATACTGTAAGCCAAAGTGTATACGATGTTGTTGTTGTGTAAAAGCATTGTAATCCTTGCACAAGACATGTCCAATTGTGCCTATCTGTCTTTTACCTTTTCTCTGTCTTTCTTTGTTTAAAATAAATAAAAATCATATTTGAAAAAAAAAATATTGTATAGGTGGTACAATACGCTGACTAGGCTGGCTCGTTTTTTTCCAGAAGTAAATCTGGGGATGTTCACAGGAAGGTACTATGGCACATATTTGGTGGTCTTGTCCGAAGGTATGCAGGTTATAGTTCAGAGCCCGCGATTTATTTCATGTCAACTTCAAAAAGGGACCCCTATGAGGCTCTTCTGGTAAACCAATTAATGAATTGCTTCTGTCCGGAGCGTCATTTGGCTCTGAATCTTTTTACTACAACTCAGTTAACCATTGCGAAGGCGTGGAGAACTCCTATACTTTGAGGCGGTCAAAAAACATATGAATGATATTATGGTGAATGAGAAATTGACAGCTATCCTTTCGGACACACATGGCAAATTTCTTTGTTTATGGCAACCATGGGTTGCATATATCCAACCTTCTAGGTTTAATAACATACTTCTGTCGATCTAGCACTTCTCTGGCATACACCCCGTGGACTCGTCTCCTCCTCTCCCTCTCTCCTCTTTTTAATTTTTGGCTTTCTCTTTTTCTTTCTAATTTCTTTCCTTTGGTCTGTTTAATACTTTGCATTCATTTTATATGCCTATCGAGCTGCCAAGTGCTGTCCTGGCCAGGATGGTTACAGTGTTAAAGCGGAAGTAAACCCTCCTATCATTTTCAGCCAAGGAAGCTGCCATCTTTGCCTCTGTTTAATCTTCAACTGCCACAGTGCTGCACATGTGATCCGTTATGACACCAGCCATTGGATGGTTTGACTGTTTGGTTGAGAGCACAGCCAATGTGCAGTTAGCATTCACGGCATGCCTTTTTTTTTTAGACTATTAAATCGATGGGTTTACTTCCGCTTTAATGTTGCTCAAATTTTGCATTGCATTTTCCTTTACTGTGAATTTAGTGACAACGTCAGTCTAAATCTAGTTACGTTCAGCTCTATGTTTGGACATTCTCATTTTCCTCTACCTTGCTGCATAATCTGGATCCCCAGAATACCTCAGATAGTGGCGTTTTAATGTTTGCTGACGTGACATGTCATGCACGGAACTTGCAAAAACATTTTATACACTTTTTTTATGTTTTACCTTTTGCTTTGTCTTTGTTCATTATGCCATGTAACCATCTAAATGTTGAGCTCATTTGTTGGCCTGAATATTAATAAATCTCATGTAGAGTGCAGAGTTGAGAGACAAAAATGTTAATAAGCAGTAGATGTGATTCACTTCCTCACACGCAGAGCATTCTCATACATCCCTAACTTTATGTTTTCTGTTGCATCACCACCACCTAATCATACCTGGGCTAGCCCATTCAGTGGTGAAAGGTTCATATTACGTTGCACATTTATGGTAGGTGTGCTACATTTGCACAGTTAATTCCCTCATGCAAACATTATAAAGCTATTATGAGATCTTCCAGACGTTCTATCAGTATGACGCTACCTCTGTTTCTGCCTCAGCACCTTCACATGCTCATTCCCTGTTGTCCTCCTACAGCTGTGGTACCTGTCAGTCTCATGTTAACCATTAACCTTCATTAACATTCTCAGAACAGCAAATATTTACCAGAAAACATAACTGTGGAGATAGTAAATGTTGGCACATGGCAGGAATAGCGAGCTAGGTTGTGCTTCATGAAAACGTTTTTTGAATTGCCTAAATTTAAAGAAGTACAGCCAAAGCTCATTTGGCTGTACTTCTCCTGTGGATCACAGGAGTGCAGACCGTTCTCCTACTGCCACCTCAATGCTCTGGCTCTAGCCCTGGTTTACTCCTGGACATCAGCTCTACCATAATATAAAGTGTAAAGAGGTGAGTGGCGCTGCCAAAATCATTTTTAACAGTGTAGTCTTGGCAATCTTCTTATAGCCTAGGCCATCTTTATGTAGAGCAACAATTATTTTTTTCGAGTTCTTTGCCATGAGGTGCCATGTTGAACTTCCAGTGACCAGTATGAGAGAGTGAGAGCGATAACACCAAATTTAAACACCTGCTCCCCATTCACACCTGAGACCTTGTAACACTAAAACCACGGGGAGGGAAAATGACTAATTGGGCCCAGTTTGGACATTTTCACTTAGGGGTGTACTCACGTTTATTGCCAGCGGTTTAGACTTTAATGGCTGTGCGTTGAGTTATTTTGAGGGGACAGAAAATTTACACTGTTATACAAGCTGTACACTCACTACTTTACATTGTAGCAAAGTATCATTTCTTCAGTGTTGTCACATGAAAAGGTGGTTAAGCCCTCTGGCAGCTGCCTGTTCTAGTGCAATTTCACGCTAAGTCCACCTAACACCACCCAGTCCACTGATTTACAATGCTGTTGTCCAATTGTGGCTATGTTGCGCCTCCACAGATACAGTGGAGGAGTGAGTGTAGCCACCCTAAGACTGAAGGTGTTACTGGCCAATCTCCAGATTAAAATAAAGGGATCAAAGCTCAAAATAACAGAAAACGAATGCAACCAAAACCTTCATAGATTGATAAGCAATAGCAATATATAAAATTTTTGTTTTTGGGTTTAGTTTCACTTTAACTGCAGTAGAGAAAAGTAACATGCCCAGGCTGGCTGTTCTGTGTGGCGGTGCTGTTTAAATCTTAGGGCTAAATGGACAGAAATACAAAAAAATCCCTGCCAAGTAAAAGATAAAATATTTGTATTTCATCTGCTTGCCTGGAGTTCAAGTTTAATGTATCACCAGCATAAATCTGGCCATAGGCCATGGATTTTTATTCTTACTGTGATCTCACCAGTCAATTAATACCATATGCACAAGTAGCACAGACAAAAAAAAACATGTACATGTACCCTAACATACATATTTGGCACATCCTTTCATAATACTGAGTAATATACTGTATCTGCCAGCATCGTTGATGAATGTACCCAAATCCTATGTTAAATCTGCTCCATAGTTCACCGTTTTCAAGTTTCAGTCACCACAACATTGGCAACAAGCAGCGAAATTGTGCTGAGTAAGATGTGGTCTTCACTGCCTGAAAAAACGATGACTACCGTGAAATATAGCCATTGGCATTATGTCTGCTGAAAGCCAGAACCACAATATTTCTAGAGGAAGACGTAAAAAGTGAAAGCTGAACTCTAGGCAGATGGAAAAGTCACAAAACGAATGCAGCTCCGTGATCAATAATTCATCATTAAATTAAAGAAAGCAGTGTAAATACCCTATGTGACCTGCAGTCCCTCTAGAGAAAGAAGCAGTATAAGGAGCCATTTGGCTTATGTGCTGACAAGGAGCATGCTGAAAGTAGGAGAAAGCGGAGTGACAGAGAAAATAGCTCATCACTGTATTGCTTTCATTGTCCATTCTCAGGATGGGATGGCTCCAGGATGATCTGTCGCCTATTATCAGTTTGTGTAGCAAAAAATAAAAAACCCAGTGGTGATTAAATACACCAAAAGAAAGCTCTATTCTTCTGTGTGAACAAAATGATAAAAAATGTTATATGGCTGCAGTGTTGAATGACCACACAATTGTCATTCAAAGTGTGACGGTGCTGAAAGTTGAAAATTGGCCTGGGCAGGAAGGGGGGAAAAGTGCCCAGTAGGCAAGTGGTTAATTACCCAAACATGCGCAAGGGAAGTTAAAAAATTTTTTTTAATTAAAACACCAAAAGATGCTTGGGCATGATTGTACGATTACTAGAAACAGAAGTTCATATTATTTGTGAAGCTTAGGACCATTCTCTGCTTGTTTAATAAATCAATCCCACTGTGTTTGCTAACCCTATATTGATGAAACTACTTGATGAATATGATTTTTCAAAATAGAAAGGCTCTTGACTCCAAACCTTATATATCCGCTTTTACATACAGTACTAGTGGTTGTATCAATGGCTGTTTTTATTAATATGGGACAATCTAACAGAAACATCTACTGGCCTTGCATTTGCTTGGTTTATTAACATTGTGCAGTAGGAGTGTGACTGTCTTCTTCATCATTGTCAAGCAAGGAGAACTAGTCTCTACACAAATCTAAACTTCCTGTGGCTTATTTCAGTCTTTTGTTTTTTGATGAACTCAACCAAAAAAACGAAAAAAGATTTAAAAGCCTTATTTAGGTTGCTTTTCTTGTGAATTATAACTTCCTCAAGTCTGTGGAATATCTGGTTGTGTGAAACTACCGTTGACAGGCTCACAAACTTGTTTTCCCAGCTTGGTACAACATAGTTTTACTGAAATCGTCTTCAAACCACCCACTTTTTTTTTTTTTTTTTTGGCCTGACATTAAAATTACTATGTAGAGCGAGCAGTAATAAAGCCCTGACTGTCGCTCTACCTACGTGTTCCTCTAGGCATTTTATTCTTGGGGAAGCAGTAAAAAAATTTAATTCCCACAGCTTTGAAAGGAATTAAGCACAGGGGATGATGTGTAGGTGTAGTTTCAGGTTGAACATTTACTTATCATTATCTGATGACTTCCTTATTTTACTGTGGAGGACTGCAGATTTTTTACTAAAGAGACATGCAATGTCTTTCTAACATATTTGCTATATTCTCAGGTATACTATTATTAGTTGAAAGCATGCAATTCCACCTGCCAAGCAACAGCATGTATGTCGAGTTAATATTTCAAAGTCACTAGAATGATGCCCTGCTGTTTACTATGGGAATCAGGAAGACCAAACAGCGTTGCTGAATAAAATAAGCTGGCACCTGTATTATTGTAAACGTAATGGGCCAGATAAGCTAACGTAAGTGCCCCAATGGAAACCTGCTTCACTGGATGAACCAAATAATAGCTCATATTGAAGGCTTTAGAACAGGGGTCTCCAGCACGTCTCTGCTTTTGAGAGACATGCTTGTAACTGTCAGCCTTGCAATGCCTCATGGGACTTGTACTTTCGCAACAGCTGGAGTGGGACGCTAGTTTGAGACCCCCTGCTTTAGAATAAAAAATGTAACTAGTACGGCAACTGTATAAAAAAAAAAATTCCAACATTCATTTTTTTCACGCAAATTCTGTCAATCTGCACCAAATCAATAACGGTGCATAAACTGAGTTTGTCAATATTTGATGCATTGGAGATGCAAAAGAATAATTAACATAGGCAGTTATACCTTCTACTTTGTGCCCAATAAATTATACAGTATGTGCTGCAACATAATTTCTTATTTGACATGCAATGTGCCAAAAAAAGATGTCACATGTGACGATATGCAACACCAGTGTGTTTCAGGGGTGAACCCCCCCTTCACCAGGGCTGAGATTGGGTTGCTGAGGTTCTGGGTATGAACCATATCAAAATATCAACATCACAATAACCATTGAACCCTGTATACTACCAGTTTGGGATATTATTTTGGAAAGACCAGTAACACCATCACACATTGAACCCTGTATACTCCCAGTTTAGGATATTCTTTTGGAGAGACCAGTAACACCATCACACAGACATTGAGCCCTGTATACTCCCAGTTTAGGATATTCTTTGGAAAGACCAGTAACACCATCACACAGACATTGAGCCCTGTATACTCCCAGTTTAGGATATTCTTTTGGAGAGACCAGTAACACCATCACACAGACATTGAGCCCTGTATACTCCCAGTTTAGGATATTCTTTGGAAAGACCAGTAACACCATCACACAGACATTGAACCCTGTATACTCCCAGTTTAGGATATTCTCTTGGAAAGACTAGGAACACCATCACACAGACACTGAGCTCTGTATACTGCCATTTTAATTATTATTTTGGAAAGACCAGTAACACCATCACACATTGAGCCCTGTATACTCCCAGTTTAGGATATTCTTTTAGAGAGACCAGTAACACCATCACACAGACATTGAGCCCTGTATACTGCCAGTTTAAGTTATTCTTTTGGAAAGACCAGTAACACCATCACACAGACATTGAGCCCTGTATACTGCCAGTTTAAGTTATTCTTTTGGAAAGACCAGTAACACCATCACACAGACATTGAGCCCTGTGTACTCCCAGTTTAAGATATTCTTTTGGAAAGACCACTAACACCATCACACAGATATTGAGTGCTATATACTCTAAATTTAGGATATTCTTTTGGAAAGACAACTAACACCATCACACAGATATTGAGATCTATATACTCCCAATTTAAGATATTTTTGGAGAGATTTTGATAGGTTCCATATCAGGACCCTCAGCAATGAAATCTCAGCGCTGATGAAGTAGGGGTTTTCAGCTCTGAAAACGAGGCCCATGGTCATTGCTAAAAGTTTAATGAACTTTTGACTGATAATATGGTGCTTTGTTTCTTCTGTTCTCATCCAATCACTATTTAGCCATATAGTAATTCAGCTCTATTTCATGTGGTAAGTATCAAAACCACAAATGAATAAGAAAAATCGCTGCCTTCCAGACAGAAAATCCTGAGAACCACAAGAAGACCACAGGAGTGGTGAACCAGCAGAAGGAGGTGAAGAGTTAAAGTTAGACAGCTGAATCACTTTGCCTTCTGCACCCACTTCCAAGGAGTTTTCTTCTTTAATGGATCAGGTGACCTGGATACCTCACTACGTCTATAAATGTCCAGTGAAAGGATCTCAGTAGAGTTCCCAAGAATAGAAATAGATTCCCCTTGTGAGGACCATCATTGTTAAATAGACAGAGAAACAAATGCAAGAAGACCCAGCTCTGGGCTTTTTAGCTCACTAGCAACTAGCAGAAATATCAGTTTTAGGTGGATTCACTCCTTAAATATTTTAGCATTTGCTTGGACAAATGTTTTATGTCTAAGTCTTGGCCTTGGTTAATCACAAGAAGTGAGCAGTAATGGGATCAGTAGTTGAAATGCAGCCAAAAAGTTGAAACTTTCCTTTCTCCAACTGTTTTCACTTGTCTCTAACTACACAGTGACTTTGGTTTTCTACCCATACATTGCACCTCTGGATGCTTGTATTAAATTACATATATTACTGATTTTACAAAAGAAAGTGTGTGAAGAATTGAAAAGCAGAATTCTGTTTAATGGCAGAAGAGTTTGATTTTCTTTTCTTTGTTTATTAGTTATGGCAGGGTTAAGTGAAGGGCATAGGAGTCTGAGCACCTGAAAAAACACAAATTCCCTCTCTGTTCCCTATAGAAGAAATGTGACTTGCAGACTCAGAAACAAAGATAATAAAATATATTATGCCAAATAACGAGGTTTCAGACAGAAACAAAACCCAGAGGTTGCAAGTTGAACTTGGGCTACACTGAGAAGAAATTAAGTTATTGCTGAACTGGGCCTCCCATGATGGACATTCAGCTGTTTTTTCTTTATCTATATAATAGTATCCTGCATACAACAATATAGTAACATACTGTATATTGCAAACAAGGAAAAAGTGTGAGGTTATAGTGCAAGAAAAGTCTAATTATAACTATTCTTAAAAATGTTCCCTCCCCACTCTTTCTACCTATCCAGTATAAAAAAGATCTGTGTATTTATCTATTTTTAATCGGCTCTCCTGTGACAATGACTGTGAATTCTGGGAGGTAACACAATTAGTCATATATAGGCTCCAATGGCCAAGCCGTTGTTGGTGCTCCCGCCTCTCCCCTACAGCAGCAGAAGCTCCCTGACACAGTTATCACCCTGTAACAGAAAGTGGCAAGCAAAAACTTTTATCGCAGAAAAAACAGATATACTGCATATTTGAACAGATTGAAAGTGACTTTTGGAATTATATTAACTTTTTCTGTCCTTCATTTACATACAAAGACACTAGAGAAGTGGTGGATGTGTTGATATTGGTTAGCACTGCTCTCATGCATTGTCTGAAAAAACATTTCCATTTATTTTAAGACATCCTTAATAGTCCCATTCTGTACTTGCAATCGCTTTTGCAACTTTCACATGCACCAGTAAATGGTAAAAACATATATGTTCATTTCTAGTTGCTCTTTAACTAGTGTAATGCAATTTGTTTTTCAACTTTACGACAGTCAAAGCTGTCATAAACACAATCCCACATTCTTATGAAGACACACGTTTGAACTAGGTAGGTTAGGAGGAAGACAGCAAATATTAAACTATTAAATGGGGGGTGGTAAGATAAGATTATTTTTGATATAGGATTTAGGAAGACTTTGTATTGGTCACAAAACTGCACTTTTGTGCATGACATAAAAACACAAAATTCCTCTTTCTTTTAGCTGACATCCTATAAATGGGAGGTAGGTGTTTACGTTTTGCACTAGATGGATACAATTAAGAATTGTGCAAGCTTGACTTTCTACTAGGTATAATTTGAAAATTATGTTGTACAGAAAAGCACACTGAGCCTATTTCAAGCTGTAATAAACTACCCTACTGGGGCTTATTTAAAACCACATTGAAAACAGTAGTGCGTTTATCTGATAAACATTTGGCAGTCAGCTTTCAGCAGTATTAGTGCATTAAGGTTTTATGGATGGTTTTTCTATATGGTTGTACTCAATTGATCCTTGAATTTTTCCAATAATTGTATCCTTTTTAGCCTTATTTATTAAAACAAATTAAATAGGGTCTGATTCACACCTGTATCGCTCTTTGAAGATCAATCCTCAGGAGTTCGCTTTTCACAGGTGCAGCTAACAGGCATGCTTTTGCCTCCCGAAATGCTTTTTTTTTGACAGCTATATGGGCTTTTTCAAACACAATATTGCACCTCAAAGGCAAGCCCAGGCGTTAATTTGCAGCTGCAGCACAGCCTCATTCATTTGAATTTGTTGTGTTAGGCGGAAGTACTGCCCGAGGAATGTGACATTGGATTTGCTGTGCTGCAAGCCTTTGCAGCTTAAAGGAGGGAGGAAGTTGGTAAAAACATGGCTTATCACGTATGGGATTTTTCTTTTCACAAGTTAAGACCAGAGACTTTTTTCTGTGGGTTACTGTGCTGTCTGCATTTCCTCCCAAAGTGTCCTCTTCACTCTTCCCAAGACATCCTACTCTCTAGCTCCCTCTTCACCTCCTTCCATGCTTGCCTCCAGAACTTCTCTGGAGCCTCTACCATCCTCTGAACACTCTACCTCAGCCTGTTCGGCTATCTCCTCCTATCTCTGTCCACCTTTAGGATATTCCTAAAAAAGCCTATCACTTCAGGGAAGCCTATAGGAGATTCCTAAAAATGTATTACTTCAGGTAAGCCAATCCCACCTCCAACTATTTCTCTTGGTATCACTTGTATCCCCTTTTTAGAATGCCAGCTCTCCTTGCGCCCTCCTAACTTTCTTGTCTTCAATTGTATTGTAACTGTACTGTCTCTCTTCATATTGTAAAGTGCTGCTCAAAATGTTGACACTATATAAATCCTGTATAGGAATAACAACTTTGAAAAATGTAATTGATAAAAGTCAGCATATGAAGTGATCAGTTCACAAGATTTATGGCAAGATCAACAGGTATATTTTTGAACTTTCCAAGCAGATGTAACAAACCCTTTCAATGGTATAATTTACCTCACCTCCTACCGCTGCCAATCTAACAACAGCTATGAAGGAGATGGCCAATTCATAGCTGAAGCATGTCTTGGCTGTGTGCACTTTACCAAGACAAGCAATGGCAAGAGGAATGCAGAAGGAGGAGGGACATGTCAGCCTTTGCATTCCTCTTGCCGTTGCTTGTCCCGGGAAAGTGCTCATAACCGAGACAAGCTGCAGCGTTGATCACTGTCTCCTTTATAACTGTTGTTGGATCTGATGTGGCAATAAGGGAGGGGGGCAGGTCAAACCACATAACTATGATTAGAAAGTACTTAGAAACATGGGATAATGTACTGCATGTACTTTTTCCCATAGAGGGCAGAACTTAAAAAATATATGTAATAGTAGATCTTTAAGTACACCAATATACAAACAACACAGATCTACTCAAGGTAATCCATATAAAGGTCATGGCTGATAGGTTGCCGATGATTATACTACAAGGCTCTGCTTTTTCCATCATGGTACTAAATAACACTCGAGGTCTGGCATATTTTGGCTAATTTGCATACCCAAATATTTAAGGACTGCTTCTTTAAACACTGGATATTCTGCACTGCAATTCTATTCCCTCTAGTGTAACTCAACTTCATACTAAAACTGTAATAAGAAAGAGGAATGAGAAAACAACATTTATATTGCTTCGTTTTCTGGCTCCACAATAATAAGATGCGACCCAAGGGCTTTCTATGCTGTGTGCAGAGGGGGAGTATTTCCTGTGTAGTTCCTTTTCTCTCTCCCTCTACTTCTACCTTCAGGATAAAGTTTTTACCTTCCACTTCGGAGTAAGCAATACATCTGTTTTATTGCAGTCTAGAAGCAAATCTCACATAACTCGTATTACTGTAGTAAATTTGCCTCTTTATATACATCTTGTTTTCTCATTTACTCTTGCTGATTTCTTTTGGCTTACAAACCAGACAACCGTATACACATACGATATCTTGATAACTTTGAGGTTACTAAGCAGGTGAGTAAAACAGTGAGTTACTGAACACTGGCTGGAGATAAACCAATATCTATAATGCTCAATATAAATTCTGAAAGAAAAAAGTTTGGCTGCGGTAAAAATTATCTCCATTATTAAAACCTCTTTTATTGTTTCTGGATTCTTCCATTTAGTTATACAGAGGGTCACCTATTTCCTTCAGCTCTTTGTGACAAAAAAGTTGGATCCTTCTCATGGTATTGTTCTCATAGCTGGGCATGCTGATGGAGATTAAACCAGTAAAGATACGAAAATCTACTAGGTGGTTACTGTGTGCATATTTCACAGGTGATTTCATTTCAAAGTATACAACACAGTAAAAACATAACATCTTCCTACACATAGAAGCCACACCTTGCAACTAAATTATTTTGTTAAAGAGAATCAGTCCTCAATTGACTGGGGAGCCTCCAGTGGCAACATCCCTCTCTGATCCATGGACCACACAATAGCTCTAGGACAGTAAATTATATTGCATTAAAACAGGTGATTTAGTAATTAGTAAAGGTGCAAGCCAGAAAAGGTGTTGTCAAGAGATGGATTAAAGCTAGCCATACACGGCTCAAATTTCTGCTGATTCTTGCTGTTTTGGCCAAAATTTGTGCCGTGGGTGGGGGCGTTGGTACCAGATGGGCCAATAAAAGTCGATTAAAAATTGGCTGAGCAGGGTGAAAAATTGTTGGCCAAACAGTGACCTCATCTTATCAGATGCAGTCACTTTTCAAATATTCAGACAGTGCTGCAGCTGGAAGTCTGCTGCTGAAGTCATGGCTTTGGAAATTCAGAACTGTTGTTGAACGCTCCCATATACAAGGAATCGGAACTGCAGGATCCCATGACTGCCCCAGGG
The DNA here is from genome assembly GCA_028564925.1 of Lithobates sylvaticus. Lineage (NCBI taxonomy): Eukaryota > Metazoa > Chordata > Amphibia > Anura > Ranidae > Lithobates > Lithobates sylvaticus. The sequence continues at coordinate 381,526,303 of CM053030.1, forward strand.
CGTCATTTAAACAATACTTGTCATTAGCCTTTACTACCACTTTAATGCAGAATGGGATCTTAGGAAAGGTAGCAAGACAGCAGTTTTGCTCATCCATTTCTTTGATTGACATGAGTAACAGGCATAGAGAAGCAACCCCATTTGCACTGCCTATATTGGCATTGCCCCACCAACAGGAAAAAAATGCACAGGAATTAAAGTGGGCCTGTGATGTTGGGAATCTAGGGGTTGCCAATGTTGATTGGCAATTTTTTTTCCCACAAAAGATTGTTTTAATCTTTTTCCTATCTTTTTTTGCATCTCATTGCTCCTGATCTCCTTCAGCCCTTTTCATCCACTTCCTTTCTACATACACTTACTCCAATATTGTTGCATATTACAGCTGATAGATTTTGTGCAATGTGTCAGCACAGCCACTTGTCTCCATCATGAGTGCATGCCGTCCCTACCGGGAGAACACAGTGATTATTGCTAGTGGCTATAGAAGCCGCTAGCAATAATCGTAAGTAAAGTCAGGGGAGACAGGTGAGGCCATAAACATAATAAAAACAAAACAAAAACAATCAAGCTTTGAGGGTCGTAGCTAGGTGACCTGGGGGGGGGGGCAAATTTGGGGTGAGGGGGTAGCTGAATTCCTACCCCACCACTGGTCAAAATTTGGGGCTCCTGCCACCTATAGCCTATAGTTCTGGGCTTCTTGTGCAGCCTGTCAGCTACATACAGAGCGACCAGTTGAAATACAAGCTGGCACACTCTGTTTGCAGCAGACTGAGAGGATGAGTTCACAGTGCCTCTCACTTCTTGTCAGAAGCACTGAGCTTAATGGACAGCTTGGAGCCTTGGACCAATGGTAAAGCACCTTGGAACAAGCTGTCCAATAAAAATGCTGCAGTGGAGTATGTCCTCTCACTGCAGTGTCATAGAAGGGGGCATGTGTCTAAAAGACGCACGCTCCCTTTCAGCATAGCCCTCTTAACTAGAAGCAAAAAGCATGGGTTTATGGGTTTAAGATTTACCCATAATCCTATGTTTTTCTCACACAGTTAAGAGGGAGAGTGAGAATCTGCTGCCTGCTGAAAAGGTACTATTTTAATCAAGCTAAATCATATGTTTTTATGCTATATGTTATAACATAATAATTTATTATCTAGCTAGTTACTGTGAAATTACTGGTTTGAAGTTATAACTTCAAACTTCAGTAATTTGTCCGTTAAGCCACTTGCCTGAGTACACTTTTTGAAAATATAGTAAATTACCTTAAAAACAATATATAATAACTGTTTGTCTATTACTTACTTATGGTAATTAACCACTTGCCACCTAGGCCAATTCTGACACTTCTCTCCTCCATGTAAAAATCTTCATTATTTTGCTAGAAAAATACTCAGAACCCCCAAATATTATATATATATATTTTTAGCAGACACCCTAAGGAATAAAATGGGGGTCGTTGCAACTTTTTATGTTACATGGTATTTACACAGTAATTTTGGAAATTTTGGAAAAAAATCCTACTAGTGTATGGCCAGCTTAATTCTATGGCTTGTAACAAAAAATCTTAACTACCATATTGCATATTGGTTTTAGATCAATGGCGGGATCAAGATAAAAGCCCCAGAGTTTGCCCCTTGATGAAAAAATTGCCTTGTTAATTATAGCGCCCACAGAATCTTCCACAGAGGGATAATAAACAACAGGTCAGCTCCTAACATTGTGCCCTAATGAATATTCCAGGTCACCAAAATTCTGTTTGCTTGTAATGCAAGTACCTGGTTGCATCCTCCGCAAGAGGAAATGAAGATACCAGACAGACTGAACTAGTGCTGTGCTTGCAATCTAACATGTGATATGTTTTTCTTAGCTTGTACTTTTACGGGGGTGCCCTGATTCCTGAAAACATAAAGGGAGTTTTGTGTGGGATAAGTCACAAAACTCACATATATCTGGACTATCAGAATACTGATATAATGGCCAAAACAGACATTTCCTGAAACCTGTGCTCTATGGAATGTTAAAGATTTAATTGATTTAAAGGAGCAATTTTAATCCAGCATGTAAAGCATACCCATTTTCATTATTTATTACAAGATAATTCTTATGGGAGATAAAACTGAAGAGAATGCTTCTTTTCCTTTGAAAGTAGGGATTATTAAATACTAAGAAACATACCCTATGATTTAAAATGTATTCCTATTTCTTCACTATATGTCTATGATATTTGGTCTATGTTGAATTATGGTAACCATTTAGCAATGGAACCTTACCACGGAAATATTTTTTTGGCATTATTGGAAACAAGACAACGGTACATTTTAAACTGGTTCTGTCAATACAAATTATTGTTTTAGTGAGAAATTTACCCTACCAGTATACAAAGGTATCTGTCATAACATTTTGTCTGTCCTCTGTATGTCCTATGTAAACCCTGTTAATTAACTTTACTGGCTCCCCTTTGGACTGTTAAAATGGTTATATGAAATAAGGTAAAAAACCTTCTGGGTGCCGCCCAGCCCCTCCTTATACTTACCTGAGCCCCATCTAGAACCAGCAATGTGCACAAGAGCAGCGGCCCTCCCAGTTATCTCTCCTAATTATTATTATTATTATTATTAATATTATTAATAATATACACGATTTATATAGCACCAACAGTTTACACAGCACTTTACAATGTAGAGGGGGACAGTACAATTACAGTACAATACAGAAGGGACAGGAGGGTCCTGCTCGTAGAGCTTACATTCTAAAGGGAAGGGGTGGTGGCACAAAAGGTAATAGATGCAGGGAATGATTTGTTGGGGGTGACTCGGGGACAGTTGCTAGGTGGGTGTAGGATAGGCTTCCCTCAATAACTGAGTTTTCAGGGATCTCCTAAAGATGGACAGGTTAGGGGCTGATCTGACATACCGACAGTTCCATAGGATGGGAGAGGCTGGGAGTTCCAGAGGATAGGAGATCCTAATCGGCTCACACAGCAGCAAGAGCCACTAGCTCTTGCTGCTGTCAATCACATCTAGTGAGCCAATGAGAAGAGAGTTAAGGCTGGGCTGAGCCACCCTCTGTGTGTGAATGGACAATATCTATTCACAGGAGCAAGGCTCGGGAGGCTTGATATTGGGGACTCTCGGTAGGGGGGAGGAAAAAGAAGAGAATGGGGCTACTCTGTGCAAAATAATTGCACAGAGCAGGTAAGTATAACATGTTTGTTTTTTGTTTATTTAAATATAACCTTTACAATAACTTTAAATAAATCAAGTAAAGCCTTTTGTTTTTTTCTGCTTGATAGGTCAAAATAATACCTGTTGACCCTGTCAGAAATTTGTGAGCTGCTCTGTATCCTATGCACACTTCTTGAGTTACTGCAATCAGTATAGACCAGGGATATGCAATTAGCGGACCTCCAGCTGTTGCAGAACTACAAGTCCCATGATGCATAGCAAGACTCTGACAGCCATAAGCATGACACCCAGAGGCAGAGGCATGATGGGACTTGTAGTTTTGCAACAGCTGGAGGTCCACTAATTGCATATCCCAGGTCTAGACCATCATCCCAGTTCTTATCTTGGACTACAAAACAATTCATCCTATGTTGTGGAGCTGAGAAGAGTAGGAGCGTGAAAGGACAACCGCGGTCACCTGACTGGGCTGTTAAAGACAAGTACAAGGGCTTTAAATAAAATGAGAACAGAGTTTTGTTAAAGTGGGAGGGAACCTGATCATCCAGTTGTTTTGTGATCCTGGAGTTTTAAAGCCCAACGCCAGACAATTAAAAATTTACCCCTAGCAGTCGTGCTGTGCACACATTGCAAGGGTTATTTTCTTGTTTTATCTAAGGGAGAGGAGAAACAGTCCTACTTACCTGATCCTCTGCTTCCTTGGCGATCCAGCGGTGGACTGTCCCTTGTCATCTTCACATCCAGAGCGAGGCAATGGACTCTGTTCTGGTGTTGATGACGTCAGCACCCTAGACCGCTGGGATGTTAGGGTACGGACACTGCAGGGACCAGTCTAGCTATGGGAAGGAGCGGAGGATCAGGTAAGCAAATCTCCTTTTAGTGTCCCCCTAGGCATAAACCTGCAATTAACCCTTGCAGTGTGAGAGCAGCACCACTGTAATGAGTAGTATTTTTATTTGCCCATAGTTGAGTTTTAACATTAATATGTGTGTAGCACAATCCTACTAAGAACTAGACATACAAATATATTAGAACCAATAAAACAGAGAGGCAATAAGCTGAAATACTATGCAATATGCACTAATACAACAATTAACAATGTAACATTTAATTCACCATTGCTGTTAAATTTAAGAGCTTGACAAATAAATGCGTTATCTTTCATTTCTTTTGTCTTTTTTTTTTAAACTGTTCCTTTGCAGCAACAGTGCTTAATTGTTCTTGTTTGTGTTGTTGTTTTTGTAATTTTGTTCTTATTTCCAAAGACAATATGAAGTCTTCCATCCCTGGGGCTGCCGCTGGATTCTTTTACTATCTCAGTGGAATGCAATGATGCAGCTGTGTATTATTCAGGGGTAAAACAAGTGCTAAGCAATTCCAGAAAGGATAATAGGATGATTTAATTGAACAACATGGTACTAATTTGTTAGTTCAGTATTTTTTTTAGCTAAGCTTTCACACAAATCTAAATCAACACTGTGCTAGTAGACAGTAATTTGTCAATCAGTTTTTTTTTTTAAATAAATAATGACATGTTAAGTAAAATTCAATGATAGGAAATTAAATGCCAAAAATTAAGGGAAATCTTCCATGTTCAATTTTTTGGGATACAGTGAAGATTTTCTAATAGAATTTCTCCAAGGTCCAGTTTGGCATTGACCTTTGAATGGGCTTGTCACATACATGATGTCATTGTCTGCTTTGCTTAAGAAATGTAAACGGTATTTGCTACATGATGTGAGTTTGTTCCGGGATCCAAATCTGCATTCAAATTTTATAAAGATTTCTACTGTATTGTAAAACTGCAATAAGCAGATAATGTTAAATGTAAGTACAGTAGAAATCTTTCTAAAATTTTAATGCAGATTTGGATCCCGGACCAAACACACATCATTGGTCTGATCATTCAACAAATTATGCAAAAGATTACATTTCTTTCATAGATTGAGTGAGGTTTTTTTTTTATGATCATTCGGTATAATCCAGATACTGAATGGATGAGATGAAAAACCTATGGGGTATATTTACAAAGTAGTGAATGTGACATTTACCAAACAGTTACTGCAGGTAAATCTCTCTCTTGAGGCAATTCTACCTACCATAAACGTATCATTATTATTATACAGGATTTATATAGCGCTAACAGTTTACGCAGCACTTTACAATATAAAAAGACAGTACAGTTATAATACAATAAAATACAAGAGGATTAAGAGGGCCCTGCTCAGAAGAGCTTACAATCTAATAGGGTGGGGCAGGTGGTACAAAAGGTTGTAACTGTGGGGAATGAGCTGATGGAAGTGGTAGAAGATTAGTTGGAGACGTGATAGGCTTTCCTGAAGAGATGAGTTTTCAGGGATCGCCTGAAGGTAGCAAGAGTAGGGGATAGCCGGACCAGTGGAGGTAGCGAGTTCTGGAGGAAGGGAGAGGCTCTGGAGAAAGCACGGAAGGAGGAGACGAGAGAGCTTGAGAGTAGAAGGTCTTGAGAAGATCGGAGAGGACGATTTGGGTGATATTTAGAGACAATCATGTAATCTGATTATTAAAATATACCCCATAGTATATGTATATTGATCAATGAAAGAGGTAATTGCTCACCCAATGGATTGATGCTCCCCTACTCCCCCCCAATGCAAACTAAATGTTTGTCACTGGCTGAGTAAAGTATAGTTCCTACTTCATGGCATTTATGATGAGTACGTAGATAGCAAATGTACACTTTTGGAATATATAATTCAACTCATAGTGCTTAAGGGTTTGTCCCTTACCAATAACTTGCTGATCTGGAAGATCAATTACTAAGAATGAAGATTTTATGAGTTGGTTTAGCCAAAGTAAATCTTGCACCAAGGTATGAAATGTATCACTAAAATACGATAGTCTTAAATAAATAGGTTTCTATCCTCCTGTGTCTGTAGGAAGGCAACACAGACAATGCATCTTACTGTAGAAACTAAGAACGCCTTTAAAGTGCATATGAGGTGAAAAATAAAGGCATGTTTGAACAGGAAAGCCATCCATATGAATAAGCATATATTATTGGAAATTCAGGCTTTCTAACACTTCACATGGTCAGAGAGGGACATTTACAAATTACTGTTGCAAATTCAGGTCAGCACATTTCTAGAATAATACAGTAAAAATAGATACATTGATTTTATTTAAATAAATCCTTTTTTGGGGTTTTATGGAATTTTACCATAATGTACACTACTTTGGTACTTTGAATGTTAAATTTGGTGACTCATGCTATCAAACCTAATGACTTATGTGCCTGCATTTTGTACTTAGCTTCACTTTCTATTTCAATTTGTTGTGAAAAATAAGTTATGCCATAATCAAATCACACACTTCTTCTGTTGCTGTATATGCATCAGATTGTTTTTTATAAAATTGTACTACTAACACTTTCTTATTTGTGCAAATGTTTAGCTTAAATGCTAACCACATGATTCCTCTTATACCAAATTGTATTGTAACTGTAATGTCTGCCTTCATTTTGTAAAGCGCTGTGCAAACTGTTGGCGCTATAAAAATCCTGTATAATAATAATAATAAAAAAAAAAAGGAAAATAGGTACTTACTCTTGATAGGTTTATGTATATATATATATATATATATATATATATATATATGTGTGTGTGTGTGTTTTTTTTCTTACTTTGTAAAGTATGTTCTGTATTGCTATATATAAAAAGGAGAGTGTTGCTTTCATATTAAAACTGTTGTAAATTTCAGAAATTAAATATGAACAAAGCATATCCTTCTATAGTGTGTACCTGCCTCCTCAGTCTATATCACTGAATGTGTTTCCCGTCTGCTGTCTCCTTCCTCTGCCATCTGCTTGAATCACTTCTGACAGTTTATGCCCCCAGAAATCCTAGTTTATCTCCCCGGAAATCCCGACAGCCTCACCCCCCCCCCCCCCTCTAGCATAAAGTAGGTGATTGACAGCCTCAGATGTGTATGATTCCTAGTGTTTAGAGGGGGTGTGTGCTTTCCCTCAGGTCTCAGATTACTCTCAGCTCTGTGTTGTGCCTGACATCAGATATCTGTCCCCTGCCTAATGGAAGATGAGAAATTTAAACTGTGTACTTTGGAAGGCTTTAGAGGAGATTGGGCTGCAAATAAACAGGTACAACTTATGCAGGAGAACTTGTTTTATCTCTTTGTATCATCTGAGGCCTATAACTACAGTGGGTAGATGTAAGGGTTTACAAAAACTTAAAAAATGTAAATGTTTGTTGTTATTTTCTTAATACAAAAATATGCTGAAATATGGTTGGTGTACCTGGGTGTAGCAAAAGCATGCTTTTTGGCCCCAAATGTTTGCTAAATCATTTTATCCCTCTGAGGAAGTTAGCAAGTATGGACAGAGGATGCAAGGACAAATAAAAAAAGTTTTAATTGTGCACCCCAATTCTTTTCTTTCTTATGTCCAGAACACTGATTGGATAGTCATTAGTCATTCAGGACATTACTCTTGAGATGAATGATGAATTAGGACCCTGATACTCAAACAATTTTTTGTGGACAGCAGAACCATGGCCATAGGATTTGGAGTGAACAGTTTATATGTGCATACACTTGAAAAACAAATCTTCCTTCTATGTTTGTGGTGTTGTATAGGAGAATGAAATGGAGAATCTGATTGCCTCGTTGCCTTGGAAAGGAGAGCCATGTTATTTTTCAGGGTTTGAGAGGATTATTGGATGGTTAGTCTTATGTATAGATATATATTTGTAACCACACAATTTCTACATTCAACAAGGAATTCAGTTCTACTGCATCTCTACTTTTTACCAGTTAATAAACATGTAAATGTCACGATGGAAAAGTATTTTGTGTTTCTTTATAAAAAAAAAGGCAAAATTCATCAACAATAGGCCAGAGCAGTATAATGTCAAAGTTTATTGATGTCGACATACACCCTTATAAAACACTGCTCTTTCCACAGAAAGTTTTCATGTGCTGATGCAACCCAAGGCCGAGGCAGAACTTTAAAGGATGCCCTCAGTTATCCTCTTATCAGTCAGCAAAGAACAAATATTAACTGTTCTCTATACTGTCCATTGTGTAACGAAACCAAAGTGGAGAAAGTTACAAGACTGATGACTGAACTCCACAGCTGGCTTTTTGCAGAAAGATGTATGGGCCATCGGGCAGAACATTATGCACAATAACCAAATATATTCAGGTACTGCAAACAACTGTGGTAGATGACGTCTAGAGCAACTTCTGTATATAAGTGTGTAGAGCTGCACGATTCTGGTCAAAATGAGAATCACAAATTTTTTGCTTAGAATAAAAAGATCACGATGCTCTTACGATTCTCGTGGCGTACAATCTTTCACATTATACAAAAAAAATTGGGCTAACTTTACTGTTTTTTTTTTATTATTATTATTACATTTTCCCCAAAAAATTGCATTTGAACGACTGCTGCGCAAATACAGTGTGACATAAAATATTGCAACAACCACCATTTATTCTCTAGGGTTTCTACTAAAATATATATATATATATATATATATATATATATATATATATATATATATATATATAGTTTGGGTGTTCCAAATAATTTTGTAGCAAAAAAAAAAAAAAATGATTTTAACTTTTAACTTTTTTTTTTAAATGTGTTTAAGTGGTTAAACTTCCCTTATTTACACACCAAATGTATTCCTTTGATCTAAAGGACAAATTGTTACAATGTTTATACTTAAGTTCCACTGCTAAAGAATGTTGTAAATCTTGGCAGACTGCCAGTTTTTTTCCCTTTCTTTTGAGGCTGTCGGCTTTAGCAGAGTAGAGAGAATTCTCTGCATAGAAAGAATCGGGAAATACTTTGTCAAGATCGCAACGGGGGAAAAAAAATTGCGATAACCATTCTTAACGATTAATTTTGCAGCTCTATACGCGTGTATTAAAATTAGCTGTGATTGCAATTAAGATAATATAATTTTACAAATGTAATTTTTAATATTATTATATGTTGGTATTCTAAAAATTCTAAATGATTTATTAGTACCTTGCAATTTCCAACGGAAAAGAGGGACATCTTCTGGAGATAAATGTTTAAAGAACAAGTTGATGCCGTACCTATCATTTCCTATAAGCAGAAACAGTCAAGCCATCTATACTTCAAGTACAAAGGAACAAACAATGGAAGCTAAACATGCAAAAAGAAATAATAACTAGAATACACAAACCAATTTTGCACAAATTAGTGCTAAACTGGAGTTATTGCCCATGCTGGCCAATAACAGTTAATGTTCAAACTTTCAATATAATAAAAAAGTGAAACCTAATTGGTTGCTCTTGCCAACAGCTCCAATTCTGTACTCATTATATTTTCATATTAATGCATGAGGCCCAATATCTGGAAAAAATAGTACGTTTTGCTAATATAATTATCTTCACAGTGTAGAGCTAATAATTTTTCTGGTTTAAAGCCCAAGTGAAGTCTTGCACCTTTTTGTGTTTTTGTATCATGTATGATATGCATGACTGTTTTTTTGCTAGGAAATATCTGATATTTCTCTCAGTAAATATGCTGCTCTTGCACTCAAATGGCATTGCTTTGTTCTGGCAGAGCTGAGTAACAGCCACACCCCTCAGCATAAATGTCCTTACACAGACTTGTATTGCAGAGAAGGAAAGGCAGTGTGTATGTGTCAGTGTGTACAGGACCCTACTCTGGCGCCTATTGAGCTGCACAGTCATATTTAGCAATCCTGCATATTTACTGTAATGGGAAAGTGTAGGTAAGATCAGGAAACTGGAGATTGTTAGTACAAAGTCGTCCTGCATATCTAATAATGTGACTTTAATTGGGCCTTGGTGAATGTTTATAAGAAAGCGACCTATTAGTTCATTGGGTAAAAGTCTGATTGTAGAGGGGAATTTCTCAGCTATGCTGGATTAATTGGCATTTTGCAGTTACTGTCAAAACTCCTCAAGGGATCTGGATTCTTAAGACACCTGCAATAAGTAGTTATGACCTGATGCAGAGGCATAACTAGAACCTTCAGGGCCCGATGCAAGAAACCATGAAGGGCCCTTTCCTCTGAGCCCAGTGGCGGAACAACAGGGCCCTGTCGCAAGTGGGTGGCTGCATATAAAGGAACCGATTTCTCCATTTCCCCCCGCTTCTCCTCCTCTCTCTCCCGCAGGCATTCAGCGGCTACAGGTGGAAAATGGAGAGATGGGTTCCTCTATGCCAGTGTTTCTCAATCTTTTTCCAGTCAGGGCACCCTGGAAGTATACCCCTAGGTGAATGGGGCTGCACTGCAACCACTTCGTAACTATGTGCATTGCACGCAGTTGCAGCATAGCGATGATGCATTTAAGAGGTTAAAACAGGCGGTCAGAAGGCAACATATTGCCTCTTTACCGGCCGTCAAATGCATCTGAAAAGCGATCTGAGCATGGATCACTATTCAGAGGAACAGCATTCTTTTGCTGGTACTCTGTATAAGCAAGAAAAAAAAAATCAGTTCTGATTGTACACATATAGGGGGTCAGGATTAAACACGCATACAGAAAATGTGCATACATACATGTAAACACACACACAAACACACACACACACACATTATATATATATATATATATATATAACACACACATAATACACACACATATACTGTATACATACACATATAAATACACACACATATATAAACACACACATACTGTATACACACACACATACTGTATATATACACATACATATATAAATACACATACATATATAAATACATACACACACACATATATATATATATATATATATATATATATATAAATGCACATATGCACACATATATAAACACATGCACACACCTACATACATACATGTACATGCATGCACACGCATACATGCACATACATGCACATACATGCACATACACCCACATGCATGCACACACATGCATGCACATGCACACACACACACATATAAATACACATACATACAGATAGCCTTTTAAAAAACGGCAGTGCTTTACCTTACCTCTTCCTGCCGGGTACTGCACTGTAGGGGGAGACAAAGACCACAGCACACACTGTGCTTTAACTTTAGGTCAAATCAGTGTGACAAGCTCCCTGCAGTGCCGATTACAGTTCGGCTGGGCATCAGGGAGCTTGGTCTCAGCCGCCCTTGTCGCTCCTCCTATCAAGGTATACAGGGGCCCTCAAGGGCCCCCTATTGCATGGGGCCCGGTCACCATGACGACCGCAGTGACCCCAATACTTCCGCCACTGACCTGCTGAATAAGAACAAAGGTAGAGGTGCTGATTTTTTTTTTTACTAGGTATTGTAGAGTTTTGAGAAGAGGTAAAATATAGATTTGGCCCCTAAAATTGTCCCTGCCATGCAATGCATTTGTATATGTTATATAACAATATTAGTAATAATGTTTCTATTAGCCATTACAATATTCATCTATAGCTATTACTCAAAGAGAAACAGTGGGGCAGCTCAGATGTAGTACATCACTGTGTCTTTCTCTTGAATATTTTAAAGTTCAAGGCTTTGTGCATAGCATGTGCACATTCTGTTACTTTATGGCCTCTGCAGCCCCCTGCAAGGACATGCCTTATTTCAGCATGATGCAAGTAAGGCCAATCATAGATAAACAGTGCCTTTAGCACTTGTCATCATAAAAATATTTAAAAAAAGGACTCAACTGAGATCAATAGAAATGACGTCCCCAGAATTGGAATTAGTAAGGGCTAACTCTTCATACATGGCAAATCTGTAATACTATAAGAATATTGTTTTTGAAGCAAAATATTTGTATAAATAAAGTAAGCTAGCACTACTAACTGTTTACTTAGGATCAGCATTGGCTCTATCTCATTGGCAAGCTGCTCAACATTAAGTAATATTTCAAGAGAGCTTAACATATATGCAAAACATCAAATTAAAAGTAACTTGATTGGAGACTGCCATTGCTAGCCTACTTCTGAAAGTGCTAGGCGTCTGTTTTTGTCCTCCATAATCTCTGAGTCACTGTCCATCAACAAGCAATCAGTGAAGTCAGAGAAAAGTCCTGATCTGCATACTTGCTCTGGGTCAGTGACTTCATTTTGAAGTCTGAAACAGCACGAAAGCTAGGCAACTACCATTTTTGGGGGCGTTTAGCAATATCAGTCTATTAGAGGTTTCCTTTAACTACTTTATATGCCTAAAAAGACACTGAAAAACAAAACTAAGTTTTATGTAGACAGTGTGGTTTATTTTACTAAAGGCAAGAAGGCTGCTCACTTGCAAGGGGATTTTCCCTTAGCTTAATGTATGAGGTTTCAATTCACTTTGCAAAGTAATCCCAATTACGCACAAGAAAAATGTAAAAAGTTGTATTTTTGCTTGCACTTGATTGGATGATGGAAGTCAACAGAACTGCATCTCATTCTCCTAAAAGAGTTCACCTTTTTTTTTTTAATTTTTTTACTAAATTCCAGATCCCCTATGCACCAATATAGCATTCGTGTACTTTTTTTGCAAAAATATCAAAGCTTACTATAGAATATACAGACATGTACCTTACTGTCCTACATCCATGATTCCAAACGTATCTATTGCTTCTGTCTTACATCCTTACAGATTTTAGGTTATGACACAGGAAGGCGTTGACCAGCTGACCTCATTAGCACACACCCTGCATCATCTACCCTCCCATTCTTAGCTGCACGTTTAAAAAAAAAAAAGGCAATCAATCAGTGATCACCCTTTTCACTAAATACACAATCATATTGCATAGTGTATGGCCATCTTTATACAAGTACATAGAAGGGAGTGGACAGAAACACTTAGCTGTCAAGCCCCTATCACATCTCTGCATAGCGGGAAGTTGCATTCCCACATGTTTTTTTTTTTTTTTTTTTAGCGAGGTGGGAAGGCATTATGAAGCATTTTCACTCATCACACATAGGGCAGCCCATCCACCTGAATGGGCTTCCCTACACGCAGCAATCACCCCAAAGAAGGTTCAGAACTTTTTAAAGTGCGTTTTTACTGCGATTTTTGGTGCTGCACATTTCTGAAAGGAAATGCACAGATTTTAATGGAGCCTCATTGTTCTTGTGTTGTCGCACCAATTTCACTTTCAGGCACCATTCAAATATAGCATAGAGGGAGTGAACGTTTTATGAAAATACAGCTGTGACCGCTCAATATAAAATGCAGTTTTCTTATTATTAGTATAAACTTTATCAAGAATATAAGGTATCCTGGAAACTTTCCCATGTTCATGGGAACAGGTGATTTGTAGCACCCTTATTATAAAGCTATGATGACTAATGGTGTAACACTAAGTTCTTACAAAAAAGAAAGACAACAGAATTAGTCTGAAAATTAAAAAAAAAAAAAGAAAGATTTAAAAAAAATGTCCTCATTGAAAGGTATCATGAAAAGATTTGACAGGTATTATCTGGGATGGGCTGCATTTTACATTCCTTTACTAGGTGGTTCTGGGTCTTAGTACAAAAATCCCCGAATCTTGTCAAGAACTGTCAGTAACCAGGTAGACTGCATTGCATTGAGTTTTTTTTACTTCTCTGCAAATGTTAGAAACACATTGTCAAATTGATTGTTTGTACAGGAAACACTTATGGTCTCTGTGAGATAGTTAACAAATCCAGAGTTATGATTCACTTCCTCTTAGGAGGGCAATAAAAAAGTCAAAATGACATCACGAAAAAGAGTAACGTCAGTTCTTGGCGATTTAAACAAATACACAATTAATAAAATAAAAAACAAGCTCATTATCTTGGAAGAAAAAGCTGAAGAGTTATACTTTCACTGCTTGTTTTTTAAGTAGACAGCGCTCTCTTGGCAAAACTAGAAGAGAATTTCTATAGACACTCGATGTCGGGTATGCAAATCTGTACATGTTGTTTGCTGGTTGGTTATATATATATATGTATGTTTTGTGGCCCCAATGAATCCCAGAGCGCTGCTCAGGACTAAGAATGAGCTTGGGCGTGTTATTTGGATATACCGTATTTGACGGCATACAACACGCACAGGCGTATAACACACACCTTCATTTTAAGAGGGAAGTTTCAGGAAAAACTTAAATTTTAAATAAAGAAATGTGAAGCAAAATAAGGGCCAGTGCCCATCAATGCAGCCTAATCAGTGCCTCACCATTTCCATGAATGCAGCCTCACCATTGCCATGAATGCAGCCTCTCCATTGCCATGAAAGCAGCCGCACAAGTGCCATGAATGCAGCCTCACAAGCGCCATGAATACAGCCTCACAAGTGTCATGAATTCAGCCTCACAGGTGTCATGAATGCAGCCTCACCATTGCCATGAATGCAGCCTCTCCATTGCCATGAAAGCAGCCGCACAAGTGCCATGAATGCAGCCTCACAAGCGCCATGAATACAGCCTCACAAGTGTCATGAATTCAGCCTCACAGGTGTCATGAATGCAGCCTCACCATTGACATGAATGCAGCCTCACAGGAATCATGAATGCAGCCTCACAGGTGTCATGAATGCAGCCTCACCATTGACACGAATGCAGCCTCACCATTGCCATGAATGCAGCCTCACAAGTGCCATGATGCAGCCTCGCAGGTGTCATGAATGCAGCCTCACAGGTGTCATGAATGCAGCCTCACCATTGCAATGAATGCAGCCTCACCATTGCCCGGAATGCAGCCTCACCATTGCCATGAATGCAGCCTTACCATTGCCATGAAAGCAGAATCACCATTGCCATGAATGCAGCCTCTGAATGTAGCCTCACCGCCATTAGTGCAGCCTGATCAATGCCCATCTGCCTCGGAGGGGACAGGGAGGGGGTGAGACGAGCGCCAACAGATTACCTACAGGAGAATCTCCTGTTTACAGGGCCGCCTCCTGATAGACAAAACAGTCATCCAATGGCAGCCCAGGAGACGGACTTCCTATTACAGAGGCTGCAGAGTAAACAGGAAATTATCCTGTATGTAATCTGACGGCGCAACAAAAGATATAGATATATATATATATACAAATTACCAGGGGGGCCACATTAAACCAGAACGCGGGCCGCAATTTGCCCGTGGGCTGGATTTTGCACTTGCCTGGGTTACACAATCGTACGGCGTTACATATATATAAACCACACTTTATATAAACGTAAAGCAATCTCAGAACTAAGTACTGTTCTGAGATCATGTGTGCTGACAGAGAGATGAAACAGCACTCTTTTAAATGTTGAATAGAAGAGGAGTTCTGAGAAGCACCTTGGAGAAAGCTGATGAGGGAAAACGTGCACCCTTGTCAAGAGACAACTAAATTTTAAGCTAGAAGATAAATATTCAGCTAGGTGTTGACCTTTTAAAACAGCTTTATATATGAATCATTCATAAAGATATATATTACAATAATTATAAGGCTGGCGAAATTGTATGAAATAAACTATGTGTTGAGCACAGGCCTTCTATACAAGGGAGCGTCAAGTAGCCCATACATTATACATTTTTTTTTTCATTCAACAAAAAAAATGTTTCAATTGATGTAGATGAGGGAATCCTCCTGCTGTGCTGATATATTCTGCCGGCGGGGAGCCTTCCCCATTAGCAGAATACAATGATCAGCGCTGCCGGCTATAGCCAGCGGCATTGATTGTGTGGGAAAAACCTGACAGGCTGGTTGTACACAAGTCGATCAATATATTGACTTATGTACAACCAGCTAGCCCATACATTAATCTAAATTGTAGATGTATTGAAATGTATGGGCTACTTTACATTTGAACTTATGGGAAATGACCGCATAGTGCTTTTCATGTATTTCTAATGCAGTTCAGTAAAGGTAAATAGCTCCTTGTCCTCTGAGCTGGGTTTAGAACTCACTATATGCAAGGGGCATGCAATGTTTAAATATAGTTATCTGTTATATATGTGTCACAGATGCATCAAAAAACTGCTCAATGATTTGATGATATGGTTATCATATCAGGTGAAGACAGGGTTTAATGAACAGTGCAAGAGCCTTTTGGTCACATATTATTTTCAGCCAGCATTTAACGTGGTTGTAAACCTCTGATATGCAAAATGAACAAAGCATGTTCTTCTATAGTGTTAAATCTATTGTCACAGTGGTGCCAATAAAATAAAACAATCTTTCTTTTATCTTTGACCCATGTCGTATCAATTATCTCACTTTATCTACTGTGCTGCCTAAAAACCCCACTTCCCTTTTTTTGGGGGGGAAAACTTCTCTTTTTTAGTTCTATAGTGTGTACTTGCCTCAATCCGCAGCATCTAATGTGATTTCTGTCAGCTCTCTCCCTTCTCTGCTATCTGCATGAGTCACTTCTGATATTTAATCTAGACAATTGCAATCCCCAGAGACAGTTCTGCCCCTTCCACTACACAGCAGGTGAATGACAGACTTAGATGTGCATGTTTACCTATAAGACTGTGTAGAGGGTGCATGTCCATTCCCTCAGCTCAAGTCTCAGTTTACACTCAGCTCCCTGCTCTATGGTGTGCAGCTTGTGATGTCGGATCCCTGCCCAATGCCTCCTGAAGCTAAGAAATGCTGTCTAAATTCTATACTTTACACAACTGTGGAGAAGAGAGGGTTGCAGATATACAGCTTCATGTATATCATGTATATCACCTGAGGCTTGTCACTTCAGTGGGTATATGTGAGGCTTTACAACCACTTTAACATCATACTTCTTAAATAACTTGATGCATTTGCCATAAAGTGCCAAAACAGTATTCAAAACATATATGTGGGTATGTAATAAAACGAAGGAATCAGGACTTAGAAGACTTCAAATTTTCTAGTAGCATTGCTTTAAAAAAAAAAAAAAAAAAAACTGAAACATGACTGCTTTCTGAATCCCAAATTGGCTTAGCAAGTATATTTCCCATGGGAAGCCACGAACTAAGCAAAAGTTTAAGCTGTCACTAAAGACGTTGTAGTAGTTAGAGTATTGCAATTACATAGTGATGCTGGGTAGATGCAGTGGGCATGCATGGCGGAGAAGCCCACTGTGCGCTTGCATACGTGCAGATTGAAAAGTCTTAGCGCATGGGTGCTCAACTTGTGGCCCTCCAGCTGTTGTGGAACTAGAAGTCCCAACATGCTTCTGCCTTTTGGAGTCATCTTTGTAGCTGCAATGCCTCATGGCACATGTAGTTCCACAACAGCTGGAGGGCCACTGGTTGAGCACCTATATCTTATGTGTCTGGTGAGCCCCACCTCAGTAAGAGATTGCAGATCTCTTACTGATTTTACCTGGTCAGAATTCACCACAGTCATTTCCTGCTTGCTCTGTGCAGTAGAAAGCCAAGTACGAATGTATTTAAGTGTCTACATGGTTATTTATGTGAATGTCATTTTTTTTTTTAAAGCCATATCCCAGTAAATCTCAACTAGATTAGCTATAGGACATGTGCAGCTGAGGCATTGCCAAGACATGTAACCCAAGATAACGTAATAAATTCTTGTCATACATAGCAGCTTGTTCTATAAATATGGCACTATTTTATTAGATCCAAAACGAGCATCAAACTGTGCAATAATCGGTTTGATTATGTGTTTATCTTTCCAAACAAGGGAGGTTATTTACGAAAGGCAAATCCACTTTGCACTGCAAGTGCACTTGGAAGTGCAGTCACTCTAAATCTAAGGGGTAGATCTGAAATGAGGGGAAGCACTGCTGATTTTATTATCCAATCATGTGCAAGCTAAAATGCTGTTTTTTTATTTTCCTTGTATGTCCCCCTCGGATCTACAGCGACTTTACTTCCAAGTGCATTTGCAGTGCAAAGTGGATTTGCCTTTATTAAATAGCCCCCAATGTGTTTATCTTTCAATACAGTTGTATTACTGAAGACTGCTATATTCTATAAATTACTATGTTTACGTAGTCACTCTAAATTAGAAAGAGTGCTTATATTTGTAACAACCTAACTTCAAAGCCTTTGGATTTATTTTATAATATGCTGCTGTAAACTAAGAAAACCAACAAGCCTTTTAAATGAATAAATCTGTCCAATCTAAACTTCCGAAGGATGAATTAGCTGGCTGCTATAGTTTATTGCTCAATTCTGTTCTTTCGAATTACCCCTTGAAATTGGGTGGACCAGATTAAAAAAGAGATTCAGCTCAGATCTCTTCTATTCATACCTCTGCGATTTGGAAATGGGTGTGTTTTTAACAATTGTCCATATACACCCATAAATTACAATGGTGAGTGACTTTGCCTTCGAAAGGCAGTCCATAAATCCAAGAACTTAATGTGTAAACTTTCAAACCATGTTCCTTATTTGTAGCTTTGATGAAGTATAACCTACAAATTAGTTTAAAATATGTATGATCCATGAACCTTAACATTTAACTTAGGCCAAAGCATTTTTTGTTAGTTTTAGATAAAGTAGGGAAAGTTTGGAACCTTGGTAAGATGCTCTATGTGTCCCGCTCAAGAGACTTCTTCTCACATCTGGTCCCTGGAGACATAGCAGGAAGTGGAAATCTCCCCAAAATAAGGGAAATATCCAAATCATGTCGCCTTAGCCTCCGCAACATTTCCAGAATACGCCCCTTTTTAACGAATGACACCACCAAGCTTGTAACTCACTCCCTGGTTATCTCTCGCCTCGACTACTGCAACTCCCTCCTCATTGGACTACCTTTACATAGACTATCCCCCCTTCAGTCCATAATGAATGCCGCTGCAAGACTCATCCACCTTACCAACCATTCAGTGTCCTCCACCCCTCTCTGCAAATCCCTCCACTGGCTTCCATTCACCCAACGAATAAAATTCAAAGTACTAACAATAGTTTACAAAGCCATCCATAACTCTGCCCCCAGCTACATCACTAACCTAGTACCAAAATACCAACCAAGCCGCTCTCTTCGGTCCTCCCAAGACCTCCTGCTCTCTAGCTCCCTTGTCACCTCCTCCCATGCTCGCCTCCAGGATTTCTCCAGAGCTTCTCCCATCCTTTGGAACTCTCTACCCCAATCTGTCCGACTGTCCCCTAATCTATCCATCTTTAGACGATCCCTGAAAACCTTTCTCTTTAAAGAAGCCTATCCTGCTTCTAACTAACACTGTTTTACTTCCTCCATCAACTCATCCCCCACAGCTATTACCTCTTGTATCAATTGACCCTTTCTTTTTAGATTGTAAGCTCTAACGAGCAGGGCCCTCTGATTCCTCTTGTACCAAATTGTAATGTAATTGTAATGTCTGCCTTTATTTTGTTAAGCGCTGCACAAACTGTTGGCGCTATATAAATCCTGTATAATAATATAATAATAATAATAATCTTTAATAGCTGTTATAGGAAAAAGTTTCCCCAATGGAAGATATACCCTCTAGAGCAGTAATGGCGAACCTTGGCACTTCAGATGTTTTGGAACTACATTTCCCATGATGCTCAACTACACTGCAGAATGCATGAGCATCATGGGAAATGTAGTTTCAAAACATCTGGGGTGCCAAGGTTCGCCATCACTGCTCTAGAGTAACAACTGTCAGATTTTGGCTTGCCTATCACTTTCTTTCCTGGTGGCGACAATGACAAATAATGATTGTAGATCTCAAACGGGTACACAGACAGTAACTAAACCTCTGAAAATAAATTTGGATGGATAGCACTGGAACGTTATAATTATCCTAATGTTATATGGGTGTAGGGATAATTTGACTTGGAAGACTGAATTCTTATGGCCGGCAGCATCTCCACTCCAAAGGGCCTCCACCGTCTCCTTGATTTGAAGAGAATTTGAGATAGAAATGTCACATCAAAATGTAATTGTCCAAACAGTGATTTATTCCAAACCAGCTGCTGCCAGACTTTGTTTTTTAACAGTTTGGTCAAACTCTGAAGAAGGGGGAGCGCTAAGGCTCAGAAGATTGACAGATTTGATATCATTTCATACTGGAATAAATCTGGACAACTACATATGGTGGGGCGCTTCTATCTCAATTTCCTCAGGCATAAAAACAAGACATGTTTTAAGCTTCCCCACTCAATAAAAAGCTAGAAAAAAAATGTTTGGGTTGAAGTCAAACTTTTAATAAATCGATATAGTCAGCCTGAGTAAAAACCTATTTATATTTTGCATAAATGCTGCCTTCCATTTTTAAAATGTTATCTATGCAAAGATATCAACCAATATGACATTTCAAATGCCATATGCCTCTCTGCTCACAAATAGCCCTTATGACAATGACATTTTGAACAGGAAGATGTTCATTAACAGGAAGATGTATTGAACTTTAAAAATAAACAATGTTTGTAGACGCTGCAGAGAGGTACCATTAGAATGTTCATACTAAACATGAGCAAAGCTGTAGATCTGCCAAGTGCACCTGCACTTATGTCACGTATATCTGTTTCTCTGTCACGCAAACCTTATGTCACTCATCTGACATGAAAAGCAGCAATAATAGACATATGTCTGGGATTTCATGCCCTTTCCTTTCCTTAATAAAAATATACTACCAGAATTCTTAGTACACCTGGCAAATCCAATACTGCATTTCTCAAGGTGATATTCTACAAGCTTACTCATTGCTTTAACCTCATAGCCTCACCCAAACAATGTGTACCATTTGATAACAGTGAGTAAACAGTGTCAGTATTACAAAACGTATAGGCTTTAAGCAGAAGTAAAACAAAATACATGTTTCAGTGGTTCTCTTTAGGACAAAGGGAAATAAATAGCCACCCCAAGTGCTTATGTTTATGAAATACAAATGTAACTGCTAATATTTAGCTAGGGAGTAGCTAAGTCTTGGTGAGTACATGACATCATGCAGACTTTTGCACACCCTGCTCATTGAGCCTGATTTACTAAAAGGAAAAGAAAGCATTAGAAAGCTTGGTTTTTGCCTTAGAATATTATATATATTTGTACGATCTGCATGGTGGTTGTTAATAATGAGTTGTGCAGACAAATTCTAATACCTCATTTAGTAGACTGCCAAGGGTTAAAGTAGTTGTAAACCTTTACATATACCTAGTGAAGTGATTAGCCTAAGCTGATACACAGAGGTTAAATAAATCCTCCCACATTTGTTGTACCTGTTTATCTGCAGCCCTCTCTTCTCTACAGCCTTCTAGAACACACAGATCAAAGGCTATTTTTCAGCTCCAGAAGGCAGGGAGAGGGGGTTTCACCACAGCTGGAGGGCCGAGGTTGCCTACCCCTGCCCTAGGCAATAATACTGTGGGGCAGAGACAAGAGAGGCTGCAGAAAACATGACCTTCTATGGAGAAGAACCCTTCCTACAGCAAGTGTGCTGACTACTACTGGGTCCAATAACTTACAGCCTGTTCATTCTCTATTTATGCAAAGGAGGTTTTGGTGAAATGCCAGACCTAAAGGTAAGAGTAATCAAGTTTGTGGTCTAGCTATTTAACATAAGGAGTTAAATGTGTCCGAAAAAAGCTTTAAAGAAGATGCAAAGGATGAGAGCACCGCAAGTTCTTAGTAAGTCCAATAAAAATGTATTAGACTTAATAAAAATCAAAAGGCACATCCAACACTTTTGGAGGTCTCACAACTACCCCTTCAACAGGGCTAATGAACAAGATAGCATGATACACCATCAACAGGTAGATCTAGAAACAGCGAACACATCTAAATCACACTTCTAAAAATATGAATTGGCTATCTGTTTGCTATTTCTAGATCTACCTATATATACTGTTTCATGCTTTCATCCTGTCCCTTAGCACTGACAAAGGATGGGGGTGTGGGCCCTTGGAACATGCTGACTCTACCCTTTGATTTTTTTTTGTAATCAAGAATAATACATCTATATTAGATTTACTATACATTTGTGGCACTCTATCATTTGCATTTTCTTTGGACACTTGCAATTTATGTCTTAGTAGCGGAAAAATGCAATATAATGGTTTGTAGAAGCCAGTGAAAAAAAATACCCTGATTCAGCTCATAAATGAGCAAATGTCACAACCTTTTAGCTGTTAACAATATGGCTTGAAAGAAGTCCAATGGCAACATACAAAGTGTTAAAAACAATGCAAATATATAGATAATAGAATGAAAACAATAAAAAAAAAAATGTTTGAGCAGTTAGAATCAGCTACTGTGTATTCAAATCTTTAAAATATATATTTTTTTTTCTTTATATTGACTATAATTACAATGTAATGATCGCAACTTAATGTGCTTAGCAGAGTGTGACAACTGGAACAATTGTCCTGCCTGTCAGTGAGGAAAGCATGTCTTTGTATGAATTGATGGTGCACAGTATTGTACATCTTATTCTGTAGTTATCATTACGGTCTGTGTTTATTACAAACCTTTATCATTTTAAAATGTTTTACCAAGTTCATCCCGGTTCTTGTTATCTGCCTATGTACTGTCAACAAAGTCCTTATTACTAACTGAGTACACTGAAAGATAACTGTGACTGCCCATACAAAAGCAGAGACCCAATGAATTTCAATAAAGGATAATATAGAGCATTTTAAACAATGTTCCCTTGGATACCTATACAAATAGTTTCCAACAAAAGAAGAAAGGGCTTATGGGAAATGTTATGTGAATCCTCCACTAGCTGGATGTTCAAAGTAATTATGTGGCTTTTGTTGAACCCAAAAGCTACCGATACCCAATAGGAAATTGCAGAGTAGAGACATGGACACATTAGCATTCCCTCCTTCCATTCACATTACAAGATGCCCTATTTGCATTGTACCTGCATGGCCCACCCTATGAGACACCAATGGCCTGCAAGTGCATCAGTCCTTGTGAAGTCATAGGCAGATGCACAGTTTATTTTTATTTTTTTAAATAATTGTTTTTTAACTTGGGAAAGAACGCACAAATAGTATACAAAAATTTGTAGGTTACAGTTATCTCCTCACAGGGAGAGACATCATACAATGAGCATGTAAGTAAAATATTATGTACAAAAGTTATAAAAAAACAAGGGTCATAATGCATGCATGTGATTCGTGGTAAACTGTATAGGAACGAGTAACAATACAAGCCAACAACTGCAACAAGTAAGACATATCTGTCAAAGAGGGGAGTACTAGATGCCCCTTCCCAACCATAGCTCAGGGTTATGGAGGAGCATATAGCTTCCAGGAGATACCAGAAGTACAAGAAAGAGAAAGCAAAGGGAGTGGGGTGGGATATGTTGGGTCCCCTGGGGTATTGTAATGTTCACAGTATAAATTAGAATGAAAAACAGGAGGTCACTGTAGCTAAAGGCTCTGGCAGGTGCACAGCTATGCCCAGCTGAGCTATCACTTAGTTTACTGCAGGAGTATGAAGGTTGTAACTGGGCCCACTGCACATTCATAGTGCCTTAGGTTCCTCTCTAGGTTGCCTTATGGATGGTCTGGCTGTAAATTTAATAGGCTTAATTAGCATTGGGCAAATGCTTTCCTTTAGCTTGAGCATTGACCTAAAGTCTTCCTGGACAATTGGGCAAGTGGTTTTCTTTAGCTTGAGCATTGACCTAAAGTCTTCCTGAATACTAAAGTAAAGGGTTCCCTGTGGGTTTTTTTTTATGGTGGCCCAAACACCACAGGAGTGATGAGTCTGTGTTGATGAAGCTCAGAATGCATACATTTTGCAAAGGTAATGTGACTGTCCTAAACATCCAAATTTTGAGGCACATGGCATTACTCCTTACCTTTTTTTTTTTTTCAGAAGGCAATATTCCAAGAAACTGACTTGACTATGAACTGTAACAATCATCTGCTTTCTTATTAACAAAGTAGTCTATAAAATGTTTCTGCTGTGAGAAACAAGGAAGATTACTTCACTTGTGTCCTAAATTTTCCACCATGATGAAAGAAACTATTTACCATAAAGGTGACTTTTATTAATTTATCAATATTTGAACTACTTACATAGCTAGCAAAAACGAGGTAGTATATGGCACCTTGGGTGCTTACTCTTATCTCATAGGATACATATGACTAATGATGCCCTTGCATTTATACGGTACATTAATGTAACTATATATATACAGTTTCCACCTCTTTAGTCACTGGGTTTATGCCACATGATTATAATAGCAACCAAAAATTGTACTGATAAGGGTTAGATGCAGTTCATTTTTTCCACATTTAATACACTAGTTGGGCAGCATGCCAGCTGCTGAAGATGTGGAGTACCTTCACGGTCCACCACAAGGTCTTCTAACATATCCAAATACTAATGCATCCCTCAAAGCCTTAACTGTACTAAGAATTTTGCTAGCACTTCCCAAATTCATTTAAGACAATTTTTAGGTTGAATACAGGCAATTCTGAAGGATGAGGGAGTGGAGTATTTGGCAAGCACACCAATT
The DNA here is from genome assembly GCA_028564925.1 of Lithobates sylvaticus. Taxonomy (NCBI): domain Eukaryota; kingdom Metazoa; phylum Chordata; class Amphibia; order Anura; family Ranidae; genus Lithobates; species Lithobates sylvaticus. The sequence continues at coordinate 381,550,802 of CM053030.1, forward strand.
TATACAATATCCAAGACAGGAAAGCCACATTAAATTCCTGTTTTAACTTGTTATTTCCTCCAAAGGAATCAAAGTATACTGCTGTGTAATACAGCTAATATGAAATAAGGTACATGGTGGGAAACATTTGTACAGTTTTTCATTCTGGAGTCTTCATTGATTTTTTCAGCATGGTTCAGAAAATAAAAGGAAAACCTCCAATCGGTTAAAAATTGGTACGAAAAGATAACTTATTTCTCACACTACTGGGAAATCATATTACTATGATCCAAGCATATGAAAGTATAAAAGGGAGACCTGCTTTATTTCTGACTTGCATCCTTTATTACTAAAGGGACTTTGTCATTTGAAAAATATCATATCATGTACTGATATGAAAGTGTAGACTGTCACCGGTGATATCTCATCCTTTAATATTTTCCCTAGAGTCACTAACCCGGGAAGAAATATACAGATCAGTTTTGGATAGGGTTATTTTGGATACAGTAGGGAAGGGTTAGAACATCTGTCCATTTTTTTATTTCTATCTGTGTTTCTGCTGGGATAGTCCACTCCTGGTGACCATTGTCACTGGGGTGGAATTAGATGGAGAATCCAAAATCTAACAGTTATCACAAGAACAGAAGGTGAGGGGAAATCTTCCAGTGTTCCAGGGACAACTGCCTGAGAACTGTCCATTCCAACACTTTGAATAGATTTCCTCATACTTATTGAGTCCCTGGAAGAGAAAGTAAAGAGAAATCTTCCTAATCGGACATAGAAAAAAAAAAACAACCTAATAAGGTATTTAAACATTATCTACTTTATCTAGCTCTGCAAAAATTGGCCAGCTGGCAGAATCTTTGTAATAACTGCCTTTTATCACGAAAATGCAAGAGGATAAATACTGGAGAGAATTCAAGTGTTGTACTGTACTTTATAATTCTTCTTTTTTAATTCTTTATTTTCTGTTATGTAATATGCAAAGATCATAGATACACGAAAAGAAGCATACAAATCAAAGACTTTTGCAAACTGACTGGTATAGAATTGTGCTATAGGGTTTATATAGTTACATAAACAGGAGACCAGTGTTGGCCTGAATCTAGGTGTATTCATCTCAGTGCTCATTCCAGGAGAGGATCTATCAGGCCACATTTTGCGATATGGCACTGCGTTACTTTAACTGACAATTGCGCGGTCGTGCAACGTTGTACCCAAACAAAATTGATGTAATTTCTTTCCCCCAAATAGGCCTTTCTTTTGGGGCTATTTGATCAGCTCTGTTGTTTTTAATTTTTGTGCTATAAACAAAAAAAATAAAATTTTGAAAGAAAAAAAAAAATATATTTTTTACTTTCTGCTATAAAACATACCCAATAAATAAAAAAAATCTAATTTATTCATCAAATTTAGGCCAATATGTATTCTGCTAGATGTTTTTGGCACAAAACAAAAAATGCCAATAAGCGTATATTGATTGGTTTGCGCAAAAGTTATACAAACTGATGCCCCATACGATCAGAAATGCCGTCAGTAAAAATTTGGATGTTTTTTCAGATGGAATTCTGCTCAAGCTTGCCTTGCATACACACGGTCACACAAAAGTTCTCGGAACTTTCGACCGTCGAGAACGCGGTGACGTACAACACTACGACGAGCCAAGAAAATTAAGTTCAATGCTTCCGAGCATGTGTCGAATTGTTTCCGAGCATGCGTGATTTTTTGCGCGTCCGATTTGCATACAGACGACCGCATTTTCAGATAGGAACTTTTTCTGACCGAAAAATAGAGAACCTGCTCTCAATCTTTTGCTGGCTGGAATTCTGCCAGCAAAAGTCCGATGGAGCATACACACGGTTGGAATTCTGACCAAAAGCTCACATCCGACTTTTGCTGGCAGAATTTCTGATCGTGTGTATGGGGCATTAGGGATATATTTATGGAATTTTTATTTTTTTTACTAGTAAAGGCGGCGATCAGCAATTTTTTGCGGGACTGCGACACTGTGGCGGAAACATCGGACACCTAACTGACACTTTTTGGGGGCCATTGACATCAATACAATGATCAGTGCTAAAAAACTGCACTGCCACTGTACTAATGACACTGGCAGTGAAGGGGTTAACATCAGGGGCGATCCAAGTGTGTCCCTAGGGGGTGCTTTCTAACTGTGGGAGGTCGTTTTGACAGGGGGAAAACAAAGATCCATGTTTCTGCTTAGCAGAAACAAAAGATCTCCATCTTCCCCTTTGGCAGAACGGCGATCTGCTTTGTTTACATAGGCAGACCGTCGTTCTGCCTCTTCTCAGATTGATCTGTGGGTCCCAGTGGACTTCCCATGCACCGGACCCGCTAATTGGCTCCCGCTACTCCTGTACAATATTATGCGCAGGAGGGCCACCCTGCCACAGTACTTATATCTGCGTTTGTCGATCCTTAAGAGGTTAATGCATTCTATGTATTAAGGTAAAAAACTTTGTAGGCGCAGCTCCCGCTCCAGCCTCCCTTATACTTTCTTCAGCCTCAGCTCGATCCAGCGATCTGTATGAGAGCAGCGGCTCTCCTGGGTCTCTCTCCTCATTGGATCACACAGCAGCAGGAGCCATTGTGATGTCAATCACAGCCAGTGAGCTAATGAGGAGAGAGTGGGGGCAGGGCCAAGACATGCTCTATGTGTGAATAGACACACATAGCATGGCTCATGGGTCTGCTTGAGTGCCCCGATAGCAGGCAGCTATTAGGGGCCCTCAGCAGCAGTGAGGAACCAGGACCACCGGCCGGGGACCCAAAAAGAGGAGGACCAGGTCTGCTCTGTGCAAAACCATTATACAGAACAGGTAAGTATATTATTAGTTATTATTTTGGAGTTATTTATTTTTAATCTTTCCTTTAGAATCACTTTCCATCTATACAAATGATTAAAGTGGTCTTAAACCCAAAAGCAAACATTCATTTTACCATATGAGGTGTAAAAGCTTAAAAAGAGAACTAATGCAGCCACCACATCTAATGATAGGTAAGCTGCACTATATTTTTTTGGGCATATTACCGCTTTAAACAGAAGCTCCTTTCAGGCAATGAGAAAAACACTTGATAACAAAGACAGTGTGAAAAGTTCCACATTTGCTGAACTGGTGATTCTAGACAGACATCGTATGCTTAGATATCATATACTGGCAGCTGTCATGCAGCATATATATATATATATTAAATAGACCGTAATCCTACTGGGCACATTCTTGCTACAAATAGCTCACTATAGCTCAGGACAATAACTTAATTAAAAACATATATTACAAGCACATAAGTTAATTTAACATAAAAAGGATTTGGGGAATTTTAAATCCATATGTGATGTAATATACTTGATATGTGAATTAGATTCCACGTGAGCTAACTATACACACAAGTGTCTAACAGTATGAGGAGATGAGGGGGATAAATAAAAGAGAAAAATTTACAAGTTTACCATTTTGATATTGTCCTGAAAAAGGTTTTATTGTGTTTAGTCACTGCCTGGGACCCTTTTTTGTTGCATGTGAAGGGGGCTCAGTGGGGTTGGACACATTTTTAGGATGACCCAGGAGCTCCAGTCTCCAGGGAAAGGTATGGGAAGGGGGCACAGTGGGGTTGGACACATTTGTAGGATGACCCTGGAGTTCCAGTCTCCAGGGAAAGGTATGGGAAGGGGGCACAGTGGGGTTGGACACATTTTTAGGATGACCCTGGAGCTCCAGTCTCCAGGGAAAGGTATGAGAAGGGGGCACGGTGGGGTTGGACACATTTTTAGGATGACCCAGGAGCTCCAGTCTCCAGGGAAAGGTATGGGAAGGGGACACAGTGGGGTTGGACACATTTTTAGGATGACCCAGGAGCTCCAGTCTCCAGGGAAAAATATGGGAAGGGGGCATGGTGGGGTTGGACACATTTTTAGGATGACCCAGGAGCTCCAGTCTCCGGTGAAAGGTATGGGAGGGGGACACAGTGGGGTTGGACAAATTTTTAGGATGACCCAGGAGCTCCAGTCTCCAGGGAAAGTTATGGGAAGGGGGCACAGTGGGGTAGGACACATTTTTAGGATGACCCAGGAGCTCCAGTCTCCAGGGAAAGTTATGGGAAGGGGGCACAGTGGGGTTGGACACCTTTTTAGGATGACCCAGGAGATGCGTCCCCTGTAATTGACTTACAATATCACTGCTTCTGTATGACAAACACCATTTCATGGAAGGCTGACAAGTGCCCCCCACAACCTTGGTTCAAATGAAAGTTTCAGTTACAAGCAAAATTTGTTCCCCCCAGAACACAAGATGTGTTTTTTATATTTAGTCAATAAATAAATGCATTAAACAGAACATCAAAAAAGTATGGAAAATAATCCCAATAAAGAATTCTATTGTAACTCTACTGATGCTAATAATAAATATGACCATGCTAACATGGAATTGGTTACAGTAACATAGTATAATATATAACAACATATTAGCATACAGCTGTGTAAGAGATCTGGTTGCAGCATGCTGCGAATCTCTGCACCATCCATGAGTCGTGTCTGTCAGTACAAAGCCACATGGAATATTCAGTCGGTGCTGAGCGGAAGCTGTGAAAGTCTAAATAAACTTTGGACATCAGATAGGGGGACATTATGACACACGAGGACTTCCTGAATAGCTGAAACAAAAACAGAGAATGGGACTGTTCCTGCCTGTGGCTAGTGCTGACTTAGGTGGGAAGCTCCCTCTTGTCTTCCAGTACAAGAGTCTTGTGTAGCTGAGCCAGGAAAATAAAAGTGAGCTTTCCATTGTGGGGGCACGAAACCCACACATTTCACACATCATTCCTGCATGGCTCACCAGCTGCTTCAGCATTCCCCAGCTGCACCGAGATGCATTCCAGCTCTCACTGCCAGCACTACTAACTTAGAAGAAAGCAGCCAAGGCACAGTACACAGGGTCACACTGCTCTCTTTTGCACAATCAAACTTTCTCCTTAAAGTTGAAGGACCTTGCGGCACTGGATTTACTAACAGTCCTCTTCATTTTTAAAATATAAAAGGAATTTTTTTGGAAAACTTCCTTTATACTGGTTATTTAGATATATCTTAAATCGGAACTACGCTGTATCTGAGCGCCACAAATCAAAAACACTATTTCATTAATTTTTAATATTCAAAGCAAACTATCCATCCATCCATGTCTCTATGCTTTATTTTGCTGAGAAATCACTTCCTCCCACAACACCTACCTAGCATTTCTGGCAATGGCCATCTTGAGTAAGGGCAGGTGATTGATGTAGCATTTACTTCCTGGAATCCCTCTTGAGTGATAATATAAAACCAGCTTTTGATGTAAAATGTACCTTCAATTCAAAGATTTCCACTACACTACTTTTTTGCTGCTATAGTGCCAATGGTGGTCTGCACAATTTTGCTTGACCATCCATTTTATGACTAAGCAATATGACTTTGTGACAGTGATTGATGAGTTTACTGCTGTGGTCAATACACAATAAAAGCTTTCCTCACATGTTTTAGAAGGAACATTAAACCATATCCCTAATACTGAAAATATGGTTTTCTTCTCTGCTGACTCATTGATTTGTGGTTTTCTTACCCCACTGAGCTGTCTAAACGTTACTCTTGTTTTAACAACTTAAATAACACATAAGGCATTGTCTTTCTTCATTTTCGAAAGGGTGATTTCATGAGAGACAACAGATGTTTGGAAAGCAGACAGACAAAGAGGGCTTCACTCAAATTATGAGAACTAGAAAATGATTATTGGAGGAACTGTAGATATGCATCACCTTGATTGATGGGGTGAAATATCTACTGTTCTCAAACAATGTGTACACTATATAGCATAGTCTTTATTGTGATTCGGTCTACAAATAGATGTGGTACACATGCCATGTTGGGAGGGGTTATGAACACTACACAACTAAATTATGGTATAATAAAAGGGAATTTCAGCTTATACTAAGTGATTTCAAAGTAAACAACCACTTTATAATTAATATGTTGCTATGCAAATAAAGCTGTAAAGGGATATATGGGGAGTTATATAACAAGCATATCTAATAAACTGTATATTTCTGAGATTTCGTAGAAAATGACTAAAGATCTTTATGTATATGGTCAGTGTATATATATATATATATATATATATATATATATATATATATATATATGATAAAACTAAAGCTAAAGCTTCATGATATGCCCCTTGAGATTACTGTGATTGCCCAGGCACTATAGGTACGTAGCTGAAATGAAACCTACTAGAACCAAGGGCAACATCACGAATGAGTGTGAGGGTCAACGCTTCCTTCACTGTTTATACATTGGGATGAGACATTTACAATTTGTAAAATGGCAGGAAAATTACATATCACCGATGTTCCCATTATAATAAACTGTAGCACTTTAGAAATATGGTATTTTCTAGGGCAACTCATCAGATGTCTACCCTTATATTTCAGTCTGTAGCAGACATATGCCTTAAAAAATCTGCTGCTGGTAAACAGAGTAAAGCCTGGTACACACCACAAATTTTTTTTCTTTCAACCCGCCAGCAGCTCAGGTCGGAGCCACTGTACTAAAGATGTTCGTACAGCGATCTCCCCTGGTGTGCTATTGTGTCCTGACAGGGGGACACCCCCCCTGCCAGAACACTACAATCATTTGCTGAGAGTGCTGATTGGGAGACAGTCAGCAGATCTTTTTCGGTCATGAGCTTCTGTCGGACCAGCTGCCATACACACAGGCCAAATGTAGGTCAGTTTCCAGTGAACTGGCCGATGCCGGCTGACATTCCGTCCCTGTATACTAGGCTTAAAGTGATTGTAAAGACTTGTTTGTTTTTTGTTAAAAACATGTTATACTTACCTCCTCTGTGCAGTGGATTTGCACAGAGCAGCCCAAATCTTCCTCTTTTTGGGTCCCTCTTTGGGGCTCCTGGCCCCTCCCTCTTATCGAGTACCGCCACAACAAGCAGCCTGCTATGAGGGTACCTGAGCCGAGCTGCCTCTCTGTGTGTCCATTCAGACACGGAGCTGTGTGTCGGCCCCGCCTCCACTCTCTCCGGTTGGCTAACTGACTTTTATTGACAGCAGCGGGAGCCAATGGCGCCGCTTCTGTGTCTCAGCCAATCAGGAGGGGGAGTCCCGGACCGCCAAGGGACTTGTGGACATCGCTGGCTAGAAATGGGGCTCAGGTAAGTATTACCTTCTGCCTTTACAACTCCTTTAACTGTCAAGTAATTTAACACATGACTTTACTACTAAAGTGTTGAAGTGAAATTCACTTTAAATTACTATAATTGATACAAATGCCATATATATATATATATATACACATATATATATATATATATATATATATATATATATATATATATATATATATATATATATATATATATCCAGTGCTGCTTCTTTCAACATATGGCTACAGATGGATCATTCTGTATAACAAGTATGCATTTTCTCCTTTAAAGCAACAAACATGCTGCCTTTAGTTTAACTGGAGTTACTCTAATGGCCTGTTAGCAGAAGCAGGTGAGAGTGTGTAAAGATGACTGCTACAATCCTTGCAATGCCTATCCTGACCTGAAAAATTTATTTTTCTGGGTTTAAGTAAGTATTTGAATTTTTAACCATCCAGTTTGCACAAAAAAAATTTTTGGTAACTTGTGTGAGTGGTAATCAAGGAACCACAAGCACAGTAACAGTACGTTTTTCAATTCAAATAGCTACTTTTCCCTGCCACTACATGTTTTGTGTGCTTTGTGCAAAGGTTCCCCTCATCTGTTATCCCACAGTCCATCAACAGTTGCAGCACTGTTGGCAAACACTACCTGTAGCACAATCATACTTCTAGCCTGACATATCGCCTGCATGTCAGGAATGCAATCTTACCCAAGAGAAGTATAAGACTTACAGCAGACAGAATACTAATCACACAAGTGTTTTTGCAGCATACTTAAGAGGCTGGCTGATTGACTGATTTGATTAATTGATTAATATGTCTGAAATTTGGCTCTTGACTACCAACATCTGCATTTATTATATAAATAGAGACATTGAAACTTACGGTAAATCATTAACGGCAGATGATATGATGATATGAAATGTAATGCAGTGATCTATTCGTTTCCTTCTTCCTTGTACTTATCCTCTCCAAAGTATTGCAACATTTAATATGCCAGTAAACATATCAGAAACTTGACTGAAGCTACATCATGTGTATTATTATCATAAGAAAAAAAGTGTCAGAAACGTATTTGTGTTGTGTACAGCAATCTGATTTGTCTTGACTTTTTTTACCAGTAAAAAAAACAAAAAAACCTGGATCCTGTTTTTTTTCCCATGGTGACGACACTTTGATTTTAAATCTCCTTGCTCCCCTTTTTATTCTAACTCCTTGAACGTCTAGTCTACAACTGACTGAGCGCCCATCTCACTGAGAATAACTTTCTTTATCCCCTTCAGTCTGGATTTCCCTATCAGCACTCCACAGAAACTGCTCTCCTAAAACTCACTACCGATCTGCTAATGGCTAAATCCAATGGACACTATTCCGTACTCCTACTTCTGGACCTCTCTGTTGCCTCTGACACAGTGGACTACCCCCTCCTCTTCAAAAAACTCCACGCCTTTGGTCTCCGTGACTGTACTCTTCCCTGGTTCTCATCCTACTTATCCAACCGCAATTCTACTTCCTCCTCTTCCCTTTTCTTCATCGGGATCCCCCAAGGTTCTGGTCTTGGACCTCTCCTATTCTCAATTTATACCTCCTCCCTGGGTTAGCTGATAGCCTCCAAAGGTTTTCAATACCATCTCTACGCTGACAACACCCTAATCTATCTCTTAACCCCTCAGCTCACTCCTTCAGTCTCCTCACATATCACTAATTTACTAACAGACATATCAGCCAGGATGCCACACCATCTCCTCAAAAATCAATCTATCCATAACCAAGCTCATAATATTTCCTCCCCCATGTGCCTCTTCCCCTGATTTCCTTGCCAAGATTGATGGCACAACTATCAGCCCATCCTCACATGCCAAAGTTCAAGGTATAATCCTGGACTGTGAACTATCCTTTCAGCCCCACATCCAATCACTGTCCAAATATTGCCGCCTCAACCTACGTAACATCTCCAAACTCCTAATCTACTCCCTGGTCATCTAACGCCTCGACTACTGCAACTCCCTCCTACAGTCCATCATGAATGCTGCTGCTAGACTCATCTACCTTACCAACTGCTCTGTGTCTGTTACACCTCTCTGTCAATCCCCCCACTGGATTCGGCTCACCCAACAAATTACATTCAAAATACTAACAACAACTTACAAAGCCATCCACAACTCTGCCCCCAGCTACATCACTAACCTTGTCTCAAAATAGCAACTTAATGGTTCTCTTTGTTCCTCCCAAGACCTCCTGCTCTCTATCTCCCTCGTTGCTTCCTCCCATGCTCGCCTCCAGAACTTTTCCTGAGCCTCTCCCATCCTATGGCACTTCCTACCCCAATCTGTCTGACTATGCCCTACTCTGTTCGCTTTATAAGCGATCCCCGAAACTCCTTCTCTTCAGAGGAGCCTATTCTGCCCCCTACTTAACAACTGTACTTTTATTTTCTCCATCAGTCCATTAGAGGAATATTTATAAATATTTTCACAACACTCTCACAAGATTCACATTTTTCTTTTTGGGTTAAATTGGAAAAAAATATGTGCATCATGGGTGAAAGCTATGTGAATTGTCTACGAAACCCTTTATGAATAGACCTCTTAAATTCTAACTTCAGTCAAAACATTTTATTTATTTATTTTTTGCCTTCATGGTAGCAACTGCATCACCAATTCCTTGTACTGGTGACACAGTGTCAAGGACTGAAGAGACATCTTTCAATTTGGTCACAGACAGAAATAAGAACCTGAAATCTGAATTTCTCTATCATGTATTTGTCGTACCATTTTGCTCATTAGGCTCTTTAACCTCCTTAGCGGTATTCCCGAGTGTGGCTCGAGGTGAATTTTCAGTACCAAAAGCGGTAACCCCGAGCCACGCTCGGGAATCGAATTGCAGGATCCAGGCAAAGTCACTTACCTTGTCCCCAGGATCCTGCGATGTCTCCCGCTGTGTGTGCGATCCGTGTCTCTGCTCAATTCATCACAGATTACATAACTGTATCAAATTATTTCACATCCCTTTTGTCCCTAGTGGTTTGTCCAGTGCCCTGCATGCAGTTTTATATTACAAATACTGTTCTTTCTGCCTGGAAACCGGAGATTGTCCATAGCAACCAAAAGAGTCCCTTTATGTCGAATCAGTTTTAGACCAGCTAGAAAACAGCGATAATAAATTATAAACACTTGCAGAATTGAGTGATTAGTGGGGAAATCCGTCATCAAACACTGAAAGTAATGACAGCGACAATTCTGCAACTGAGCAAATTTCAGTGTTTTTGATTTGATTACATTATTGAATAATTTTTATTATTATTATATTATTATTTGTTATGATTACTTATAGTTATTTATTATATTATAATTTATTATTTCTAGTTTCAAACCCGGGATGTCTACTAGACTCTTGGACATATTTAAGTGTGTTATTCCTAAGAAATACAGGCCTACAATATAAAATATATTTTTTTACATTAACCAATCATCGTCAAAACTTAAAAGTCTGAATGCGTTTGAAGATTCCGAAGTTGAACCTGTTAGGTGCTATGTGCACTCTGACCACAAGAGATTATAAAGAACACAAATTGAGAAAACTTAATTAATTTCCATTGCTTGCGGGATTGTACTAATGGCTGATTAATTGTTTTCACTTTTTGTCTTGAGCCGCTTTGAATTTTGATTTATTGAAACATATTGCTATACATACATTGCTTAAAGAGCCATCATAAATCAGCCAATACTGATACAAAGATGCATTTTCCAGCCAAATTCACTTCATTTTCTACATGTCTGTGCAAATAATTTGAAGAAAAAATACAAATGTATGTCATGTTCCTAGTCAAGATACAAACAAAATCTGAAAACCCTTTTAGATGAATAATGGAAAATCAATGGCAAAGACATTAGGCTTTTTCTTATTATTGCAACCTATTATTTAGTCTCTCGGATAGCCTACTGCCAAATCTCTTCCAACAATATTCACTGAAAAGCATTAAAGTCCAATTAAGGCCTCTGTTTTTTTCCTTTCCAAATGATAAACAGGCATTTTCAATCAGACTCGGCATATTATGTAATAATCCTACTTTGTAATGATACATGTAGCTGGGAAGCCGGAACTCTCCTGAAACCCTAGCAGACTGGAGGGGTTGGAAGGGACTGGCTAGGGCTTTTATATAATTTTCCTAAACTTCTGCATATAGATCATTGTGCTGTCAATCTAAAGGGCTGCAGACATATATGGCTATCAACACGGCTAACATATAAGCAGCTATAGCAGCACAGATGACAACGCTGCAGTTATTTCATTACAGTAGGAAGAGCATTGTCACCCTATCAGTACCTTTCCAATGGTTCCATTGGCAGGTCAACAGGTATTTACAGAATGTTCTGGGGTACTTAGAAAATTTAGAGAGCCCAGTTTTACTGGTATGGGTAGCCTGTATCACATATGTGATTTTAAAGCTAAACGATGGTTCTACTTTAAACTTGAAATCTGAATAATAAATAAATGTATTTTATTAATAATGTTTTCTTACAAATACGTGAGGATTCTCTAGTGTTTAATGTGAAAAGTCACTTAAAATATCTTAAATGATACATTTGTAAACATTTTGATGACAAGAATAAATAGAGTGGAAACACATAGCAATAAATAATAAAATAGGGACGTCCGCAAATGCGATGTTTTTGATGTAAATAATGTAATGTGTTAATAAAAGACATGTAAGATGCAGCAGTTATAGAACAAACCTGAAATAGCGTAAATGGTGTTTTAATATTTATGGATAAATTAGAAGCAAACATAAATAGAAAATGAAAAAATAAAATCGTAACTGACTTTGATTTTACACTGATGCTTTTTATGGTCACTTTAAATTGTGAGCAATGTAAATAGTTATGAACCAAAATGGTTTGAATATTTGAGAATAAAATGATTTATTAATTGTCATTTATGGTAGGCTTTAAAGTTTAGCTGCACAAAAATTAAAACCAAGCATATTGAACTATCGTACTTTGCTCTTTTTAGTTATGGATGGACAATGGTGGGCTGATTTTTTAGGCACTTGCATTTATTGGGCATACTAGGAAAGGTGCAAATGTTTTAGTACTTATGGATGACTTGGACGCAAACATGAAAAGTTATGGGTGGATAAAGTTGAGCTGAATCAAATGCTGACTACTTTTTTTTAGGAACAGTAAGGTAAATCCGGCCATAGACGGTTCAAATTTTGACTGGCTCAGCAGGGACCGGCTGAGATTCGAACCATGTACGGGCAGGCTGAATGTACCCAAGTCGACTGATCGATCGGTAATCAGTTAAATGGTTAGATTGCCCACCAATGCAACAAGTATAGAGTGAACCAAAACAGAGTATCTTGGCAATTCTGGCTCTGAGAATGTCCCCCACACGAATAAAATATGGTTAAACTGATTTCATTCTAATTTAATATATCAAAACAATAAATTGAAAATATATTCCTGATGTAGACTACTACATATTTCTAGTGTAAAGTGTCTATCTAGCATAATATATATTTGATATTAAGTTGGGCAGTCCTACCAAGACTTACTGGTGAGCTTTCAATACTCCGAACCAAAAATTATTGTGTACTTAGTGTTAAAGTGCACCTGTGCCCAGGCTATGGACATTAAAATGGTTAGATATAATAAACTTTACGCCATCACTGACTTCTCTAGCTGCTTGTGCTGTGAAGTTATTTATTCTGAGAGAACTTTCTAAGACGTTCAAGATTCTTTTCAAGATAAGCTTTGGAGAAATCCATTCTCTTAATCAGATCAAAACAGTCTTTGTAGAAATTTGTTAAGATGCAAGCATTAAGGAAAGTTCACTGGTCTCAGCTGTTTATGGTTCAAGCAGGTAATCTTTTTTATGTTTGTAGGCTTGGTCATGCTGAACCTGTTCAGGGAAATATTGATTGGCTGAGAGGATGGCCAGTCCTAAGACCACTATAAACACAGTGAATTAACACAGGTCACAAAGCATGAAAACCAGAGCATCAGTAATTGTTTCAAGGCTATGCTGAATATTCTCCACTAGGGCAAAAAAATACATCAAATTCAGATTCCTAATGTTCATTCTGGCTACGGTTAGTCTATGCTTATTCCTCATTCCTAAAGTTCAGCTTTATTTTTGTGACTCTTCATGTCAAACTTTTACAACCTGGGGAGCAAACAGCTGAAATTTGAAATTTAACAGCAAACTATGTTGAAGTGTAGCGAAACAATAAGCAACTGTTTTCACCATCCATCTAGACTTCTGTCAACTTTTTAGGACAAGGCAATATGAAAATAGTTTTTTCTTCTATTCCATAAGGCAAATAATTAATATTGAAGAATGTGCCAAAACCAAGAAATATTTAGAGATCTGGCTTCCTACAAATGGAGTCGTAATTTCATGACCTAAGACTGGATATCCATTTTCACTACCTACATTTACTTTTCACTTGGGTTGCATTGTTTAATCCCAGAGGAAGAAAGGCTTTCAATTTAATAGAGAACGCACTAATTTATTCATTCTCTGCATTATTTGGCTGTAAATGTGTCTATATTTCACATTTATTATGTTTGAATGTGTTTTGCTCAACTAAAGCCATAAGGGTAAAACTGAATCCCCAAAGTAGAAATATTTTTAGACGTAGTAAAAAGAAATGCACTCTGCTAAGAAACGGGGAAGAAAAATAATTTAAATGAGAGGTGATTTTTGGAATGAGATTTCAATATATCAGGAAGTTGAAACCCCTTACAAAGCACAGCAAATTTCGCCTTATTGCCAAAAACAGCATGCAGTAAAAATATGCTTTGGACCTCATGCTGTGCATGGTCTGTTGGTTTGTTATGTTTATAATACTAAAGTTGAGCAAAGACTTCAATTACGAACTGAAAATATGTGAACGTTTACAATAAAGTCAGGGTTGCTCATTAACTGTTTTCTAAGAAAATGACCTTTAACTGTACATAATTACTCTTTGCACTTTATGATGGTTTACATCCATGCCTCTCCACTGACACCTCAACTTCTAAATCAGAAGGAAAAGCAGATCTATTTTAGTTTTTATTTTGTTTCACCAATCAGCTCCACAGCCTTAAAATAGAATTATAGGCATTCATTTTGGATAGGGCAAGAGAAGGTTTTAACCTCTGTCAGATTTTTTTTTTCACCATCTCTGTCCCATTCCAGAGATTCCCCTTCACTTTCTGACCTTCAGCCAAACAGGAAATGAGAGGAAATCCCTGAAAATTAAGGAAATTACTTGGGGACCACCAAGTCACCAGAACAGATTGGAAGATTTCCCTCTATTACTTTTCTGGGGACAACCCAAAATGTGGGATTTTCTTTTACTTTCAATAATAATGGTAAACAGAACAAATAGACTTGGTAAATCTCCTTAACGGGGCCACGGACAGCAGTAAAAACTGACAAGCGCTCTAAACCCTCTTCACACTATCCAAAACTAAAAAAAAAGCCTTTAGTTATACTTTAAAGGATATTTAAACCCATGAACAAAAATGTAATATACTGCAGCTTAGAAGTCCGTAGAGGTGCTGCCTGCATTTGTTTTCATTTTTCAGGCTAAGAACATTTGATCTTGCCAGAAACCCAGTGTCCTTGTCCATTCCCGTGTGCTGTACTGAAATCACAGACAAAGTTATTTTCCTTCTCAGCCATCTTCTACAAACCACAAAGTACCTCATCCCCCATGTGAAAGAGATTGAACAGAGGAAAACAAGTTTGTAGCCCATATCAGGAGAGCAGCCTACAGTGACAATGCTGCTTCTTCATAGATAAAGTGGAGTAAATAAGCATATCCACCCTAGGACAGGAAGGGTGTTCATTTCGGGATTGCCCAGGGAAAATAAAGAGACAAAAAAAAAGCTAGAAAAAGGGAAACCATTGCAGCCACCACATCTTGGGACTCATAGGCTGCAATTTTTTTTACATTTTTAACTTTGGGCTTGTGTACACTTATGGACTCTGATAGGGTGTGTTCTATGTTATTTAGCAAATATTCATACATACAGTCAATACAATAAAGCTTCTATGGTTAGGCTAGGCTCTTTCATTTAAGAACCTGTACTGAAAAAAATGTAAAAGCTGCTCCTGCTGACATCCTCTTTTGACAATGCTAAATGCCTGGTGGGTATGCTGATTCCTTGCACCTCTCTAGTGACCCATGTCTTCTTTTTCCCATCATTGTAGCAATGTGGATCCTTCCTGCAGCCCCCATGCCAAGGCTGAACCATAGCGTTTGACAGGGAACACAGACACCCAACCCTTCAAAGTGCTGAATGCTGAAGAAACTGATGGAGTCTGCAGCACTTGGATGGAGGGAAGGTACTAGGCAGGGACTGCAAGAGAGGAGAGTATAATACCCCCTTTTTTGCAGGAAAGATATGGTTTATTTAATTTAGAATTTTGACAGTCTCTTTAAACAGTAATTCCAGGTGTGGATATTTTTACATAGTTACATACATTGGTCCAGCTTGGACCAATGTTTCAATGTAACTTTGCATATACCATACCTGTGGGAATCTGGTGTAAGCTTGAAATCGCTGTAGTAGGCACCGCTATTCGAGTGATCTCCACTAGCATCTGGATCCCCTGCCGAGCGGATAACCTGTGCTTACTGAACACAGGAGGTTACATTCTCTGGGTTGGCATGGGTGACATTTAGAGACTGCTTTGCATCTTCTCAAGAAATTGGACAAGGTGGAGATTTTGACATCACTGTCTCGCCTCACCCAATCAGAGAACACATTGAGACAATGCAAAATGTTCTCTGAATGGTCCCTGCACCGAGAGGGTTACCTCCTGTGTTCACAAAGCAGTATGAGAGCTGCTGGGCAAGGGACCAGGAGATTAGTGGAGATCAGTGTACTAGTGGTGCAAACATATGGTATATACATTGTTATATTGGTCCAAGTTGTGGTGGAGGTGAAGTTGAAGGTGAAGTCATGTTTAGTTTGAACATTCAATCATGTGCAAGACATGTTAAAAAAAAAAAGCAGGATTGTTTTCTTATACAATAATAGATGGTTAAAGAGAACACAGCTCCATGACATTTACTAAACTAATTAAACCTTTACATTGCAAATCAAACTAAACAAAAAAACAAAAAAAAAACAAAAAGATAAACGTAAAAATCACTTGAAAGCATTTACAATCCTTGGAAGCTTTTTTTTCTGCACGTGAGCATCATGCCTTTATCAGCGCACTTTCTGATCAAAGGGCTAAACAGATATAATCAGCCAAACATGAGTGCCATGTGAAGTGTTGGCTTCTATCATAATATAACATGGTGGAATTACAGTACTGTATGTAGGCTTTAATGTTGTGCTGCCTGTTGATTTTAATGGTCAACCAAATGGACCCTGTGATTTTGGAGAGCACGGAACGGGAAGCTGGCAGGGAAAGAAAAACACTGTACAAGCGTAGGCTCAATATGAATTGTATTTTTACAGCCGTTAAACAACATTATAAGGAGCAATTAAGGCTGCAATGTCTATGTATACTCACTGTTTACCCTGCAAGCCTAAACAAATGTAGGGCAGTGAAAAAGTGCAATGACACACAACGACCTAAGACTACCCAGCAGACTGTACGTTTAGTGCGTTCAGACAAATATTACGCCATTAACACTGCAGAAAAAATTGTGTAACTGAACTTGTGCAGTGGCAGCCAATACACCAAAATGTATGACGCAAAACAAGGGGCTATTGCACTTAACCACTTTTAGACCGGACCAATTTGCAGCAAAAGGACCAGGCCCCTTTTTGCGATTCGGCACTGCGTCGCTTTAACTGACAATTGCGCGGTCGTGCAACGTGGCTCACAAACAAAATTGACGTCCTTTTTTTCCCACAAATAGAGCTTTCTTTTGGTGGTATTTGATCGCCCCTGCGGTTTTTATTTTTTGCGCTATAAACAAAAATAGAGCGACAATTTTGAAAAAAAATGCATTATTTTTTACGTTTTGCTATAATAAATATCCCCAAAATATATATAAAAAAACATTTTTTTTCCTCAATTTAGGCAGATACGTATTCTTCTACATATTTTTGGTAAAAAAATTGCAATAAGCGATTATTGATCATTTGCGCAGAAGCGTTTACAAGATAGGGGATAGTTTTATAGCATTTTTTTAATAATTTTTTTTTATTAGTAATGGCGGAGATCTGCGATTTTTTTTGTGACTGCGACATTATGGCGGACACATCGGACATTTTTGACACATTTTTGGGAAAATTGTCATTTTTACAGCAATTAATGCTATTTAAATGAATTGATTCCTGTATAAATGACACTGGCAGTGAAGGGGTTAACCACAAGGGGGCAGTGTAAGGGTTAAGTATGCCTAGGGGTGTGTTTATTACTGTGGGGGGGCGTGGCTGTCAGCTAGTGAATGCTGATCTCTGCTCCAATCACAGGGAGCAGAGATCAGCGTCACTAGTTGCTAGGCAGAACGGGGAGATGCTGTTTATCTCGGCATCTCCCCGTTCAGCCTTCCCGTGAGCAATCGCGAGGGTCCCCGCGGCGACCGAGTCCGCGGGGACCGCGATTGGACTCACGGGGGTCCCGACCGGCGCGGGAGCGCGCCGCTCCCGGCGCGCTCCCGATGGCACGGACAGGCAGAAAGGAGGGACTTATATATACGCCCTCCTGCCTGTACGTGCCATTCTGCCGACGTATATCTGTGTGCGCCGGTCGGGAAGTGGTTAAAGAAGAACTGATGCAATAATAATATACAAACCTGACCTATATTAAAATACAAATGGTTGCAATTACTGCCTTACTAGAGATTTATTAATTTAAGATAATAAAACTAACAAAAAAAAACTACAGAGTATTTGAAAACAAAATTATTTAAAATATACAATAACCTAATAATTAAAACCTTAAATAAACTTTAATAAGATAATATCACTGCAAAGTAATTTTCAATATTCTTAAATCTATAGCATGTACAACACTCTGTCCCTGCTTCCCAACTGAGCTGCTGTGTTGTCACCTTAAAACAAGGGCTCCCGATGAACACTACAACTGGCCATTTCAGCACACGCCTTTGGAAACCCCTCTGAGAATGCCAAGCAGCAATTGCTGGAAAGCATTAATGTAGACAGGAGGTTGCGCAAAGATGAATAGATGAAAAAAGGGGGGGGGGGTGCATTTAATTTCTAAAAACTGGTAATTCTATATATTACACAGTATGTTCAAGCTGAATCATGGTTATGATCTTAAATGCATACTTACGTTAGTCCAGCTTGGCTCAAATGTAAGTATGCATGTATCATACCTGAGGGGCTGTGGAAGCTGACAATCACTGTAGTAGTAGGTGCGACTACAGTAATAGCTGTGATTTTTCTGGGTCCTATGCCCAAAAAATTGCCACACTTTCCTAGAATGACTTGTATTTTTCCAGTGAATACAAGGCATCTTCTGATTGGACTAGGTGGAGTTTGTGACATCACTTCCCCTCCTCTCCGCCTCATCGGAGTTATACTAATACTTTGTACTCATTGAAAAACCTACATGGAGTCCTGTGAATAGCAGCAGTGCCCTGCCACATATTGCCATTGTGCAGTGTGGCATCCACCCAACACACAACCCGGAGTTTTGCAGCTATAACTGTAGTAGCGCCACCTAATACAGTAATTGAGGCTATTAATTTGTTAAGTGCTATGGAGTAAAGAATCATAGGAGCAAGTGACCAATAACTGATAAATTCAGAGTCTTATATTCCTGTAACCTAATAATGGCATAAGCAGTCACCACTGGCGCAGCCAGGAGTAGATGACAGCACATGCCGTGGTCACCCATTCGGATGAGAATACTGCTGTGGGGCTTACATATCTACATGCTTTTTATTCTTCTTATTTTGTGAGTTTTATTACTTATATTAAAATTGGTGTACAACTTGCTGCACTTAGAGTGGCGCTGCTTTTTCTCTCTCTTAATACAGTAATTGCCAACTTCCCCAGTGGTCCCTCAAGTATGAAATATACCAAATTGGACCAATGGAAGTATGCAGTTAAGATCATACCTGGAATTAACTATTAAGCAAACAATATGTAATTCAGTTAAGGTTTGCATCCACTTTAAGGAACCGTATCATTAAACTGTTGAGGTTGGTAAATTGTAAAATAGATTTTGCACAATTTCTCGAATATGCAGAATTAATTTTTGATTATTTTCACAAGTGTATCTTATTTTATAGATTCCTGTTTACTTTGCTCCAAAGAACATTTTCAAGTTGCCAAACAGCTCACATAAATATCTCAGGCTACTTCAAGTAAAAACTAACTCTCAAATAGATCTAGTTTTGTTTACTTTGTGTTCATAATATACTGAATGGACTGCGCTCAAATGTAACATCTAAAGTTAAATACGCTCGAGGGCTTGGATAGGCCCTGCCAATTTTTAGCCCACTGAATACACATCTAATGCCAAGGTTGTAAACTTCTGGAACACAGAAACACTGACATGGCTTTATATCTGGCACAAGAGAGTGATCCCAAAAACAGCTCGGAGACTAAATGCTTACTTATGTTATGTTAATGATGATGAGAAACATAGCTACGGCAGTTTGGTATATTTTCTTATTCATTATTAAAATACCCACTTCACTTGTTTATATGTTTGCTTTAAAAATGTTTACTTGGGTACACCATGTTGACAGGAGATGGGCTATTCATGAAGCCCGTCTTCCTACAGTGCCCTATAGTGGCAGCCAAGAAGCGGCATGTACACAGGTGTTGGTGGGCTGCAGACCAAATACACAACTCCCTTTAAAGCTGGCCTCTGGCTAAACATCTTAATACACTGCTGAAATACAGCAATATGAGCTGTGTTATGTGACACATGAAATTCATACACCTTTTCTAGACAGCAAAGCCAGGAGGGTGACACCATTTTCTCTGTAACAGTTAAAGAATACAGTGGTGTCACAGCTCCACCATGCTAACTGGATAATGAAGAAGCAGCAACACAATGATGAGGTCACTCTGCTGCTCACTAAACTTTTCTCTCCTAACAATAGAAAACGTACCGCGCTTCACTACTATCAAAAATTGTGTTAAAAAATAAAAATTTAAATAAATTATACTGTATATGCAAATATCTAGGAATGTACTCTTTTCAGAAAGTGAATAAATTAATATTCAATACGTGCTGAAGTCCATAAAAATAAATTTTTGAAGGCTCGTTAGACTGGAATGTTTTCCAAAGATTACTCATATACATTGTACCATCATCCCAAATTAATATAGAAGGTAAGAAATATTGGAGATACGGGACTGTCAAGGGTACATAGTCACAAACGTGTTCACATATGATAAAAAAAAAAGATATTTTGTTGACATAAGGAATAAAAAGATATATATTTTTTTTTTTATGACTTTGTGTACATCAGTGCAAATATCATGGTTCAAGGGTTATGCATACAATCCCAATTAGAACACAACATATTATTATACTAAAGGCACATAAGTCATGATACTTGTCCAATAACCATTGGACAAGTATCATGACTTATGTGCCTTTAGTATAATAATATGTTGTGTTCTAATTGGGATTGTATGCATAACCCTTGAACCATGATATTTGCACTGATGTAAACAAAGTCATAAAAAATATATATCTTTTTATTCCTTATGTCAACAAAATATCTATTTTTTTTATCATATGTGAACACGTTTGTGACTATGTACCCTTGACAGTCCCGTATCTCCAATATTTCCATAAAAATAAAACACATAGGTGCAACCCAAAAATATGGAAAATACAAATAATAAAATTGCATAAACAAACAAACAAAAAAAAAGACATATTTATTATATAATTTTTTTTATATTTCAATGTATTTTTCATTTCATGTTTGTTTCGTTTATTTTCAGTTTATTTATTTTTTTCAGTTTATTTTGTTTATGCAGTTTTATTGTATTATTCATATTTTTGGGTAGCACCTATGGATTTTATATTTATGGACTTGAGCACATATTGAATATCCATTTATTCACTTTTGCGCATGTTTGCGCATATTTCATTTTTTTTTTTTTTTTAACACAATTTTTGATAGTAGTGAAGCGCAGCATGTTTTCTATTGTTTGGTTTATGTATAACACATGTATATGAGGGTGTGGTGTGTGAGCAGTTCACTTTAATTATACACTGTAATCTCAGTACCATAGCTGCTCACAAGGATTTATTCTCTTTGTAAAGGCCCCTTTCACACTGAATTGCTGTTAAAACAGTGCTAAAGCACCGGGCACTTTGGAATTTTTTTACCATCCCGCAAGCGCACCGCCTGAGTGAATGTGAATTGGAGGCAGTTTTCAGCAGTGTTGGTCATCTTACTTTAAAAAAGTAATTTAGTTAAGTTACAAATTACTTCTCCCAAAAAGTAATTGCGTTAGTAACTCAGTATTCACTCAGAGCTGTTTAGGTTCGGCAATTTTCGGAAGCTCCGTAGTCCTTCGTACTGCGCAAGCCCTGCGCCTGCGCAGTACAGGGGGTCCTTATCCGGGGGGGGAACTTTTTTGGCAGGACACCGGAATTATACTACTGCCATCTAGTGACGGTAGATGTAATTGGGGTAACTAAGCCAAAGTAATGGGAACTGAGTTACCATGAGGGGAAAAGTAATCAGTTAGATTACTAGTTACCCTCTAAAGTAACTGAGTTACGTAACTCAGTTTATTTTAACTCAGTTACTTACATCACTGGTTTTCAGACGCTTTACAGGCACTATTTCTAGGGCTAAAACACCTGAATACTGCCTCAGTGTGAAAGGGGTCTAAAGGAGTTGTAAAGTCAGAAGTTTTTTTTTATATTAATGCATTCCTTGCATTAAGATAAAAAGCCATCTGTGTGCAGCAGCCTCCTCGGCCCACCTAATATTTACCTGAGCCCCATCTCTATGTCTAAAAATCCAGGACTCTCCCTCCTGATTGGCTGAGACACAGCAGTGGCGTCATTGGCTCCAGCTGTCAATTAAAGTCAGTTAGCCAATCGGGAGAGGGGGTGGGGCCCAATGGCAACTCTGTGTCTGAATGGACACATGAAGCTGCAGCTCGGCTCGGGTGCCCCCATAGAAAGCTGCTTGCTGTGGGGGCACTCGACAGAAGGGAGGGGCCAGGAGCAGCAAAGAGGGACCGAGAAGGGGATCCAGGCTGCCCTGTGCAAATCCACTGCACAGAGCAGGTAAGTATAATATGTTTGTTATTTTTTTTTTTTTTAAATAACTAGACTTTACAAGAACTTTTTTCTCCTACTGTTATCACATGTGCATAAAGTAGAGCCTATTTGGCTTCCATGTGCTGCTTCTACATCTCCCACTCTAAGTGCTACTGTATAAGAGGAGGTAGATGTCAGAATACGTTTAGCTACTTATGCTAGTTTTATGAAAAGTATATTAAATTGTAAAGTAGCCTGAAGGGTTTTTATTGGTTCTGTTTTTGATTAATACCTGGTGATCCTGCAGTTCCCATTAATTTCTGTTTCAAACTCACAACGCTAGGCATGTAATCATGTGCATCTTAGCATGGTCAGTTTGTGATTCCCCTCCTGACTTGGGAGCTACAGGATGCTGTGCCTGTGCACAGCTGGCCTACAGTCAGATTCAGCTGCCACACCCTGATCCAGTCGTCCACAGTCTGACTCTCTCTCTTCTGCAGGCTCTACCCCAGCCCTCTGAGCTATGGGAGAGAAGGTGAACGAACTGTCATATGACTGCAGCAAAAAACTGAAAAAAAAGTATCTAATTCATTTTTTAAAACCACTTGAACTCCGGAAGGTTTTACCTTCATGGCCAGAGCATTTTTTGCTATTTATCACTGCACTACTTTAACTGGCAATTGCTCAGTCATACAATACTGTACTCAAATGAATTTTATATAATTTTTTCACACAAATAGAGCTTTCTTTTGGTGGTATTTGATCACCACTGGGTTTTTTAATGTTTTATTAAATAAACGAAAAAAAGACCAAAAATAAAAAAAAAACAAAAAACAACAACAATATTTTTTACTTTTTGCTCCAAAACATATCCAATAAAAAAAAAATTTAATTTCTTTAAAAATGTAGGCCAAAATGCCTTCTGCTACATGTCTTTGGTAAAAAATACAATAAGTGTATATAGATTGGTTTCTGTGAAACTTGTGTCTATAAACTATGGCATATATACAAAAAATTGTATTATATTTTTATTATACTACAAATGGCGGAGACCAGCGACTTATAATGGGACTGCGATATTTTGTGACAGAAAATCTGACTCTAACTGGCACTGAGTGGGAACTGACTAACTGCCACTGACATCACCAGTGACACTAGTACAGTCATCCGTGCTAATACTATACACTGGCTGGGAAGGGGTTAACATCTCGGGTAATCAAGAGGTTAAATGTGTGCCTATGTGCAATCTGTGTAATGAGTTCTGATTTTTAATAAAGATCTCTCTGTTTCTTAGCCCTGATTTGCAGGGCTAAGAAACAGAGAGATTGTTCTCTCTGTACAGAGTCATTTGTTGACAATCAATTAGCCGGGATCTGCTGACAGACTCCTGCTATGTACAATCACAGCGGGCGTTGGTGGGGGGTGCACATGCTCTAAACACGGGAGCAGGCAGCAATGTATCAGTACGTCACTTTGCCTATACAGGCTGCCCATCAGCAGTGCATTGCGGGTGGTCTGCAACTGGTTAATGAACATGGGATCGTGCAATGTCAGTAGTGCCTAGTGTCATTGTGTGTTTTGTTCACACTGTTCAGAACCTGTTCCTTAATTTTGGAAAGGGTAGGAAAGGGTTAGAACCTCCGTTAAGTTTTTAATGCATCTGGACCCTCAGTTGGGAAAATCAACGTCTCTAATTGTCCTGCTGACCATTGTCATGAGACAGAAAAACTTTAGGAAATCCAAAATGTTGGCGTTAAACCCAGAACAAGACCTGAGAATACATCTTCCAGCAACAGATGTCTAAAAGGGGATTTCTCTTTACTGTAAAGGAATTTCCATTTACTTCCCTTTATGTTTCCAGGACAGAAACTACTAAACTACATATTAGCTATCCTACTATTGTAAGGAAAGCAGGTCAAAAAGCGACTTTATAGTGTGCTTTCAAGAGGTCCTCATTTTAACAAATATCCAGCTCTTTAATCAGACCAACGTTCTTTAGGTATATGGTCACCCTTATAGGGCTTGATATGCACTATCAAGGGAACCAATTTGCAATGGCATTCTTTGCATTCCAGTGATAAATGCTTATATGTATGTACACATCCATTCAGTCATATCCGGCTCCCAGGCATAACACCACATCTGGTATGCTTGCAAGCCTTTTCAATTGAATTTTTTTGGCGATTTTTTACGAAGTAGGTAGCCAAGTCTTTTTCTATAACCCTCCCCAATTTCCTTGGCCTGCCACTAACATGCAGAATGCGATAACCTATGTAAATAGCCAATTTGTACATGCATACCAGGGACAATTTATACAGCAACCTTTTACAGGGGGTCCCCGACTTACGAACGCCCGACCTACGTACATCCCCTACTTACGAACGGGGCGCTGCGGGCACCCTTCGCCATTTTCCGCCGTATTCCGGCCGTTCTGCGCATGCGCGGCCATACGGAGCCTCGGAAAATGCCGGCAAACTTCGGAAATGTCCGTAATTTGCTGCGCTAGCGCAGAACGGCATTAGAGGGAACATCGGAAATGACCGGAAATGTCCATATTTGTCGGTCTGCGCATGCGCGGCCGACTTACGAACATTTCCGACTTCAGAACAGGCGGGCAGTCCCTAACGAGTTCGCAACTCGGGGACCCCCTGTAGTGGCAGCCATCTGCTAGACTTTATACACATGGAGCCCAGCATGGTTCACTGTGCTGTGTTCTAGTGGAAAAGGCTATATGTGAAGTGTCTTTTGACTGCTTCTGCTTTAAAATCTGGTTATTGATTGATTATTGAATATATATGACCGCTAATGGTATCTTCTTTTAATTATTTTAAATTTTGGGGCTTAAAATTCTGGGGGACAGTAAACCGAGAATTTTTATTTTTTTTTAGACATTTTTAATCATCATACTAGTTTAATTTTTTAGTGCATTTTTGAGGACACCTTCATATATTATAGCCCAAACATGTGCAAGCAAAAATGCTGTTTTTTTTTTTTTTTACATTTTCCTTGCATGTCTTTGCAAAGTGAAGCTTCACCTCATTTACTAAGTTCTTGCAAGATGTACAGTCTATTTGCCTTTAATTAATCAACCTCTATTTACAACCACTTTAAACACTTCAGCCCCGGACCATTTGGCTGGCCAAAGACCAGAGCACTTTTTTGCGATTCGTCACTGCGTCGCTTTAACTGACAATTGCGCGGTCGTGCGACGTGGCTCCCAAACAAAATTGACGTCCTTTTTTCCCACAAATAGAGCTTTCTTTTGGTGGTATTTGATCACCTCTGAGGTTTTTATGTTTTGCGCTATAAACAAAAAGAGAGCGCCAATTTAGAAAAAAACACATTATTTTTTACTTTTTGCTATAATAAATATCCCCAAAAAATATATAAAAAAAAATTTTTTTCCTCAGTTTAGGCCGATACGTATTCTTCTACAAATTTTTGGTAAAAAAAAATCGCAATAAGCGTATATTGATTGGTTTGCGCAAAAGTTATTGCGTTTACAAAATAGGGGATAGTTTTATGGCATTTTTATTAATAATTTATTTTTTTACTAGTAATGGCGGCGATCAGTGATTTTTATCGTGACTGCGACATTATGGCAGACACGTCGGACACTTTTGACACATTTTTGGGACCACTGGAATTAATACAGCGATCAGTGCGATTAAAAATGCACTGATTACTCTAAAAATGTCACTGGCAGTGAAGGGGTTAAAACTAGGGGGCAGTTGAAGGGGTTAATGTGTGTCCTAGTTTGTGTTCTAACGGAAGGGGGATGGGGACTGTGCAGGGAAACTAACAGATCGCTGTTCATACTCTGTATGAACAGACAATCTGTCAGTTCTCTGCTCAGAGAACCGTAAACTGTGTGTTTACACACACAGTTCCGGGTTCTCTGTGTGCCCCGAGCGATGGCGGGAGCCTGGCGGTGATTGAGACCGCCGGGCATTCGCATTGGCTCGGGGAGCGAGCGGGGGCGTGCACGACGTAACATAACGGCGATTCGGGCAGCCGAGCCATGATAAGGTGAAGCTTTACTTTGCAAAGAATACCCAATCACATGCAAGGAAAAAAAAAAAAAAAAAAAAAAAAACGTCATGTTTGCTTACACATGCTTGGATGATGGAAGTCAGCAGAGCTTCTGCTCATTTACTAAGCTTTGAAACGTTCAGTCTATTTGCCTTAAGAAATCAACCTCACAGTTTCTATGCAGGGCTAATAATTTTTTAATAAATTTTTTACAATAAATGAATACTGTACAGGGGGTCCCCGACTTACGAACGCCCGACCTACGAACATCCCCTACTTACGAACAGGGCGCTGCGGGGACCCTCCGCCATTTTCCGCCGTCCTCCGGCCGTTCTGCGCATGTGTGGCCATATGGAGCCTCGGAAAAGGCCGGCAAACTTCGGAAATGTCCGTAATTTGCCGCGCATGTGCAGAAAGACATTAGACGGAACATCGGAAATGTCCGGAAATGTCCGTAATTGTCGGTCTGCGCATGTGCGCCTGACTTACGACTTAATTCCGACTTAAGAACAGGCGGGCAGTCCCTAACGAGTTCGTAACTCGGGGACCCCCTGTATATGTATTGCTTTTTTTTTACAAAGTGGTTTGCCAGGTCTTTCCGTAGCCCTCCCCATTTCCTCGGCCTGGTAATGACATGCAGAACATTATAACGCATGTGCATAGCCAGTTTGTACATACATACTAAGGACACTTTAGACAGGGGTCAACCTATCAGCATGTCTTTGGAGTGTGGGAGGACACCATAGTACCCAGAGGCAGCTCACGCCAACATGCAAACTCCATGCAAATAGCGTCCTGACCAAGATTCAAACCAAGCACCCCAATGCTGCAAGGCATATGTGTTAGGGCCTCGCGTTCAGGAGAGGAAGCTTTCGAAATAAAAAATGCCAAACGCTCTTGTTGTGTGCGACCAATTTTCTCGGATGCTTCACTGTTTATTTTTATGTTTTTGTTTTTCTTTTTTTTTCTCCTTTGTCATTTGCATTGACGTTTATATTCTGACATTCAGACGTGTATTATGCGTGATACCTACTGTCAATTGTTTGTATTATTTTATTGTTTTTTCAATAAAAAACGTTTGTATTAAAAAAAAATGCCAAACGCGGCTAGACATTATATTTATTTCAATGGCCAGAATAAATTAAAATTCTATCCAATAAAATAAATAAATGCTCAAACACCAAATGCTGCTAAACTTGCCTAAACTAGTTTGTCATGATATAACAAAGAAAGCTCAAAATTAATACGTGTAAGACAAATATATATTTCCTTTAATATAAGTTTTACTGGCTCATTGTTATGTCCCTTTTTAGGGTGTGTGGTTTCAAGTCTATATAAAAGGGAAAATGTAACAAAGCTGGTGTGCCTATAAAAGCAGCCATGTCTAATTGAATCATCTTCTTTAATCAACAAACACAGTTGGTTTCTATGGGGTTTTCATATAGTCAAGTTAGCACATGCTAAACAGACTAGGACAAAAAAAAATAGCAACTCGGGCATAATATGTACAGCAGCAGGAAGCAGCCACGGAGACAAGCAGTTTAGCAAAGAGCGCACATAGGAATGCGAGCCAGAAATTTCAAGGAGCAAAAAACAACCACACTAGATAATCAGGAAGAAATGGTTCTTGCCTCTGGATAATATGCAGCCAGCACTTGCATCAATAGATGTCTTTTCAATCAAAATTAAAGTGACAGTATAAAAGACAGTGGAGCCCACCAACGTTTAACTGTGCTTCCAGACAGGCTGGTTTTCACTCTGTGGGAACATTGGCCTTTATATGCAATGCTTAAACCACATTTATGGAAATGTCATCTGTAATAACTGTACAACCATATGTTCAACAATGGAAAATAAACTGGAATACTGAACAAAAAAAAAAGTGAGATCCTCTATTTCCACCCAGCCAATTGGCTCAGGCTAAGAAACGCATCATGTTCTACATAATGCACATATCCCGTGTATAGATTCCTGACTCTTCAGTCTCCTAAATACTACGTCAATGGAAAGAGTCTAAACTTAGAAATTCATTCTCGCACATGCTTTATTTCTAACCAAAATGTAGAAAGGTGTGCTACTTGGTGGTTTGGTGGTTAGCATTGCTGCCCTTCACTACTGGAGTTCCAAGTTTGATTGAAAACCGGAACTCGGACTTCAGACACTGTGGGGTTCATTTACTAAAAGCAAATAGACTGTGCACTTTGCAATGTGCAGTTGCTCCAAAGCTTTGCTTTGCAAAGAATACCCAATCACGTGCAAGGAAAAAAAAAATGCCTTTTGGTTTTCACATGATTGGTTGATTGAAGTCAGGAGATATTTAATACTTATTATTATTATTATACAGGATTTATATAGCGCCAACAGTTTACGCAGCACTTTACAATATAAAGTTATAATCAGTGTTGGTCATCTTACTTTAAAAAAGTAATTTGTTAAGTTACAAATTACTTCTCCCAAAAAGTAATTGCATTAGTAACTCAGTTACTACATTGGAAAAGTAATTAGTTACGCAGCAAAGTAACTGTGACTTTTTTTTTAATATTCTATACGTTTAACTAAGGGGCGGGTCTAGTATTACTGTAAGCCAGGGGCGCATTTATTATTATTGTTATATATCATGTAACCAAGGGGCTGCTCTATTATTACTCTAACCAAGGGGCAGATCTGTTATAGCGTGTAAGCAAGGGGCGGGTCTATTATTATTATATCGTGTAAGGGGCGGATGGCTACAGAAGAGGGCGAATGTTAAATTAATGGGCAGGGCTCAATATATAACAATAATAATAATAAATGCGCCCCTTGGTTACAGTAATACTAGACCCGCCCGTTAGTTACACGATAGATGCCCCTTGCAGAGTTGCACAAGCAACGGGAGCATGCGGCATCGCCTCGTCAAATTACATGTTAACTGCGCCTGCGCGGTGTAGAGTTCACTCAGAGCTGTTTAGGTTCGGCAATTTTCGTAAGCTCCGTAGTCCTTCGTACTGCGCAAGCGCTGCGCCTGCGCAGTACAGGGGGTCCTCATGTGGCGGGGGAACTTTTTCGGCAGGACACCGGAATTACACTACTGCCATTAAGTCGCGGTAGATGTAATTGCGGTAACGCCGCCCAAGTAATGGGAACTGCTTTACCATGAGGGGAAAAGTAATCAGTTACATTACTCGTTACCCTCTAAAGTAACTGCGTTAAGTAACTCTGTTTATTTTAACTCAGTTACTTACATCACTGGTTATATTACAATAAAATACAAAAAGATTAAGAGGGCCCTGCTCAGAAGAGCTTACAATCTAATAGGGTGGGGCAGGTGGTACAAAAGGTTGTAACTGTGGGGAATGAGCTGATGGAAGTGATAAAAGAGAGCCTCTGCTCATTTACTAAGCTCTGGAGCAACTGCACTTGCAGAGTGCAACCACACTTTGCAAAGTGCACAGTCTATTTGCCTTTAGTGAATCAACCCCTAAGAATTGCCTTATCTATCCATAGATACCAATCATATTCAAAACTGTGCTTTGGCCTACATTCACACTGAGGGCCGGTTTGAAATCAACTGAACTTGCGCGGTTTCAAACTGGCATTTCAGTCCGACTTGGGGGCCATTTGACAGACATCTGTGTGGGTTAATGCACAGATGTCTATTCAAATCGCCCACCAAAGTTGCCAAAAGTAGTGCAGGAACTACTTTTGGGAATCAGTGAGGCGCCACAAATCAGAAGATGGTGCCATTGCCGGCAATATGATCCGATTTGGCATGTGATTTGACATGTCAAATCGAATGCTAAATCAGCTTGATGTGAACGTGGGCTCAAAATGACAGCTTGATTGTAAAAGCTTAAAATGTATCTAAATTCAAGAAAAAATGCCATGTATTGCAGCTTACCAGTCCTTAAATAAAGTGGCTGCATTAGTTCTGCTCTTCCTGTACTAGGGTGACAACACTCACAGTAGTGTATCTAGAAAAAAGTGTTGTCACTCTAAGACAGGACTACATGAATGCCGGAGGAACCCTCTCTGCTGTGCCATTGTATTCTGACAGCGGGGACTCCTCTGTTGTCAGAATACACTAATCAGCAGATTCAGCTGATTGGCTGCAACCAGCTGATCGACAAAAGTTTTCCCACTGCCCCGTTCAACAGAAGTCGATTGCTAGATCAACTTTTGTTGAATGGGAGTGATCACAGGTGGATTGAAAATCAGTCATTCCCTGCTGAACCAGCCAAATTTTGATCCATCCAGCTTTATTTTCAAACCTTTCTCCAAACTGACCCTTCATATATTTCTTTAATTCTATTGTACTTGAAGTGATTGTAGCCGTATTAGTGCAATTGTGACAGAGAAAATTGAGTACTGTCCGTGATACTTTTTTTATTTGCACTAACATATAATTTTTCATGGACGAGCTGTTTAGGTTATTTAATTCTATTGAATTATTACCCCAATTACAATCTTGTCTGTGCACATGACCTAATTCCACTCTCTAATTTGGTTAACTCTCTACTTTCTGACCTTTAGGACGTCTCACATACCTCTACCTCATACCTTCTCTGGAACTCTGCTTATCATATCATTCAGTACTCTCAAACCCTTCAAACCTTCAAAGCCAACCTTGAAACTTAAGCCTCGTACACACAATGAGATTATCGGACGAATGATAATCCATTTTTATTTTTTTTGCATGCTAGTCTCATATCGAAAATGAAGAGGTTACTAGAGTTCCAAAAATTCTCATAAGACAGAATACAACTTTGTATGTTGTTTGTTTCTGAGCATGCGTGGTCTTGGTCACTCCATTTTTACGGACGAATACTGTACCGATTTCTCGAAAAAGAATTTGTCCTGTTATCATACATGAAAAATTTCCATGCTTGTCCCTTTGGATAATTTAGTATCAACTGTCTTGATTGGCTCGCGAAAGCTGTGTACTAACCATCAGATTATCAAACTATTGCTGAAAAAGCGATATTATTCATCTGATTTTCTCTTTGTGTGTACTAGGCATTACCTGTTCTGACAAGCACATTGTTTGGCCTAGGAACCTCCACTAAGTAGGCACGGTTACCTTATATACAGCCTACTTTGATGTCTTAGACCAGCACTACACGGTTCGAATTTCGCCCAAGATTCGAACCGTTAATGGGCAGGCTGAATGTACACGGTTCGAATATCGGCCAAGATTCGAACCGTTAATGGGCAGGCTGAATGTACCAAGTTGATTGATTGATCAACTTGGGTACAACCAACCCGCCAGATTCTCTTACGATTATTGTTAGCGGCTGCTATAGCCCTTAGCGATAATCACAGTGTTCTCCCCCCATCGGGTGCAGACAATTGCTCGGCAGGAAGGATTTCCCTGTCAGCACTGTCTATGTTGATGGGGAAATCGTGCAAATTTCTTTCCTGCAACCATGGAAATTCACATCGTGTATGGCCTGCCTGTAAGCTGGTGCAGGCAGACAGTTATTGGAATTGACTAAAGTAGTAGATTGTTCCCTTTGCAAAGTGAATGTTTACTGAGCTTAGTAAATAAGGTAAAGCTGTGTTTACTTTAAATACCCAATCACAGGCAAGGAGAATAAAAAAAGTTTTTTTCTTCACATGACTGGATGACTGAAGTAAACACAGGTTCATCCTATTTACTAAGGTCAATAAACTTCCACTTTGGTAAATTAACAGTTTACACGCCTTAGCCTAGGAACACATTATTGCAGATGCAGGAGTGCCTGTAAATCCCACGCATTCACGCACCCAAAATCATGCTGCTTATTAGCAGACAGGTGTGCCATTAATTCCTAATGACACCCCCATGCATCTGAAAACGCAGCATGTTTTCAGGTGCAGGAAAGAGCATGGTGCCACAGCACTGTGTGGTTCCTTGGTTCTCCCCTATGGATGTGTTTTGGAAGAAGGTTTGGGGACCTTTTCCCTGCATTTCCCACAGGTATAGCAACCCATGTAAATGACTGAGCTTGTGTTCCCGCACAAATTCAACTGGACAAAGATGCAATAGTGTAAACCTAGTCTTAGTAAATGAACCACTTTAAAGTGGAACTTCAGTAATTTTTTAATCTTTCCATCTGTTAAATCTTCTCCCCTTGTTGACTTAAAGGGGTTGTAAACCCTCATGTTTTTTCACCTTAATGTAACCTATGCATTAAGGTGAAAAAAACTTCTGTCACTGACCGCCCCCCCAGCACCCCCGTCCTGTGATTTACATGCCGGAGACTCGCTCTTCCCATCTGCCCATTGTCTCGGCTCTTGATTGGATAGATTGATAGTAACGCAGCCATTGGCTTCCACTGCTGTCAATTAAATCCAATGATGTGGGCGCCGGGCAGCTGGGCCGAGTCCGGCATTCCGTGTCTACGGACGCAAATGCTGGACTCGGGAGTGTGCCCGCAAGGTAACCTCCTGGGAGAACGCTTCTCCTAGGAGGTTATATGATGCGGGGACTAGCTAACAGCGCCGCCAGGGGACCCCAGAAGTCGAGGATCGGGCCACTCTGTGCAAAATAAACTGCACAGTGGAGGTAAGTATGACATGTTTGTTATTTAAAAAAAAATATATATAAAAACGGGAGAGAGGGTGGATGAGTCATACGAGGGCCAATGAGAGCTGCAGAGCTGGAGGTGTGTGTCTGTGTAAATCCAGAAAGTGATTAGGCAGCAGCTTCAACTGCCCACAGTTAAAATGATTGCAGCCAGACTTAGTAGAGGGAGATTTCTGCAGCATATTTGGCAAGTACAGACAGTCACAGTATATATAAAATAATATACAAAGTGGTTGGAGGGAAGCTTCAGTATGGCAAAGATGTTTTTATTACAAATTATGTAAGCAGACTGCAGTTCTTCTTTAAGTCTCATTCTTGTACCTCTACTACTCTGTATCCACATGCACTGGATCCAATTCTTTGTATGTAACTATTCTTACCTTTATTTTCTACACTTACTTTTTAAGTGTTACTGAAGATGTTTACACCATACATACGTAGTTTTCCCTCATTCAGCCTGCAGGCTGAACAAAAGAAATCTATCGGATTTATCCAACCATACTAAGCAGTGCAGATAGATCTCCTGCTGTCGGCTATTGTATTCTGACAGCCAATGACAGCAGCTGTCAAAATGGAGGGAGAGTCCTGGCCAGCTGGGACACTTTTGGACATCGCTGGACAGAGATGGGGCTCCGGGAAGTATTAGGGGGGCCAAGGGAGGCCGAGGGGGGCTGCTGCACACAGAAATCTTTTTATCTTAATGCATAGAATGCATTAGGATAAAAAGCATTCTGACTTTACAACCCCTTTAAGTATTCGGCCACCCAGCAGTGAGATCCATAATTTACTCTTTCTACCACTTCCAAAGACAACAAGTCATGGTGAGCCAAACAAAAAAAAAAAGTGTGGATGATAACAAACAATAGGCTCATTGTATTTTCAGTCTGAGCAGCATCTTACATCTATATTTCTTGTTCTCAGTGTGAAATCTACTACAAGCTGTTTACATAGACAGCTACATAACATAATTGTACAGTATTTGCATTCAGCAAGCCAAACGGATTAGTTCAACTACAAGCAATGCAAACAGTTGTATTGCCCTGAGTCCATCCCTTTTAATCTAGATGACCAACACTGCCAAATGACTAAAAAATTAATAATTAAACTAAACAGAACTAACTCTGTGCTGGTGAACCAGCACTGATACCTAACTGGAACTTGACTGGAGTAAACTGGCTACTGTGAACTAGGCTGACTCTGGACTGACTGAGCTTGTTGAACGTGCTTAAACTAACTGTAACTTGCTAAATGACTAGACTGGTAAACTAACTACTACTGGTGTGAACTAACTGTTAAACTGTGAACTGTACCTGAGAACTGCTCTAACTCGTAACTGTTGTAAACTGAAGCCTTGTACTACGGATGGGACTGAACTTACTGACTGTGCTTTGTAACTGCTGCTGACTTGAAACTTGGCTGTACTGGCTCGCTCTACTGACGTGGACTGAAACACTGTGACTCGGTGAACTCTGTAACAAACCTAATTGACTCAAAACTGTAAACTGCGAAACTGCAGAACTGGACAAATCTAAACTAACTAAACTCTTAACTCTGGCAACGAACTCTCTTGAAACTGAAACTGTTGTCTGACTGGCGACTTGACTGCTGACTAAACTGACCTAACTACTGGTGTTAACTGGTGTGTCTCTGTGAACTTGGCTAACTGAACAACACTGAAACTGACTGTATCACGCTCCCCCTGGACTCGGGACTAAACTACTTTAACTAAAACTGGTACTGACTAACCTTAACTAAACTTCATGCTGCCCCTAACTCTTACAACTCTGGGGATACTGTGGAGAGGTAACTGACTTGGACTTTACTAAACAGAACGCTGGAACTTGGCTACTAGGGGGACTGACTGCTAACGACTTGAAACTGAAACAGTGACTGCTTGCGCGGAACTTGAACTGAGTGAACTAAACTACTACTCAGAAACTACAGACTGTGGACCAGAGTGAACTAGACTAACAGTAGTGTTGACTCGGGCGACTCTGGACTGACTCACACTGTTGGTGGATTAGTTCAACTACAAGCAATGCAAACAGTTGTATTGCATTCAGCAAGCCAAACGGATTAGTTCAACTACAAGCAATGCAAACAGTTGTATTGCCCTGAGTGCATATTTCAGTGAGCACTGCCTGACTGTTCATGACAAACTAGCACAAAACAAGAATACACAAGTTACATGCAATATGCCACCATCACCGATGCTGACACCTAGTAGTTGGATCCTATTCCCTGCTGGGGAACATAATGTTCTTCTCTTACGTCACCATCATCGGCATCCCTGTTTAATCTAGGATGCCAACACTGCCAAATGACAATAAAAAATTATTAATTTACTAAACTGCCCCTAGCAAAACGCTTCTACCTTATGTTATTTGCATGGACACATTTGCACATGTACACCACATGGGCAAGAGTTTGTGGACAAATGACCATTACTGCAAATATATGACCAAAAGTATGTTGACACTTCCAAAAATGATTAAGTTCAGGTGTTTCCAGTGAAGGCTACTGGTAATGCTAGAACATACAAAGACATTTTTTAGACAATTGCGTGCTTCCGATCTTGTGGCAACAGCTTGGGGAAAGTTCTTCTACTCCAGCACAACTGTTTCCCTTTGGTAAAAAGTCATGTCCATAAAGACATGGTTTTATGAGTTGGGTGAAAAAGAATTTCAGGGGCCTGCAGACAGCCCTCACCTCAATCCTACTAAAAACATTTTGGACAAAGTGGAATGGCAATTGTGAGCCAGGTCTCCTTGTCCAACAACACAAAAGTTCTATTGGCTGAATGGCCACAAACTCCATAAACACGCAAACAAATCTTGTGGAAAACCTTATGCCGCGTACACATGAGATGGAACAAATCCGTCGGAACGTTTCGATCATGTGTGGGCTCCATCGAACTTTTGCTGTCGAAAAATTCGACACACTTTAGAAATAGAACATGTCTTAAATTTTCCTGTCGGAACTCCGCTGGACCCAGTTCTTATCGAAAAATCCGCTCGTCTGTGTGCTAGTCCGACGGACAAACAGCGACGCTAGGGCAGCTATTGGCTACTGGCTACGAACTTCCTTATTCTAGTCCGGTCGTACGTCATCACGTTCAAATCCGTCAGAATTTAGTGTGATTGTGTGTGGACAAGTCCGTTCATCCGAAAAGTTCGTCGGAACTCCGCCGAAAGTCCGTCGGAAAGACCGTCGGACCTAGTCTGTTGAAAAGTCCGCTCATGTGTACGTGGCATTAGAGAAGAAGCTGTTATTGCTGCAAAGGGGAAGGATGGGCAACTCTAAAAAATCCCATGGTTTTGGAATGGGATGCCCAACAAGTACAGTGTAGGTCAGGGGTCCACAAACAAATGTTTGACCATATAGTGTATGTTTAGGCCAAGTAGAAATGAAGGGTGTAGGAGATGCAGTAGTAACATATTTTTGTAGGTAAAAACCTTGTAACCCTGTAACAGAATAAAGTGGGAATAGGTTTGAATGCTGGGAATATTCATGTTACAAACCTAATTGCAGGATGACTCAGAATGATTACCAGGGGATGTTCACTCATCTCCAGCAAGATGACATATGTCCTGTGCTCCTCTTCTGCTTTAGCGCCATTGTGAAAGACAACAGACTTCTTTCAGCAAAGAAGTTAGCAGACCTGTTATTTTACTATTACTACATATAATAAAGTGATGCTGTCACTTATTGCAGGAACCTGGCTAGTCATTGTATTCATGTTCCCCATGCAGGACAGCATGCTTTGCAGTCAGAAAACTTGGAGGGGTCATGCTTGAAGCCTTGTCCCTAAATGTGAAAGGTTAATCTAATTAATGACCAGAAGTAACTCACTTGGTCAGGTAAATGCACACTTAGCTTACTAACTAAGGTGAATAAATATGTTTATGTTGAATACCCAATCAAGTTCAAGGGAAATAAAAACCGGACTGTTGCCTGTACATGATTGGATGAACGACGTGAACAGAACTTTAACCTATTCACTAACCTACCAAAATACTGACTTTTCAAAGTGAATAGACACTATCCAAAGTTTAGTAAATCACGGTTAACATTCATATCTAAGTATCACATTTCCAAGTGTTTTTTGCAAGCATTTTTGAGCGTTTTGTGGAACAAATTTTCAAGTTTTTGCAGCTTTTGTTAGGCAACTAAAAGTGTGGAGTGTTGCTGCAACAGAAGTTGAGAGCTGCTGTTTGAGCAGAAAACACGCTTAGAAAAAAAAAAAAAAAAAAAAACGCTTGAAAATGCTGCGCTTTTCAGGCATTTCCATTTAAGACTATGGGGACAAAAATGCTAAATTCTGCCTGGAAAGTAGTTCAAGTACTTTATTTTTAGCAACAGGCGTTTTGCTACAATGCTCAACAAGGACTATTGAAAACAATAGGTTTTTGCGTGCTGAACATTTTTGTGCTTCGAGCTACAAGCTACAAAATGCTCAGGTGTGAATGGGGCCTAAAAAATCACCATAACAATCAAATGTTAAAGCAGAACAAATAAGACATATGATACGTCTTGCACACAGCTTGCCGTCTCCCCTAGAGAAAAGTTGGCTTATTCATTTTCACAGAAAACTAGTGTAATATTTCACAAAAGATCATATAATCTCCTATAGAATATGCAGCAAAACTAGGGAACATTTTAAGTAATGCATTACTCTGACAATACAGTTTTGAAAATATGTTGAAAATATAATTAGGACACTTGTGGGACCCATATCTACACTGATTACCAAAATGTAAACTGAGCTATTTGTGGATGAGTGATGTAATCCCAGTTTTGCATTTTTTTCTCAAAGGCAACATTTAGTTGGCAAAACCAGTCTATGCGTGATGGGAAAACATATAAATATTTCTCAAATATTTGCCTGAGGAAAACAACTACTATATAGTACATTTAAGCATAACATTTTTTCACAACAAATGTCCCTTGGACCTTTCATTAATGCTCAAAAAATCTGTGTAAATACATTTCTGTCATAATATACAGTAATAGCATAATTAAACCTAGAAAAAATTCCTCTCTTGCAATGGGAATGCCCTACACACTGTCAGTACCCATGCTCTGGCTGTTGGATGCCATGATGCATCCAGACCGATGTAGGGCTGAGGACACGAGGAAGCCAAGAAACAGTCCACCTGTCAGAGCATAGGGGAAAGTTTTTTGTGGGGTAGCGTGGGATCAAGTAAGTAAAACTGCTTTTCCTGTCCATAGACCAAAACTAGAATTTAACTCTTGTGTTGCAGAGGCAGCCACACTGCAAGGTAGGTGTTTTGCTGTTCCTGGAGTTGAGCTTTTAAAAAGCAGTCCTTGAGCTCCAGTCATTGACTTTTCCTTGGGTTTCAGCTTAGTGCGCTTGCATGGTAGCTTCTCTAGTCCAGCTATTCTCAACCAGGCTTCCATGGACCCCCATGGTTCCTCAATGAGATTGCTAGGGCTTCTTGAAGCTGTGGCTGATTGACATCCCATTTGAAGATACCTGCATAGTTTGGAGGTCAATGCCCCCTGGCAGTGCCAGCTGCATGAACCCAATAATCTTTTTATCTGTCTGTAAGGGTGGCATTCTGACCACCAATGTAAGTGCACATTCTTCCCATTGACCACCAATGTAAGAGGTGGTTTTTCCAATGACCACCAATAAATTGGTTTTAGCAGGGGTTCCCCAGTACTTGAAATTATTTCAAGGACTCCGTGGGGTAAAAAAGTTGAGAACAGCTGCTCTAGTCTATAAGAACTAATTTGGCAAGCTGCCCACCAGCATGCTTGAATGTAGATGGCGTAGGCGACAGCTGGTAGATGACTCTGACATACTGCAAGTAGAAGGAGATACTGGGACACATTTATGTAAAGGTAAAGCTACCCTTGGCTGCATTTTCACATAAACTTATTCATCACAACTGATTTTGGTTGATTTACCTATGTTTGCTTAGCTTAGTGAATAAATTGAAACTGTGGTCACTTCAATCCTCCAATCGTGTGAAAGAGAAATTTATATTTTTATTTTTGTTATATTTCACTGCACATGATTGGGTACTTAAAGTGAACACAGCTAAACTAAGTAACTGTTCTCTACTCTATAGGTAAAGCACCCCCCCTTGAAGAGGGCAGATTATACAGTAGCTGTGTGGAAAAGTATTCTCTACACATCTAAGACTCATATGTACTGTACCGTGAATTTCTCACAGTTAAGGCTAATTGTTACCTTGAATTTATTTCCATGCAGTATAAACTGTTGATGGGCTGTCTAAGTATAATTTATTTTTACAGTGATTCTGAGAACATGTTGAGCTAAGACTGAAAATCAACCTGTCTATACTCGTGGAAAACTTGCCTTTGCAGTTTATAGATGAATGGAGACTCAGTTATGAGTTTGGAGTTTATTCCAATAATCCTTTAGAAGCTAACAAATCTTAGGATGGGATACAACAAAATGGCAGTAAAGGATAAGACGTAAAATATTGAAGCTTTGCATGTCACGTAATCTTGTAGTTGTTTTATATTTCAGTTGTTGAATCTATTTGGGTTATCAAACATGCAAACTATATACAGTGCAAGCCACTTTATCTAAAAGTAGAATGCATATTATATATTTGAGTATATTTTTCTAATTGTCCAGATATTTAAAAATGTCAGCATTGGTGTAATCTTTCCTTATTGGAAAACTATAAATTATGTGCACACACCTTTAGCTATAGATAAAAATACAGCTTATATAAGCTCCAGTACATAGGCAAGTAGGGCTTAGCCTACGCTGTCCCTGAAGATGGGGTCCATTGCGCTGTCCCTGAAGATGGGGTCCATCAGCCCATAGGGCATTTACTTATAGGCACGTAATCAATAGCACCTAAAAGCAGCACAAAAAACATAATTTCGGCCTCTCGATAATAGTAAAGCCCCATACACACGGTCGGATTTTCCGATGGATTCTGTCCTATCGGACAATGTTGTCGGAAATTCCGACCGTGTGTAGGCACCATCGGACAGTTTCCATCGGATTGTCCGACGGACAAAGTCCTATCTCCTGCTGGATAGATTTTTTGACAACAAAGTCCGATCACACCAAATCCGATCGTGTGTAGCGAATTCCGACGGACAAAGTGCTACGCATGCTCAGATCACATTACAAGACCAAAGCTATTGGCTACTAGCCTCTACGTAGTCCCGTCGTACGCAACAAACGTCACCACGTTCAGAATGATCGGATTTTCCAACAACTTTGTCCGACCGTGTGTATGCAACACCAGTGTCGGACTAAATCCGTCGGACCAAATCCGATGGATTTGGTGGTCGGATTTTCCGACCGTGTGTATGGGGCTTAAGAGGTAAGTTCCCCTTTTGAATAAAATTCACTGTGCAGTCAAGTTGCCCCAGTAGATTAAGAAACACTGTTCAACTTATAGCATTTTTGCTTATTTTAAATGACATACCCGTAGACCATGTGCAAGCACCCCCACAGCCAGGCCGAAAAACTATTCCTGTGACTGATCGTCCGTCCTTCTGAGGACAGTCTGTGGGAGGGGTGAAATGCGTCAAAGTGGAGTTTACTGGTGACGTCATATCCGGCCTGTGTTCAGAGGCTTTGCTTGTTTGAACAGTTTTTAAAGTGAGCATAAATCTATTTCGTGCTCATTTTAATAAAAGTGAAATTACGCTATGGGGATAATTTTTGTTTCATCCTGCATATGGTGAAAGATGCCAAGACCAATCTACACATTGGAGGGATAATAGGAAACAGAGAAGAACATAGGAGTCTGTATTCAGAGGACCCATGTGTGTTAGTGCAATTCACACAACAAAGTGCATATGAGTCTTAATGTTTAGCATAAGAATCCACAAGTTCTGGTGAGTCGGCGGGCAGCATTGCACTGAGACCGTTGCATGTATAGCACATCAGCATGGATTATTACAAGACTGCACAGGATACAAGCACCAGCACTTGATTAACAGAGGGCTAGCACTGTGAATTTTATTAATGATCCTCCATCCTGCCCAAAAGCTAGGATGCACTGTACTTTGGGAGCTCACCCACAGCATTACCACAGCCAGAACTTTCCTGCATTCTAAACTAGTACATGTGCAGTGCGCTCTCCCAACCCATGGCGTAGTAGTGCTGAGCTCAGCCCCACTCTTGCATTATTGAAGAACAATCACAGTTAAATAAGATCAAAAGAGTAAAAGAACCCTGTATCATGTGACCAGCCAGAAGCATCTAAAAAAATGTAAGTATTAAAAAAAAAAGTTCTGAGGGGCCTCTAGGAGGTAGAGAGCAGCCTGGAGACCAAAGCTGGACTTAAGGTCATTAGAACTGGTTTGCACTTCAAGCAAGAAATTACTGCGCGGAGACTACTTTTTTCTATAATCTCTAAGTCACAGGCAAAATCTCTGCTTTACTTTATAGAAATATTGGAACTGTCTGTCATTGAAAGATTGATTCCAAAAGTGCAGGCTTTGAGGGTGTCATCCTGTCCCAGCTTCACTGCTTAGTGAATCACTGTCCCGGAGGAAACACACAGGCAATGACGTCTGAAATGTCTGTTCTACCATCCAGCATACTTGCCCCAGGTCAGTGACTTATTAGGTAGTGAACCTAAGATGACGTCATCAACGGCTGCTACCGTGTTTTTTCCCACTCCCCCATCTTTCATCGCCATATCTGTGCCAAGACTGTGCCATGTGGAAATGTTAATGGACACAGCACAGGCTTCACTCAGAGAGTGCAGATATAATCACGCAAATTGGTTACCTACTTTTGCTTTAGCAAAAATGTTTGTGCTCTTCCCTAAAACTTCTACGTCTCCTGCTACATACTATAATATAGTATATGATTATTAATAAAATGCATCTCTAAAATCTGTCAGTATATGGTCCTTACACTCCCCACTTTTACTTTACAGGGGCCATTCTTTTCACAGCACATAGTGGAAAATGTAACAACATACATATGCTAGTTCACCTAGAGAATTGGGAACTGTATATTTTTTTTATTCGGCTTCATTTCAATTTAAGCTTCATGCATTTGAGAAATTTGCCAAGTTCAAGTTCCTTCACTTGCAAAATCCACAAAAATGTGCCAGTTTCTTACTCTCTCCCTGTTCTGCCTTTGTCTTCTTTTCTTTTTCACTTATTTTCTGGCACAGGACATACCTGTTCTTAATTATTTCAAAAGGCATTGAGACATGTGTACCCAGGTTACCATGGAATAAAAGAAAACTTGGTGCAATCACAAATGTCATTCCAAGCAGCTACAGTTCCCTCACGTAGTCCATGGTTATTTACCCATTTATTCTTTATAATCCTTATGCATATAAATTACTAGATTTTCCCAGTTGTATTTGAAAAGGATTGTAGTTGATAAAATGTTACTTTACATTGTTGCCATATTGGCATTTCCTCTAGAGATAGCCCCCTATCTATCCCAAAGGC
Source organism: Lithobates sylvaticus (assembly GCA_028564925.1). Classification (NCBI taxonomy): domain Eukaryota; kingdom Metazoa; phylum Chordata; class Amphibia; order Anura; family Ranidae; genus Lithobates; species Lithobates sylvaticus. The sequence goes on from CM053030.1 coordinate 381,593,182, forward strand.
CTTGGCTATTGCTATACAGTTAACGTTTAATCACAAAGCATTGCTACCGAACATTGTTTATCAACTGCTAGCTCAACATGGTAACTGAAGTGTATAGTTGAGACTTTAGAAACCAAAAATCACTTTTCACTTGTGTTTTTTGACCATTGCATCGCTCTGTGAAGTGTTAACTTACCCATAAGGGTTGATTTACTAAAACGTAGAGGATACTAGCCAAAGGGAATGTTCCATCTGCTTAATGAATGGGTTAAAAAAGTTGTGTTACTATGAATACCAATTCATGGTAATAGTAATTAAAGAAAGAAAAAAACAAGATTTCCCCTTGCACATAACTGGATGATTGAAGTGAACACAGCTAATATAAATGAACCGTCTCATTTCTAAGTGAACAATCTCTACTTCTTTGGCAAATCACCTTCACTTAAGAGAATTTAAAAGCAGTTCAGAAGAAGGAGTCTAACCAATTCTATATAATTGGCTGCACTGTACATTGTATTCTTCTCTACAATGCACTACTGCTATGCCTACATACAGTACTTGACTTCTAACTTGCACATCCTGCATGCTGTACATAGGAAATGAACAAAGCGGATAAAACCAAGGCAGTAAGGAACGATTCAGCAATACGTTTATAAGGAACCAATAAACATTCATCCGCGCCCAACATAAAACCCTTTGAAACTTGTCGGAACTTTACTAGACCCATATGTTTTACAAGTGGAGGCTGACTTGCTAAAGGAGTTAAAAATCTTCACGCAATAAAAAATGTGCGTATATTTGCTTCAATTGTGCAACCATGTGAGAAGATAACTAAAATAACTAGTCATGGTTTGAGTGAAGATTCTCAACTTCTTCAGTAAATCAGTCCAACCAACGGAACTAATAATTCTCTGTTGTTTTGGGTAAACTGAATGTCATCAAGCTTATATTACAGGCTATATTTTTTTTTTTAATAACACAATGTCCTACTTACCTGCTCTGTGTAGTGGATTTGCACAGAGCAGCCCCGATTCTTCTCTTCTTGGGTCCCCAGCCAACACCCCTGGCCCCTCCTCCTGTCCAGTGCCCTCACAGCAAACAGCTTGCCTTGGCGGCACCTGAGCAGACTCGCTTCTGAGCCACTGCTTTGTCTGTCCATTCAAACACAGAGCACGGCTCGGCCCCATACCCGCTCTCTCCTTATTGGATCACTGGCTGTGATTGACAGAAGCGGAAGCTAATCACTCCTGCTGTTGTCTCAGCCATTGAGGAGGCAGAGACTCTAAAGCGTTCTCGTGCACATTTCTGGATCGAGATGGGGCTCAGGTAAGTATTGGGGGGAGGGGACTACTACACACAGAAAGTTTACATGAAGGTAAAAAACCTTGAGTGTTTACAACCACTTTAACATACGTAGGCATGGCAATCATTCTTGGGACATCTCCCCTTAATTGGGGAGTTCTAAAAATGTCACCCACTTCACAATGTGGTCAATAAATTTGAGCAAGGAAATATGTGGAAAATTCATTGAATGTAACCTAGAAATAAGCCTAACTACAATATTGAATGTGCTTTCTTAGAGTGCAATGACAGTTACCAGCTCCTACCGTTATACAGGCTATTATTCCCCTGTTTTGTTGTTTTGGATGGACAGAAGAAAGGGCAGAACCTTTGTCAGGTTTTTATTGCTTTCCGCATTTTCCCTTAATTTCATTACGTGTGGCATGGCAAATGTCTCCAGGGAAAGCAACAAATACATCATTTTGATTGAGAATTGGAGGAAGGCTAGCTCTGTGGGGTTTTTATAACTGCCCATGGCTTTCTGATCCAAAGACCCTGGTTCCCCTCATTTCTTGCTCTGATGTCCCAGTCACAGACAGCAATAACAAAGAGAATTTTTTTTTTCCCACTCAAAACTTAAAAATGTTTCAGTTGGAGTTGGGCTTTAATATGAAGCATCCAGTGCCAATGACACACCATGCGTGTATTGGGCAGGGTCTTGCATTGCTCGGAGATTCAGATATAAGTAATCATGATGAATCTGCTAATGCTTGCTTCTTCTTCATTTCCTGTACTGTGTAGAAAGCCAAAGCTTGTGGCAAAGCTTTAAATTATGAGTAAGACAGGCAGAGGCAACAACCGAAAAATGCCATGTCATATTTAACTTGTAGGAAGCTGCAGGTTATTGCAACATCCGTTCTGCAGGTAGAGTGTTTGTTCAATTCTGCCGGATTACGAAATACACTGTAATTTAAAGTGAGCATTATTTTAATTCCAAAGATTGGACATCATTTAATTGCCTTTGGGTCTTTAAATATTAGCTTTTTTTAAACTGTATTAGTCTAGCTGGAGTCATCTTCTATTGGCTATAGAATGTATCGCCTTCTTTTTCAAAAATATACTGTAAAGCCTCATACACACGATCAGACTTTGTACAAACTTTCCCGTGGATTTTTGTACAAAGGGCGTTGGCCCCAAGTTTATATTGCATACACACAATCTGACTTTTTAGGCAACAAACATGAACGTAGTGACGTTTCAACGTACTGACAACACTTCAAAAGAGGACATTCAAATACTCCAGAGCCACCTTTGGTCAACTTCGGTATTGTTGTCTGATCTTTTGCTTTGGTTCTGAGCATGCGTGTTTGTACTTTGTACAAAAGTCCGATGGTTTTGTGTACACACGATCGGACTTTGCTCCATCGGACTTTTGTTGGCAGAAAGTTGGTCCGTTTGCACAGCCAACAAAAGTCCGATGAAAACTGAAAAAGTTGGTCCGATGGAGCGTACACACGGTCGGATGTTGGTCCAAAACAGCTAATTTGCATGTTTTTTGTCAAAAAGTCTGATCGTGTGTACGGGCCTTTAGAATGATTTAAAAAAAAATAGTGCAACAATTATTTGCAAAGGGCAGCAAGCTATTGCAATTGATTGTCGTTTTAAGCCAATAAGGAAAGAGAAATATTTTGATTGGCTGAAATTCAGTACAGAATATACATTTACTATAATATGAAAAAAGGCAAGAAAAAAAAAATCACATATTCTTGGCTGTTCAGCCGAAGCTGCTATATGCATATCTATATGATATTAGCAAAAAACAGATAAATACATTTATGCTTATTTATTTATTGTTAGTATAAAAAGAGCTTGAAGCTGATTTGTTGCTGTGGGCAGCGGGAAATTAAATCACTCCCTTAATTTTTTATCAGAGAATAAATACAATGTAAATGTCTATGCTAACTGGTTATATTTCAAGGACTTTTGTGGGTTTACTAAAGTCTCAAAGTATCCAAGGAAAATATATTATTCAGTCATAGATTATAATGTCCCAATTTTGTCTATTTCCTTCCACATAACCTTGGTAGAATAAAATATATTTTGCTAAGAGGAATGCAGAATAACTGCTGTACTTTTTTCTTCTATTCTGAATCTGAACAAACATATGAGCTGCTAATACGAGACCATCACATTTTCATAAACAAGTACATTAAGTACAAGTACAAAATATTTTCACGCAAGAATACAAAACACCCACACATTAAACCCCGTCCACTTTTACAAAAAGAAATAATGAAATGAAAAATGAATAGAATCAATGTAGGCATCTGTTGCCATTTTCCTGGAAAGTACTGCAGGAATTATCAATAGCACTTATCGGTCCATTTAACTTTCATTTTCAAGTTTATTTAACCTTCAATATAGGTTATTCACAGCTTAAGGAGAAACTCCTATAAATACAGATACAGGAAGTAAACATTTTAAATATAATGGCGCTGATTGCTATTTTGGTTTTGAAAAAAGAAGTCATCTTACAAATACCTAAAATAATGGTTTATATCTATTTATAGCGCTAGTATTAATGTAAAGTCAACAAACTCTGCATATGTCCCATTCCGGGCCGGTTCACACCAGAATGCAGTGCGGCGCATTCCATGGGCTTTCCCCGCAATGTGCTCAAAGCGCACTAGGTGTGTGATCTGCTGTAGATGTCATATATTTTTAATGACAACCGAAACACAGATTGCAGATCGCAAATGCAATGCGTTCCTGCACCAGATCGCTTGGTAATTACCATGCGATTTGGTGCGGTACATTTTTAGAAAGTAGTGTATGCACTTCTTTATGTGCGATCCAGTTCGATTTTAGCCCATTCAAATGAATGGGCTGAAAATCATACCACACTGAAACGCTCATGTGACTGCACCACGTTCCTTTAAGATTCAGGTGTGAACCAGCCCTTTAGTTCAGATTCTTTGCAATAACTAATGAAAATCTCAATGCTGTGCATCACCTGCAGAAACAAACATCATGGTTGTATCTTATCTCAGGCCTAGATCACAACGCTCCCAAATCCATAGTGTTCATGAGCTTAAAGTGGAATTAAAGTGGAATAGTGGAACTAATCCTAAAAAATACTCCCTCCCACCTCCCAACAACTATGCTTACTAACCTTTGTAAGAAAGATGTAAATACTTAATTATTTTCATGCCGGCTCGGTCTGGTCATGTGATCTGGCCTCCCTGGAGCACCAACTACAGATGGGCCATTGAAGCCTATGGGTGACCTCATCGCTCCAGGCTTGACAAGCTATTGTCAAGCGCTCTCTCCTCTGCCCATTAACCAGCCGCTGGCTTGGGAAATCATGTGACCATACTGGAGTGTCATGAAAATAGGTAAGCATACACATTTTTCTTACACAGGTTAGCAAGCACAGATATTAGGAGGGGGTATTTTTAAGATTAGTTAGGGTTATCCCAGAAATCTACTTTAAAGGAAACCTATTATGAGTGAACGGTGGATGATTCCATGATTGATCTGTCTGTCTGCAATTGCCAGCTGCATGGCAGCCATGCTGACCCCTTGCTTCAATATTTTTAGTCTTGGACCTGGAATGACTATGCAGATATGGGCTGATCTGTATACTATCATGATCCAGTGGCATGAAAAGTACATAAGCCATAGCTTTTGGGGGTACATGGGCAAGAAAAACTGCTGCTGGTATGTGCAACACCTCTAGGTTCCTGCACTTTATACCTACTGGCAGATTTATTTTTGAAACAGACACTTTAAGAAGACTTAAACTATGGTAATAAAAGACAACCACTGAAGACAACCATGGTAGTGCCATTGGTTGTCCTAACCCACCTTACTGTAACTTTTGTTGGATAGCTTGGTCTGCACACAATTGTTGAAAAAATATGATTTAGGCCATGTGAAATAAAACCCAAGTTTATGTATAAAATGTTATCATTACATATAAAGACCACATATGGATTATGCCCATATTGTTTGTGAGTAGCAAGAAACAATCATGGAAGACTGGTCAACAGGGCAGACAGTAACTACAATGGGTAGAGAGGGTGGTATTGTTTATAAACCCCCCAAAATTATTATCCAAATGCCCATGGTGGTAAGGGTATAAGCAATGTAAATGATTGCAGATACACAACTATATATTTTAGTAAATGCCGATAAGATAATTTATGTTTAACCTAAGGACACAGTCTTAGTTTAAAAAATGTAATAATAGAAAGTAAAAGTTTTGTTCTTTAAGTGTGATTACAAGGTCAGGTTCACACGCTCGGTCATACAATCTCAGCTCATTCTAGTAAATCATAGTGAACTGTAACTATATACACAATATGCTTTCACTTAATGCACCTAAAGTATTTAGCATAGCAGTCAGACTGGTTCTCAAGGGATACATTTCTCTCAATAGGACCTTTTTCTGTCAAGTTAATTTTTCACTAATACATTTTTTTTTTCAAATTAGTAAATCAGGTTCAGAGCTGTTTGTTAGTGCGCAAAAGTCATGACACAATTGTTTTAATATCCCTTTAAAATGCAGATAGAATATTTCTATCTCATTTTATGCATTTGTTTTAGTGTGGAACCAAACCAGCCACAAATTGGGGACATTTAAGCAGTTACTTGAGGATTAAATGCATAAGCAGAGTTTGTTTTTAGTACAAAGAAGTAATTAAGAGCAGTGGCCTTCCTATTGCTCAATAAGGCTGTCCATCAACTTAAATGACAGGTACAGAAGATCAGGAGGCAAGAGGGCTTGTGCCAAGATCAAGACTGGTGCGTGTTCACCACAGCAGGTACATGTTATGATCTGTACATGCACCTGCCTTTATGTGTTGTGTGTTTTTTAAAAAAAAAACTTTATTAAAATGACACAAAATTACTTTTCATTCAACTTTACACACTGCATCACATTACAATGCAATATAGTGTGTGACAACACATTGGGGTTGATATACTAAAACTTTTGAGTTCACAATCTGGTACAGCTGTGCATGGTAGCCAAACAGCTTCTAACTTCAGCTTGTTCAATTAAAGGTATACTAAACCCACAAAAGTAAAATATGCTGCATGTATATGTGGAACTTAAGGGGTTAATCCTTTGCATTGTGTAAAAAGGCTGTTTTATCCTGTATGCACAGATCATCCCCCCTCCTGCACTGTCTATCTGGGGATGGCCAGCTAACACAGGCAGAGTAGCCGACCTAGACATGCTCAGTTGTGTCTTTTATGCTGGAGAGAACAGTTTCTTGTTCTCAGAGCTAGCCAGGTCACATGATATTGACAGCACACATGTGGGCGTGTATACAGGCTGTAGTAAAAATCTCCTCCTTCCTGAACTCTCAGCACTGAAAAAATTGTGCAGTTTATGATGTAACCGTGGTATACAGATCATCCAAAAAGGTATATAGTGGAAATATCAGTGAATATATAATATAAGTGAAGAGAAGATTTAAAAGCAGTGGGCACTGTGGGGGAGGGGGAGAGATTAACTATTTTCATATTACTCGGTTTAGTAACATTTTAAGCTTAGACAAAAAAAATCTGGAAACTGATTGGTTTCTATGCAGAGCTGCACCACATTTTGCACTCTCTAGTAAACCAACCTCATTGTATTAGGTAAAAGTGCATCCTGACACTTTTTTTTAGCACGTCGGTATGAACAAAAACAGTAGGGCATAAGGCAAATCCTCCTATGTGTTAGGACTGTGTTGGTCAACACTGTCCAACGCAAATAGGGTGTGATTTACTAAAGGCAAATAGACTTGCAGTTGCTCCAGATCTTAGTAGAAGCTCTGCTGACTTCCATCATCCAATCATGTGCAAGCAAAAATGCTGTTTTTTTTAATTGTTCATTTCCTTGCACTTGATTGGGTATTGTTTGCAAAGTGAGGCTCCCCCCCCCCCCCCCCCCCCCCATTTACTAAGCTTTGGAGGAACTGCACTTGCAGAGTGCACAGTCTATTTGCCTTTTAGTGAATCTACTCCATAGTGTGAAAGGCCCTTGGAGAAAAAGTCAAGATTTCCCTGTAAAGTCAGCAGCCTATATATCTGGATCTCCACATTGTTCTGTCACTGTTCTGTTTCACTGAAGGTAATCTCTACTTTTAGATTTTTTCATCATCTGATTGGTTTGAATTGCTTGGTTTGTGACAGGCTTGCTTAAACTCTTATAGAATCATAGTGCTGTCAACTGCATAATGATATATAATCAAATAGGGAAGAATAATCCATCATACCCGAGGCAAATACTGGAGCACTAGTAAAGGGACTAAGGGAGCAGGAAACACTGGGATTTCTCAAGAGAGTTCAGAAGTAACAGGCAAGTGTTGACATGTGGTAATTAGTAGAACTCGACCGCTCCTTGTTCCAGTTCAATGTACATGCTAACGTAACACGTGTCTGTAACTCTCTTCTGAAATGTTTCCTTTTACTGGAGATCATTCAGTTTATGTACTTTTATTAAAACGAAGAACTTATTGTGAAACGAATAAAATGGTTTGTTATTGTGTTTAATTTTGAAAGCCTCATCAAAATAGTTCAAAACAAGTTTAGGCACATTTATTAAGAACAAAGAATTAAAATTTAGCACAAATCACAGCCGATGCCATGTCCGCCACGTGTCTAATTAAAGTGTAAGTTTACCATTCCCAAAAAGCACATTATGCTGTCCCATATAGGTATAGCAGCATAGTGTGCTAACCCTAATGGCAGCCCTAGACGGCTCAAATCATGGCCGGTTCAGCATGGACTGGCCAATATTCAATCTATGTATGGGCAGGCTGAATGTACCCAAGTTGATCGATCAATAAACTTGGATACAACCAGCTTGTTGGACTTTAAATGCAACATAACACAATGGCTCCATGTGAGGGATTCCCCCATGCAACCTGTGGTTGCAGGAAACAAAATAGCTCTGTCTATGCCCAGCTTAATGTCCTGCCAGGGCTCCTTTTCAATTTTGAGAATGTATTCAAAAACCAAGATGAAAAGAAGCCTTTTTAAAATCTTCTACAGCTGGGGATGACTCCCTCCTGAGTTATTGTAGGGACGGTACAGGAACCATTGGGACCAGTGCCCTCTAGTGCCATGGGAGGAAGAGCCATCCAGTTTTTTTGGGGCACACATGCAGAGTGGTATCTCTCCTGATGCCTATGATGAGCTCAGCGTCTGTGACAGGAGAGAGTAAACACTGTGCATGTGAGACCTGAAAGAACAGGATGGTGTTCTCTCCTATGACACTAGGGGGCGTTGGTCCCAATGGCTGCTCTATCCCTATAATAAATGAATATTTACAATGAATAAATATAAATAAATAAATAAATATATATATATATATATATATATATATATATATATTCTTTTTTTTTTTTTTTTACCAACTCATTCAGTTTACAATAAAACAGCTTAACAACTGTGTATATCCCAGAATCCTTCAATGTTTTCTATATCTGTGTAATGTGCACATAAATAAGCTCTTTAGTTGCTGCCTGTAAATTGATGGTTAATGGTGAAGACATGCTGGATTATGAAGGACATAACAGTGCAGGTTCAACAATATGTAAATTCCATATTCCCCCCAAAAAACACAGCATAGGCAATGCAATAAACAATGCAAGAAGCAAATTGCAGTAACCCATAACTTCCAATAAAAAGATCCCTTTACTGAAGGCAGATCGTTACAATATGTGTTCTGAATGGTTGCAATGGGGGCTGCATTTTGAACTTGCTCCTTGCACACTAAAAATGTCCAATGGTGCTGCAAGTCACTGTCTTGGATGGCAACCATGCATTGTTATATTGTTGCACAATGCAAACATGTGACAACTTGAGTCTAAACATTATTGCAGAGGAGCAGCCACTGGAAAATTAATTTGACATGTTAGTTAATTTCCATTAGTAAATCTTCATGCCTGCTCATTAAGTAGAAATAAAAAGCCAGTTCTGTATATATTAAATCATTTAGAGATCTCACTTGCCATGCAATACCCAGTACATGTCTGTGCCATCTGAATAGGAACCCTTGCCCAAAAGCAGGTGCCCTTAGTGTTTTCACATTTTAAAGCGGAGCTCCAGGCTCCTTCCAAAAAAAATAAAAAATCAGCAGCTACAAATACTGTAGCTGCTGACTCTTAGGCTACTTTCACACTGGAGCGGTGGGGGCGCTGGCGGTAAAGCGGCGCTATATTTAGCGCCGCTTTACCGGCGTTTTAGCGGCGCATTGCGGCCGCTCGCGGGGTGTTTTTACCCCCCGCGAGCGGCCGAAAAAGGGTCAATACCGCCCGCAAACCGCCGCTGTAGCGGCGTTTTGCGGGCGGGTTCGGCGCGCTCCCCCATTGTTTTCAATGGGACCGGGCGCTATAGGAGCGGTAAATATACCGTTCCTATAGCGAGCCAAAGATGCGGCTTGCAGGACATTTTTGAGCGTCCTGCAAGCGCACCGCTTCAGTGTGAAAGCCCTCGGGCTTTCACACTGAAGGAACAGCAACAGCTGTTTCGGGTCGGTTTGCAGGCGCTATTCTTAGCGCAATAGCGCTTGCAAACCGCCCCAGTGTGAAAGGGGCCTTAGTATAAGGACACTAACCTGCCCCTGGATCCAGCAATGTCCTCATCTGAGCCAATTCTTCAATCTGCTTCGGGAGCAGGTGCCGGCATCTAAAGTAAGGGAAACAGGAAGTGGGGCCTGGCAGCTTCACAGCCGGTTTACTACTGTGCATGTGCCTTGTAAATAGTCCCGTAGTCTTCTGGGACCTGTGATGTGTCCCAGAAGACTGCGGGAGATGGAGGAGGACCGAACTTCCGGCTCAGTTCACTGCAGCGATCTGAGCCGGAAGTGGGTAACTGTGAAAACCAGATACCCACCCCAAAAAAAAGTGCCAAATGTGGCAAGAGCAATGGCTGGTACATGCATTTTTCACTGATTTAAATATAGGCTATTAGTCATACATTAAAGTGGAGCTGCATCCAAAAGGATAAGCTTATTTGCACCCCCCCCCCCTACTGTCACATTTGACACTTTTTGGGGGAAGAGGGTGCAAATAAGCGGAGCGTCCCCTTTTGGGTGGAGCTTTAATGTATGCTTAATAGCCTATATTTAAATCAGTGAAAAGTGCATGTGCCAGCCAGTTCACAACACTGGCCTCCAAGATACGTCTGGCAAAAAAAAAATACTTCCCTTCCTCACCCTGTGCATTAGCAGGAAGCTGTGACCTCAATGCACGACTTCATTAGAAAATTTTGAAAATGGCAGGCAATTTTGTAACAAGATCAGGAACTAAAAGAAAACATTTTTTGTACCGGACAGTCTGATCCAATAAATTGTAATAATTATGTTACAGATACATAATTGGATTACATCCAGACACTAAAAATGCTGCTCTATTCCTACAACAAATGCTTTGTAATGCTCACTGGTAACCCACAAGTTAAACATGTCTTCTCTTTCCTCTTAAGTTTATCTCATGCAGATGAAGACAATGGATATACTTGTTGTAAAGATATGAGGAAGAAATACTCAGGTTTCACTTGGGATACATAGACTGGAAAGAGATACTCCAACAGTGTAGTACTTGGCACTGTGTGCCTCTATCCTGGCTTTCTGTACGGACACCATGATCTTTTCACATAGATATTTAGTGCAGTTATAGAGAGATAAATGGTATAAGGCTTTGCTTGTACCCATGCCATGCAATAAAGCAGGTTAAAGCTAACTTGTGCCATTGCATCATCATGCCAATCTTAACATGGTGTGTAGTAGTAATTTTACCTTGATTGCGGCAATTAGTCAGCGTTTGAGTTTACTAGCCTGCCAACTGGCAGGATATTAGTCTAATGCTTTTTTGTAAATGACCAAGGGTAAGTATTAGAATCAACGTAACGAATAATAACGAATCGTACCACTTAGGGTAAAGTATTAGGGTCAGGCAAAGTGTTAGGGGTTAAGTATTAGAAAATGGGTTTAAGTTTAGATGATGGGGAGATGGGACTTAAAGCGGTAGTGAACTAATATTTTGAACTTGTACCTAAAGGTAAGTCTATAATAAGGCTTACCTGTAGGTACAGTAAATATCTCCTAAACGTGTGATGTTTAGAAAATATTCACACTAGATGCAGCCAGTGACGTCACTGGAACATGCACTCTGAAGGTCCAGAGTTCCGCGCCAGAGCCAAAGGGTTCCCGTGCATGTGCATCATCGCGGCCCCAGGCGGAGGCCGCGAACCCGGAAGGAAGACCGTGGGAGGATGGAAGCCCTTTTAGACAGTGCAGCGCTGGAGGGCTTTGTTCTAAGGTGAGTATTTCGTAATGTATGCAATACAATGCATAATGTATGCAATGCATACTAGCACATCTTGCCATTGCATTGCACGGGATTACTACAGCTTTAAAGTGGACCTTGAAGCAAAAAGTAAAGATTCACTACGTTAAAGAGAACAGACAAGTGTTAATGGTGTCTAAGCAAAATCCTGAAAAATGTACCTGCCTCTACCCAGACGGTAGAGCTGCACAATTAATCGTTAAAAAAATTGCGATCTCGATTCAACCCCCTGATGATCTCTGTTGCAGAGTTTGCCGATTCTTTCATATAACAAATGGAGAGACTTATCTGCTCACTCAGCTGTAACAGAAAACATCCGGGCAGTCTGCCAAGTTTTTAATATGAAACATTGTAACTAACGCTTCCTTCTTAGATCAAAGGGATAAAACTTCTGTTTGTAAAGAAAAAATCTGGGCAGTCTGCCAAGTTTTCAACAACGTGTAAATGCAGGAAGTTTAACCACTTAAATTCTAAATCTTTTTCTGACACTTCTTTCTGAAGTTAAAATCAATATTTTTTTGCTAGAAAATGACTTGGAATCCCCAAACATTATATATATTTTAGCAGAGACCCTAGGGAATAAAATGGCAATTGCTGCAATATTTTATGTCACACTGCATTTGCCCAGTGGTCTTTCAAACTTAATTTTTGGGGAAAAAATACACTTCAATGAATAAAAAAAAAAAAAAAAAAACGCCACGAGAATCATGAGAGAATTGTGATCTATCTTCTAAGCAAAAAATTGTGATTCTCATTTTAGCCAGAATCGTGCAGCTCTACCAAATGGTCACCACCATACAGAGACACAGTGCAGAAAAAGGCAGATTAAGTAAGGGGAAACAAAGAGCTGTAAGGAGACCAAGGGTGTTCTGTCAAAATAGCCAATTGGTCGAAATCTCCAATCACGTCACTTCAGGTTACTCTAAAGCATCAGTAATTGGAGATTTCGTCGATTTTCTGTTTTGACACAACACTGGCAAGCGTATACACTCTGGTACACAAAGAGTTCGCTGTTTTGACAGAATAGCGGCTAAGGAGGAAAAAGCTGTCCGCGCCTTATTGTCGGTTAATATTGGCTATTTTGACAAAAGAACGGCAACTCTAGTGACTATAGTCTTTTGCCCTCTGTCTTTCGTTTTTGGCGCAGCTTCCATAGTTTAGTTCCAATTTAACGCATGTGGGGAACACTAGGCATCAGTTGCACATGTGTGTATGTGGGGGACTCTATGCAACATTGACATGTGTGTATGTGGAAGGAACACCATGTATCAGTTACTTGTGTGTATGCAGGGGACACACTGGGTCCTTTACATGTGTGTACATGCAGGGAACACTATGTATTAGTTACATATATGTTTGTAGGGGACATTATATATTAGTTACATGTGTGTGTGGGGAACACTATGCATCAGTTATTTGTGCATGTCTGTGTGTATATGCAGTGGTCTCTATGCATCAGTTGTGTGTGTTTGTGTGTATATACAGGGGACACTATGCATTAGTTGTGTGTGCGTGCGTTTTGTGGCGGAGAGAATATGAGGACCCACCTAAACTATCCAATCGTTCTGTGTCCAATCAGGCAGCCCCTTGCACTAAATAGATGGTAGATCTAAAGGTGATCGTACAGTCAGATTGTAAAATGTTTAGTGAGCTTTATACTGTACAAGTTCCTCATGTGTTTCCCATGTATTACTATGACCATGAACCACAACTACAGGTTTTGCTGGTAGAGGCTCTAGTGTAGCAGCTTGACTTTTTAAATATTATGGTGGACCATAAGAACCTTCACATCTGGACAAGGTTTCCACCATTGCCTGGAATGGGGTAGGGCATCTCAGAAACAGTAGTACAGTTATTTTATACCTTAAAAGTCCATTAAATAACCAAGGTTTATTATGTATTTGTACATCATTTGATCCAAATTCCCATCCATCTATAATATGTAGCGTAAAAGAGGAACGTGTCTTATCTATGAATTGTCTTTCTTCACCTCGCATTTATCATGACATGCTTAAAGTACATTCCCAGACAAAACAGTCTGATACTGTATACCACATTTCTAGAATGTCTTGCTCCGTGGATGTTTCTATCTCTGTTGAATTGCATTTAGATGTGTGTGGATTATGATTGATAACTAGAATAACACTAACCATGTCACCTTCTCTAACACATAGAAAATATCACATACAAGTCTAGTACCCACTGGTTTAATGCTCCTGTCTTATGCACTCTTTTGATAGACAGCTGCAGAAAGGAGCATCTTATTTCATCACGTTTTCATGCCTGAGGCAAAAAGGATGATGACACCTCAACTTAAAAATATTATAAAACTGGATAAGCCCTACCTACCATCCCCTGTCTTATAATAGAAGCTTAGCAGCCAACACGAACACTGGACATTGGACAAGGGAATGGAGGGGGGCAGTGCTTAAAGTATATCTAAAGTCAAGATTTTTTTTTTAATATACTGCATCCTACCAGTCTTTAGATGTAGTGGCTGCATTCGTTTTCTTTTGAATTCATTTTTTAAGCACATTTTTACATTTTTGCAAATACAGAAAAATACCTGCTAATCTTGCCCGAAATCCAGTGTCCTTGTAACTTCCTGTGATCTCATCTGTGATGAGATGAGGATGATTAGAGTCGGGGGGTGTTTACTGCCTTCCTGTGCTAGAATGACAATGCTGCTCCTCCGTATGATAGGTGAGTATTGTCACTCTTGGACAAGAAGTGTGTTACTGGCAGAAACACCAAGTGAAAATAAATAGAAAAAATAATGCAGACACTGCATCTAAGGCGGGGTTCACATAGGAGCCACATGCGGCTCACAGCAGGGGTCCGGTGCATCCTGGTTCACTGTTTCAGGTCCGAATTTTGGGCTGAATTTGGACCTGAAATGGAACAAAAGACGCACCGGACCTCCTGCAGAGATATGTGAACCGGCTCCATAGAGAGCCGGTCAAAGTCTTCTGCTATTGCAAATTGGATCCTGGGAACCCGCATCCAATTTGCAGTGGTGTAAACCCAGCCTGAGGTATGGTAAGCTGCAATATATTATATATTTTTTCTTTAGAATACAAATTTATAGATTTATATTAAACCCATAATCAAAAAAGTCAAACCCTTAGTGAAAATAGGATCAGAGAGGGGCACAGAGTAGCTTTTCTGGCTGACGAATAGAGGGCACCTGATGGTGCCGGCGCTTGAAGCGGAACTAAACTCTCATATCCTATACAGCCAAAGAAGCTGCCATCTTAGCCTATGTTTGATGGGAAGTTGCTATAATGCTGCTGCATATATGACCAGTTATGACACCAGCCATTTGATCGCTTTATAGGTCGGTTGAAAGCACAAGCAGCTGTGACAGTTATCACATCATGCCTTTATTGTAATGGTTTTGGGGAACCCTTAAACCGATGGGTTTAATAAGCAGGGCCTTTATTTTTTAGATTGTAAACTCTAACAAGCAGGGCCCTCTGATTCCTCATGTATTGAATTGTATTGTAACTGTATTGTTTGCCCTAACATTGTAAAGCGTTGCGCAAACTGTTGGTGCTATATAAATCCTGTATAATAATAATAATTACAGACAGATTCACTTTGACAAACTCAACAACTCCTGGGAGCTACAAAATGTCTACGAATACTTTAACATGAGCAAATAAATCTTGAGGAATCTTAGGGTAACAGTCTATCAGTCATGTTTCATTTTCACCATGACCTTCTAACAGTCATCTAAGGTGTATCTAAGGAGCATCTTAACAGTTTCAAAGGTCTGTGCATCAGGCCCAAAAAATGTCAGAACACAGAATCTGCGTGCAAGCAAGCAATGGCAAAAAGAAAACAACTCCATGAAAATATTCATTCCCCTGATTAAAAGTGTCCTGAAAGAAGAACTGTCACTATTGCTCAGATTACTCAATAAGATTATTTGTAGTGCATAAAAGGGAGGATTTGACTGCTTGCTGACAGCTTTAACTTGAAACACTTTCACAACGAAGCTTCAAAATATTATAGGTCCTGTCTAGAAATATTTCATAAGACAACATACATGGATACAAAGAATAGCATGAATGGAGTCAGTTTTCATTTTGAAAGGGTCAATAGCACGTATTATAAACTGCCTTTGTGTTTTGAAACAGTACTTTTCTTCTTTACCCTTAAGGATGTGCATGGAAAAATATGCTCCTGGTGTTTTTCAGATATTGATGCAAGACAGAACTGAAAAGAGAACTGTTTTCAGTGCACAGCAATGGGAGATAATCCTTTGGAATCCGTTGATGATTGGCAGGGATTAAGCCAAATATTTCTAGCACTGCTAAACCCAAAAGTCTCAGCATTGCCAAATTTCATGTTGCTGCTTACCACTCGCTCATCTCACAGTGTGAATATTGACAGGTTTAATTCCAGTGTGCTTTATCTCCAGTGAAAAGTAGAACTTTCTTATTGGTTATCTAAAAACATCTGGGGTGCCAAGGTTTCGCCATCACTGTGCTATGGTATGTATTTAAAGTGATTCTAAAGCTTCAGTTTTTTTTTTTTAATAATACATTTGTCATACTTGCCTGCTCTGTGCAGTGGTTTTGCAGAGAGCAGCCCTGACCCTCTTCTTCTCGGGTCCCCCACTGGCACTCATGGCTCCTTCCCCTTGACCAGTGCCCCAATAGCAAGCAACTTGCTGTGGAAGCAGAGGTGCATGCTCACTATTGAGCCCCGCACTATACGTCACATAGAGCCACGCCTTGGGCCATATAATACAACCACTGAATGATCTCTACTTCCCAATAACACAGAATAAAATATATGTTTATATTCTATAAGCATGCATGTCTAGGCAAAGATGAGACATGCATCACAATTCCTATTGATTGCTAACAATCGCTTATTAGCCTAAAAAAGATGGCTAGGACTATTTCCTTCTAAAGCCCCATACACACGGTCGGACTTTTTCATGGATTCTGTCCGATCGGACAAGGTTGTTGAAAAATCAGACCGTGTGTATGCACCATCGGACAGTGTTCGTCGGTTTGACCGACGGACAAAGTCTTATCTCCTGCTGGAAAGATTTGCCGTCAACACGGTCCGATCACACCAAATCCGATCGTGTGTACGGTTGTCCGACCGGACAAAGTGCTACGCATGCTCAGATCACATTACAAGACCAAAGCTATTGGCTACTAGCCTCTACGTAGTCCCGTCGTAGGCAACAAACGTCACCACGTTCAGAATGATCGGATTTTCCGACAACTTTGTCCGACCGTGTGTACGCAAAACCAACATCGGACAAAGTATGACGGACATGGTCCGACGGACCTGGTCCGCGGATTGTCCGACCGTGTGTATGGGGCTTAAGAGTTGCACCACAGCGGTTTTCAGAAGTTCCCATTACCTCTCTGACTTCTTAATGATCACTGATCCTGCTTATATTGGAATAATCAGACAACAATCCATCCATAGGTGTCCTTAGTTCTTATACAGCCTATATTTAAGTAGCTCAAAATGCATTAAAGAATTATTTTTTCTAAATGTAGCAACCCATACTAAGCAATCCGATTCCATATTGTGCTGATGTGATTTCAGCAGAGTGACTTCTAAGGCTGATCTCCGCTGAGCAGGCAGATGTCTGGTCCATGTCTTCTCCGCTCTCCTCTTAGGTTGGTCGTATGCAAACAGACCGCCTGTCTGTTTACACCCGACTGCCATCTGATCAGTCTGTTTTTAGGGGATCGGGTTGGACTGGATGTTGGCGGGTTTAAACGGACACATGAGACTGGAGGGCCCGATCAGGTCCGCCTTAAAAACTGACAGGTGTACTCGATTGGTCTGCTCGTGTGAAAGGGGCCTAACTGTTGCTACAGGTCAGCGCACCTACAAATAAGAACTGTGTGTTGAATATAGTTAATGGTTCAGTTAGCAATAGTTTTTTTTACCTCTTTTGCAGCATTGAAAGGATGCCAACACAACCCTTATTATTAGGCAATTTAGGTCAGTTTAAATTGTAAATAACTGGGCTCGCTAAACTGGGTTTCCTTTAAAGCTTGAAGGTATCAAAAGGACATTACATGGCAGGGATGGTTGATGCTATCAAACAATGTGTGACCAGTGGTCAGTGTGTGACCAGTTGTATGTCCCTGGCACCACCTTGAAGATTGGCTAAAGTACTAAACATCTAGACCAGAATTTCTTGATCTTTTTACCCCCTCTACTACAACCTATTCATCAGGATACATGGGGAAAATGCCCATTGCATAGGTGGTCAGTAGGAAGAATCCCTCCCCCTTATTGTGGTGTCCAGAATGACATATTTTCGGACAGCAAAAAACATAACTGTGTCATGCTGCTGGTTTTTGCAAGTAGGGTTGGACATAGAACTATGCATGCACGATCAGATGGAAGGCCAATTAGCCACAGATTAGGGAACCTTAAGCAACCTCTGGAGGTACACTGGTTGAGAATGGCTAATGTAGACATACGATAAACATTTACACATATCAGATGTGTCCATCAGTTTTGGGTCGATTCTTTTAAAATGTGTCTACCTGACTTTTTTTCTTTTAAAAACTTTTTTGATTTTAAAATAATCCAACTCTACTATACAAAGCTACCTTATATTAATTTAAAGAATGCGTGTACACTAGTGTTCTTTTATGAAACCTAAAGACAGAGAACATTTTAAAGTTTACAAAAGCAAACCATTAAAACAAATTGCAATTAGGTTAAAGGCTTGCATATTCTGTCTGACATTGGGAAATGAAAGAACAAAATGTAATTGATGATAAGCTTTATTATCTTCTTTTTTTTTTTTTAAACATAGGGTGTTGACTTACTAAAGGCAAATAGACTGAGCACTTTGCAAGTGCAATTTCACTCTTTTCCCCCATAGCTTATTAAATGTGGAAAGGTTCTGCTGATTTCCATTACCCCAGCCATGTGCAAGCAAAATGCTTTTTTTCCTTGCACCTGATTGGGTAATCTTTACAAAGTGAAGCTTTACAACATTCTAGTACAACAAGTCTAGTAAATAAACCCTATAGTGTACTCCTGCAATCATTTTTATATTCCTTGTTTGATGACAAAGAATCAATACAAAATCAAATTTTTTTTTTTTAAATGTGCAAATGGCATTAGTATGTACGTTATTGGCAATAGCTTGAGGTCTTGGAGCACTTTACAGTGCTGTCTTGCTAAGAAACATCTGGGTCAGCAAACATGATCCATATAGATCACTTATGAAAATGGTCTTGACCACTGATGCAAAAGCTAATATATCAACTAATTTCAACTTCCCTGGGGCAAGGGACAAAGTGTCAAAACGTTCTAGCTTGGTATTATTGGAATCAATGGGGTTAACGGCATTTGCACAAGCGAGCTGTTATAAAGGAAAGAAATCTTTACTTGATTGACCTTTAGGTTACTGTTTGCTCAATATCATTTAAAACCAGAGTTGGTGGTGTTTATCTTGTCATGAAACCATCAGTGCATGAGGCTGAAGCTTCACTTAGTGCTCGTGTGTTGTGTATACTGCTCAGGCCCTGTTGCTGACATTAATAATTGATATGTAAGCAGAGACAAACTTGCTCCACAACAAGTTCCGTCTCACAAATGTAAGCTATAACGTAACATGTATACCAATAGAGCAGATGTCCGCCACACAGAACAACTGCATATAAAAATGACAACTTGATTTACAGGCTAATAATGAACCATTTTCTCTGTAAACTACACTTATACCATGTGAACTGGAGAGTGCTTCAAATTTAAAGGTGCATTCCAGGCAAAGCTGCATAATATACCTACTGAAAAGTTCACTTTTTCATTGAGACATTGCTGTTCTGCACTGGTCCACCCTACTCCTGTTTATCTATAATTTGGTGATCCTGGAACACGCCTGCCGGTGACGCTGGAGGTCCCTACTTGCTGCATCTCACACAGAATTCCCTTACGTAAAAAAAAAGCTTCTACAAGAGTGGCATATACAGCAGTCAATTGCAAGGTTGTGGGGAACTTCGAGTAGGTTTCCTTAAAGCCTGATTCTGGACAAGAAACAAAAAACCCTGGTAGTGGGGTCCCCCCTTACTGCAAGAGTTAAATACTATTTTTTGTCTAGGAATAGAGGAATAGCGTATAATACTTCCCTTATTCCGTGATCAGTTGCACTCCTGATTCTCCATGTACAATGTAGGGTTAATAGCCCTGCATTGTACGTGATAATGCTAAAGGACCACCCACAGCCTGAAGACCGTGAGGAAGAGGAGAATGTTAGAGCCATCTGGAGCTGGGGTAATTAATGCAGCCTTCTCATCTACCCCTATAGGCAATGAGTATTTACCCCTTGCAGTGCACTGGGCCCCACTGCAAGGTTTTATTGCAGAGTTGCCCAGAGTTAGGCGCCAAGCCTTTTAAACACCCTTCTGCTGCAGTTTGGAGATATTAAACCCAAATCCGAATTGGCCTGCTGACAGTGTCTCTTCATGTCCTCTCTTATCCTAAATATAACCCTCTGCCCCCCCCCCCCAGAATGCTTCCTATTATGTTTAATACTCACCTTACTCCCCACTCCAGGGGTCTCATTCGTAAATTATGGGTGAGCCATGTGTCAACCATTCGGCAGAATATGGCTCACCCATAGCTTTGCATGGGGCTGCCTGTGGCACATGTGCAGGGGATATTTTTTCTGGAAAGGCTGTGCAACATGGTAAACATCAACAAATCAGAAGACAGAGTGTGGAAACGCTGCACACCAGAGCCCAGCCACTATACAGAATAGTGAACATATGGCTTCAGCCTAAGCTCCTCCTGACCACACTCCTTTGACATGTTTCGCCCGCTCATGGGGCTTAATCATACAGATCTCTATTATTAAGCCCCATGAGTGGGGCGAAACCTGTCAGAGGAGTGTGGTCAGGAGGAGCTTAGGCTGAAGCTGTATCTTCACCTTTCTGTATAGTGGTTGGGCTTCGGTGTGCGGCATTTCTATTTATGAACACTGGCACCCATTTTGTGCTTTGAACTGCAGGGGAAATTTTGTAGTGCTTTGAGCGGCACTCCAAGTTCTTTGCATAGGGATCGCAATAGTACACAGTGAATTTCACTGGAACAGGGAGGAAGCTAATGATATAACCTAGCACTCTGAACTTGGGGTTCAGTGGGCAATTACATACAGGACAAGTTCACTATAAATGGACTTGTACTTTACAGGAGTTGATAGCAGACTTTAGCATGTATTCCTGCCAACAGCTTGTTTTCGTTGACAGTTGAAACTCCCATTGAGAGCTGAAAATAAGTAATATCATTGGTGAGAAGTTAAAGGATTAATTCACCTTTGCCGACTTTTTGCGATAAACATCCCTATGCATCACACTGTCCTTAATACATTAACATGCAGTGTTCCTTTTTGAAACCAAACATGAGGGGAAGTCTCCCAACTGGGGACACAAAGAGCAAAAAAAACTTGACGGAAGTTCTAACTTCTCTTTCCTGTTGTATTAAAGTTGTTTGCGTGTGATTATTCCATTTGACAGATTTCTCCTCACTTCCTGTTGAGACAGTAAATGAGGACAACGGTTCCCAACAGGGACACAGACAGCTAACAAACATGATAGCGGATTTAACAACCCACAGCTAATTCAAAAAAAAAGGCATTCCTGGAGTTGGGCTTTAAAGACAGCTTTTAGTTTATCTCTCTGTCTCTAGGAGCCTTATAGGGTTCAAATGAGTATACTGTTATGCTATGTCTGTCAATTAATAACGATAACTTTATCTGTAATTCTTATCGCTGCTTCTTATTCGTGCACATATATCATTCCTACATAAAACTGGGAACTCCACCCTTTGTAAATTTGTTACTGACATATTTTCAAGGAAGTGATTGATAATGGTGAAATTACAGCAGGTCTGCAAGCAACAATATCAAAATATTACAGCAAAGCACATTTTACTGACAGATATTATTTCCTTTAAAGCCACCAATAAATCGTTATGCCCCCGTACACACGGTCGGATTTTCCGGTCTAAAATGTCCTATCGGACCATGTTGTCGGAAATTCCGACCGCATGTGGGCTCCTATCGGACTTTTTCCGATCATGTGTACCGAATTCAGACGGACAAAGTGCCACGCATGCTCAGATCACATTACAAGACCAAAGCTATTGGCTACTAGCCTCTACGTAGTCCCGTCGTACGCAACGAACGTCACCACGTTTGGGATGATCGGATTTTCCGACAACTTTGTCCGACCGTGTGTATGCAACACCAGTGTCGGACAAAATCCGTCGGAAAAAATCCAACGGATTTTGTGGTCAGAATTTCCGACCGTGTGTACGGGGCATTATACTGTATGTATTTCGTATGTGTGTTTAGCTTGAGTACAGCTTTAACTTTTCTTAGTTTGTTAAGTTCTTTATTTAAATTAAATCACAATAAAAGTTCTACTTGAGCAGACAAATTAGGGTTATTTAAAGTGATTTACCACACATTTGTTGCACATGCACCAGATCAAGTAATGTTTGCTGGCATTTGCCATCTTTTCTGACTAGAAAAAGGTAGTTATTGTAACACTGATCCATTTACAGTCTAATAAATGTGTATTTGCTGGATACAATATGTTTGCACATCTACCAGGCAGTTATGTTGTATCTGTAGTTTCTGTTTCAGTTAATATTAAGTGCAATAAAGACATTTCACAGACCTTTGTCCGGCTGGCTATTCAGTCATAACACAACAGCTACAAGATAATAGGATCTACAAACATTGTTAGCAAGGCACAATATGGTTATTGTAGGTTAAACCTTAGAGTAAGGGGTAGGTTTTAGGTCCAGGAGAGGCCACCTCTATCATGGAAAGCAAATTGATAAGATAACAATGGGCTGTTTTGAAACAGCCTTGCCTTAAGAACCCTGGTCCAAACATTCAACTTTCCTGTACCATCAGGGCTGTGATCCTGAATGAAACAGAACAGTAAAGTGGAGCGATTGGTTCCCAAATAGGGCCGTATTGATAGGGAAGGTATAATAATGAGGGAGGAAAGAGAAAGAAATAGAAAAGAGAGATGCTCCTCTCCGGCAAGACCTTGACTCATCCCTGTCTCCATCTGTTTTGCATATGTTTTTAAACGTGGTTTAGGTAGACGTCTAAACTTTGGAAATCTGACCTCATCAGATTTTGGATCCCCATAAAAAGAGGAAATAAATGTTTCCTGCCTTATTTAAGTTGCTTGTGATTGTGTACATTGTTGGTAATGTCACATTCCAGCCTGTCACTGCATATTTTCTTTTGGCATGAGTCAGCCAAGATTCTCCAGTATCCTGATCGGGTGCTGGAGGAAACTTTATTATATAAGCATACCCTCATATATCTTCCCACAATTCTGCTGGAATGGCAAAAGTTGGAACAAACCCATGCCTACCAAGTGGGCAGTCTAACGTCTGGATACCATATATATAATCACACTGCACTTGCACCTCACAGATGGAGCACCATTGCATACTATACACACACAATTTCCCAAATCATAGAGCATAGGCCTCAAGAATCAAGGGTTATACAAATAGAGAGAGGTCCTAAGGTTCCCAACAGGAAAAACTTGATAAAAATACAAATATCATAAGCAAGACAACTTTATTAAACACTTGGATCATATGCTTCATGGTGCGCCCACATCAAACATACAAAACAAACAAAAAGATAGAATACACCTCACCACAATACATCAAAAAGTAATGAAACTTTCTAATCTGGTGAACCTCAGTTCTTACTGATTTCTTCACGGAAACTCAATATTTCACTCATCAAGATGATTAGATGGAATTTGCTTTAAAAAAAATACCCTTTTTGTTATTTAGAGGGTATTTTGAATTTGGGGTAGTTAAGGTTACTTCATTATTTGTTTTTTTTTTTTGTACCACCACTTACATTTTTAGGATTTTGTTTTTCTGTTTTTTTTTTTTTCAAATTCTTTATTTAGGTTTTTTCAACATGCATAGAAAAAAAATACATGTGCCAAACATATGCCGCTAAGCCTAGATGGTAAGCACACATTTGAAAGGCCTACATGTGACACAAAAGAAAAGAAAGCGCAACACAAAAACATAATATGCGCAAAAAAACAGCATAGGTCAGTGATGGCGAACCTTGGCACCCCAGATGTTTTAGAACTACATTTTCCATGATGCTCAACTACACTGCAGAGTGCATGAGCATCATGGGAAATGTAGTTCCAAAACATCTGGGGTGCCAATGTTTGCCATCACTGGCATAGGTGGTGTCCTCAAGACAAGACATGGGGACCAACCTTAGTACCTGACATACAGTATAACCTTGCGTATATGTGCAATAAAGCTCCTGAAGAAGCGGTAAAACTACATCAACGAAACATGTAGAACAATAAATACAAAGATGGTATTTTAAATGTCACAATTCTGTGACTGTAGAGCCACGCTGATTGATTTTCCTTATTTTTTTAAATATATTCTGTATTTTATGAAATATTTTTTTGTAATAAAATGATTTATCTTATTTATGACTGTTATTCTCAGTTCTCATACGGTACCATCAAAGTCCATTCTAGCCTCCTTCTTATACAATTCTTCTCTATACAGTATAAGCTGGTGTGTGTCTAAGAGCAGTTCAACCCTACATGTATCACTATTAATACAGTAACATGAGGCAAAAACATAAATGTAATCTCCAATACAGGGTCCACCTGTCTCCTCTTAATACTGCTGGGGCTGGTACCAGTGGAAAAAATAACAAGGAAGGGGAGTAGAGGGGAGTTTGAGGGGATGTTACGTCTTAAGGTTCGTGTTAGAGTGGGCAACAGGGTACCCATCTGGTACCCCATGTTCGTTAGGCTTTTAGTCAGGGGCTCTCTTCCACAACCTCCAATTCAAAGGGCCCTCTAATCCAGGTCTAGGCACAGCTGGCTAGGTCAGCTGTATAGTATGCTGATAAAGTATAAACAAACCAGTCAAACCAGTAAAACCAAGTTTTGTGGTATTATTCTTCTTTATGATTGGAAGACACTAGTATTTCTTCCATAGTGCAGATTTCCTGAATTTTGTGAAGCCAGACCCCCAAGTGTGGTGGTTTCAAATTTTTTTTTTTTTTTTATTAACATGAAATAAAGGGACATTTTTTGCAGAACAAAAACAAAACATGTTCAGGATAGAATATAACTTCTGTAAATCTCCACCAAAAAGCACCTTAATTCCTCCATCTCAATTGACACCAATGCATTTCTTTAGAAATGGAGAATTTGAACTGAAACCTCTGTATTTTCTCAGGAATTTGGAGGAAATAAAATAGGTAATTACCTATATTGTTCAAAATCATATAGTAATTGATGTAATATAAAAAATGAATTTAGTATAAAATAGTTAAAAATATATAATGCAGCCGTATATGCTAAACCAGTACCTTCAACATCTTGTGTTTTTGGTAAAGATTTGTTGTGGATTGCCCTAAATATATAACTCTAATGTACATTACATTTGCTGACATTTTCTGGGTAAAAAATCTGCCAACACCCCATTTGCCGTTGTGGCGAATGTTACCCGTGACATACTGGTAAGTTATATTGCTTAATTAAGTACACCCAAGATGGTTGTCTCACCTGCTAAGGACTTTGAGCCTCAGGGAGAAAAGTGCTATGCAATAAAATTAAGAAAAAATGAACACTGATTCACTGAGACCTCTATAAATATACCTCATACATTGTCACGGTTGAATAATTTATTGCTACCACTTTACTTAAAGTCTGCATGTAATCAGTCTAACTTCATAATGGCCTAGCACCTTGTAAATACAGCAAGTTGTTCTATAGGTATTTTGTGGCACAGGAATGGTTTCACTTTGCAAGTGCTCTGTTTGTTGACTTTTTCTTTAGCAACTTATATCTTAGTTATGATAAGACCTTTCCCTAGAGGAATGTGTTGTTTAAGTATTGCTAGAGATGATAAAATCAAATAATATTCAGCACCACTGAAGTGGGTTTCTAATAGAAAACATCTATAGTTATTATTACTTTTTTTTAATTAGATTATTTTACTTTGAAAACATAGGATGTATATTATTCCAATCCTGAACTTATAGGTACACAACAGGCAAAATTGTCACATGACCACTGTGATTGTTATGGCTACACAGTGGTCACATGATTTGGAGCCTGTGCTGCTGGCTCCTCATTGTGACTAGAGACCCAGACTTGTCTATTACAAATTGGCCACTGTGCTGGGAGCACAATAACCTCAGCCGTCCATGGACACATACATGCGGCAATTGTGTTACATGGGCAGTATGAGGTTAAGTCTTGCATTGCATTCAAGGAGCACACTCTTCGAGTTTCCATCTAGGTATTATTGTAGTGTAAAAGGACTACACTCTTTACTGGTAATCTAAGAACCGCTGTTTGTGATAAACACTGCTACCCCCTTTCTGTTCTTTGGAACATCTTGTCAAGACCAAGACGTTTTTTAGAGCCACCACACAGGCTAAAACCTGCCTTATAATTCATAATTCTGACTATAAGATACAAGCAGCAAGGAGAAAGGAAGTATCAGAGCAAAGGCTTCAGGATGTAGATTCCCAGTGACTTCATGAGTAGCTCTTTGAAAGTTGGCTATACTGGACTACCAAAAACTCAAATGAAGGTAAATTGAGTGAACTTCCTGATTTTAGCATGTTGTTGTTTCCTGGATAGGATTAGCAAAACTGGTCGGCTTCCTGGGGCGTATGCCATTTTTGTTTGGCTGCCTATGGTGCCTGGAATTGTTCTTTAACCACTTCAGCTCTGGAAGGCTTCGTGACCAGGTCATTTTTTGCTATATGGCACTGCATTATTTTAACTGGAAATTGCGTAATCGCGTGACGCTGTGCCCAAATAAATTTAGACCAATATGTATTCAGCTACATATTTTTGGTAAAAAAATCCCAATAAGCATATGCTGATTGGTTTGCGCAAAAGTTATAGTGTTTACAAACTATGGGGTATATTTTTGGAATCTTTATTTACTTTTTTTACTAGTAATGGTGGCGATCAGCGACATATAGTGGGACTGTGATATTGCGGCAGACAAATCGGACAGCTAACTAACACTTTTGACACTTTACAATACAATACAGTGACCAGTGCTAAAAAATATACACTGTCATTGTACTAATGACACTGGCAGAGAAGGGGTTAACATCAGGGGCGATCAAAGGGTCAAATGTGTTCCTAAGGAGTGCTTGCTAACTGTGTGGGGGGGGGGGGGGTGACTGTACTGTTGGAAGACAGAAATCAGTGTTTCTGCTTAGCAGAAACATAGGATCTCTCCTTTCCTTGTCACAGAAGGCAGATCACTAGTCTGCCTGTGCCTTGAATGATCGGCGGGTGCCGGTGGACATCGCATCCGCTGGACCTGCTGATTAGTTGTCAGCAGCGCGCATTCGTGCCCCAGTCTCGGAAGTGCAGAATCACGTACAGGTACGCGATTCTGGACAAAGTGGCTGATTTGCCGCAGTAAATGTGCGTGGGGTGGTCCGCAAGTATTTAAAGTGTATTTCCACTTTTGCAGCCACATTTGTAAAAACCTCCTATATGTCTGAACAATTTAAATGAAACTCAATCTGTCTCCACTGACAAAGCAGCACTCTAGGATTTTCCTCATTAACATATAATGCAGACTCCTAGCTTCTAGATCTTCAACCCTTTGTTACAACAGTGTTTAAACTTAGTTTACAACTGATAATGACAGGCTAAAATATGCGACGGCCGAATGATGTACTCGTGCTTAGGGCTGTATCCATTCCTGGATGTATGTCCAGAACACAGATATTCAGACTGCTGACAGGCTATTAGCTGCATGTTTGCCTCCCGGGCACCAGAAAACACCAGGATTTGACACACAGGGACTTAACGTCCAGTGCGCATGTAGCCATCAATGTAAGCAGCAATTTTTTTCAAATTGTATGGGAAAGCGAACATGTAATATAAAGTAGCGTTATCCCAATTTGGCTGCAAAAGGCTCAGCGTACAGCCATGGTGGAGATTACAGGTGTTTGTGATCAGCTCCAGAAGCCTGTACAAATCATTACTAGACCTAGGCTGACAGATTTTGCGGCTGTTTGCACACTGACATTTGAGGTTTTACATGTGATTAGGTAGCCCCGGGCGCTGACTGTCTACATCCAGTGCCACTCATCTGTCTCTAATTTCATGTAGCAATTCAGATAGCCACAGCACCTGTCAGCCTGTCATTGATCTGTCCAGGATTTCTGTGATCCCACAGAAGCTGTACACCAGGGATATGCAATTAGCGTACCTCCAGCTGTTGCAGAACTACAAGTCCCATAAGGCACAGCAAGACTCTGACAGAAACAAGCATGACACCCAGAGGTAGAGGCATGATGGGACTTGTAGTTTTGCAACAGCTGGATGTCCGCTAATTGCATATCCCTGCTGTACACTGATTTTTGTCGTTATGAACGAGGCCTAAAAGAAAAGAACTAACGATGGTTTGCATTTTCTTAACAGTGTTCTCTTTGCAGTAAATTGAATACTTCTGTGAATCATATTCACTGTACTGAATGCGGGCTGTATGCAATGTGCGAGAAAGCAGACACATGTGACTAGGTCATAAAGCATTACCATTCCACAGTCTAGGTTTTTCCAGTTCTCCTTCCAATGGAGTCAAATGAGCATAAATTGCAAATTTGGCACTTGCTTTACTGAATTAATGCCAGTGTTTGGAAGGGTACATCAGACATTGTTTAGAAAGGTATTTATTTTTGTCCTTCTTTTATACTGTATATTTACAGTATATATAAACTATTTATATATATATATATATATATATATATATAAATAGATATATACAGTATATATACATATATATATAGATATATACTGTATATAATTTAGGTAGTACTAAATGCTTAACTTTTTAAAAATAACTGCACACAAGTAAGCAGTGAAAGATGGCACAGTACATTTTTGGCTTTATATGTGTGCCCAAACACTTACTGCTGTTCGGTGGAGCGTGTGCCTTCAGTTCTTACAGTGCAGTCTCCAATGCTAGTAACCACTGGCAGGGAGAGGCTTGCCCGTGGTGCTGTGTCTTTGCATTGACGCACACAGCACTAGCACGCAGCATGAGTGATAGGACACTGCAAAGATAAAGGAGTCACCCTGCAACCGACACTGGGGTAGGGAGGTGGGCAACGATCTGGGGACAGCAGTGAACTGGACATAAGCAATGTTTCTTACAGGAAGAGGGGCAATGCCAAGTAAATCTTTAACACCTCTACACTCAGTGTTGCACCATCAGGTATTTGCCCCAAATTCCTTTTGACTTGTCTAGGCGGGGATGACCTTTGTTGGGTCTCCTCCCCAGCCTACTGGGAAACCATAATAGGAGGCTGCAGGACAGTCTCATCAAGTCACTGCATCTCGCTCACATGCAGTATGGGGTTGAATGTGACTGATCACAAAATCACAATTAGCCCTGAATCAAAAATAGCTTAATGGGACCAAAGACAACATTGAAGACTTTGGGTTCTAAGAAGAGGGTGCTGGATCTCTTGGGCTACCCTAGTTCAAACAGTCAACTTTCCAGTGTCATCAGGGCTGTAATCCTGATTCAACCGAAACAGTAAATTGGTTCCCAAAGAGAGGGGTATTAATAGGGAAAGTATAAGAATAAGGGAGGAAAGAGAAGAAAAGGAGAAAAAAAAAAAACGATGCTGTTCTCCATCAAGACCTCGACTTATCCCTGCCCCCATCAGTTTTGTATATGTTTTCAAAGGTGTTTTAGATAGACGTCTAAACTTTGGAAATCTGACCTCATTAGGTTTTGGAGCCCCATAAAAAGGAGAAATTAAACTTTGTCTGATTAATGCAAGTTGCTTGTGATTTTGTACATTGTTGGTAATGTCACATTCCAGCCTGTCACTGCATGTTTTTTTTGGCATGATTCAGACAAGATTCTCCAGTAATCTGATCAGGTGGTGGAGGCAGCTTTCATATATAAGCATGCCCTCAGACATCTTGCCACAACTCTGGTGGAATGGCAACAGTTGAAACAAACCCATGCCTCCCAAGTGGGCAGTCCTGATACCAAAAATATACTCACACTGCCTCACAAGTGGGGTGCCATTGCATACTATACGCACATTTCCCAAATCATAGCACATAGGCCACGAGATTCAAAAAGCTACACATCAAGGATTGTAAAAATAGAGAGAGGTTTTAAGGTCACCAACAGGAAAAAAACTTGATAAAAACACAAATATCATAAGTAAGACGACTTTATTAAACACTTAGATGATATGTTTCATGGTGTGCCCACATCATCTTCTGGCACAGTGCAGATATACAAAACAAACAAAAGGATATATTAAACCTCACCATAATACAAATTAAAAAGTAATGAAAATTTCTAGTCTGGTGAACCTCAGTTCTTACTTTGAGATTAACCAAGAGATTTTGGTAAAACTGATTTCTTTGTGGAAACACTTTATTCCACTCATCGAGATGCTCTGTGGAATTTGCTTTGAAAAAATATTCCTTTTTGTATTTAGAGTTTTTTTTTGTATTGGGGTAGTTAAGATTACTTCATTATTTGTATTTTTGTACCGTCAGTTAAATTTTTATGATTTTTTTTCACTTTTCTTTTTTTCAAATGTTTAATTAGATTTTTTCAACATACATAGAAAAAATATATATGCGTCGAACATATGGTGCTAAGCCTAGAGGGTAAGCACACATTTCAAAGACGTACATAGGCTTCGCAAGTTTGTGTTTTATAAAAGTCAGCCAATACAGTACTTGTAGCTGCTGATTTTTACTTTTCTTCTTCTGAAGTTCCTCTTTAAGGAGCTTCAGAGACAATACAAAGAAAGCAGCTTGCTTTCTGTGACATGTACTTTAGTTATGTTATATACCTATTGCTTTTCATTTTGGCCTGCTCTATCTCCGGCAAAACTTTGTAAAGTGTGAGAAGTATGTAAAAAGCTAAATAAAAAGCAGCCTCATTGGGTGATGTCATTTGTATTCTGTTCTTTTAAGACTGCGTACAATAACATTGCACAATCAGCCTTTGTTGTTATAGTAGGTGTGCTTTTATCTAGATCTACAGACTTGGAAATTAAACTTTGACCAGACGCCGATATAAATCTGCAAAAGCTAAAGCAAGTGAGACCCCAAGATGCGTTTTGTGGCCAGACTAGATTGGCAGTGCCTGGGAAAACTCTATGGGAAGAGGGATGTCATGTTGCAGCTATGGAAACTCTATAAAGGCTGATTGCATGAAGACAAACAATATTGAATAAGAAGGTGCTTAGTTCCAGTATCTTGTGAAAACAAATTTTCTTTCAGATCTCTTTGGCTGCCAGTATATGTGAAGTCTGACTTGTTTAGCTACTAGGACGAGGCAGGGGTAATCTTGGGATAGATCAGTTAGACTACATTTGTTACATAATTATCTTTCTATTAAAGTAACTATAAACCCGTACCGAATCACATTAAGTTTGCTAAAGCACTGCATATCATAAACAATTACTTTTTTTTATTTTTTATTAAATGCTTATTTTTAAAAAAAAATCATCTAAAGCTGACCTCACACATTAGATTCATTTTTTGTCCAGCCTGTGGGCTGAACTAAAAATTCTAATGGTTTCCTCCATCAACACTCTTCTACTGTGGTTATTGTATTTTGACACCCGGCTGTCGTCATACTAGAACAGTGACTTCAGCTAATTGGCTGCAGTTGCGGTTTGTCCAATCATTTTCTGTCTACCTCTTTGGATCAAAGTTGGGCCAGGTGGTACCAGCATGGCCACCCACAGATCGACAATGATCCCACTGTGCGGCTGTCAGAATATTTGTTTGAATGCAGCTGTAGTTTGGCCAAAAATTGGCCATCTGGCTCCTTGATTGTTTTCTTAATCAAAAGAATTGGATGGGAAAGTAGTGACAGGTCCAACCACGGAGCAAATTTCAACTGGTTTATCAGGAGTCAGCTGAAATTCGTATAGTGCATGACCACCTTTGGTATTGCTGATGTCCTGCAGACTCTTTGTATGCACTTGCTGTCTTCATGTATGCACTCCAATGATGACTGTGTGGCATTTGTCATGGTGGGTTCCCTGATGGTGACAACAGTGGACAATGCCAGTGTAATGTGTGTTGGATCGACCCTCTTGTAGTTTCCATTGGAAGCCAATGTGACAATGCAGAAATACAATTGGGTATAAGCACTGTCACCCTATAGCAAGAGGTACCTAAAATGGTACCTTAACGAGGACCTCCATGGCAGGAATATCAGTTATTATTTCAGTGAAAGCTGCAGAGTTCAGTATTGAGACTGACCTTTGAAACTACATTATTATGTAAAGCTTATGAGATTTCATTGATTTGATTCATAAATCTTTAAAAAATGATGGCCATAATTAGGTGCACAAAATTAATTAGTTGCACAGGCTAGAGAAACAAAAGATAATTTCTTTAATATTATCCTATGTTAAAGTATAACTAAAGTCAGAAATTTTTATTTAGTTTTGGAAAGAGTGGAGAGGGATTAGAACCATTGTCAGTTTTTATTGCTGTCTGCACCCCCGAAATTTACCCATCTATTTGTCCTGTTTACCATTATCATTGAAGGTGAAAGTAAAAGAAAATCACAAATTTTTGGGTTGTCCCCAGAAAAATAATAAGGGGGAAATCCTCCAATAGGGACCTGGGGGTCCCCAAGGAATTCCCTTAATTTGCAGGGATTTCTTCTCACTTCTTGTTTGGCTGTGGGGCAGGAAGTGAAGGGAAATCTTTGCAGTGGGACACAAATGGGGAAAAAAATCTCACAGGGGTTACAAGCCTCCCTAAATGGAAAAAAAAAGTTTTGCCTATAGTTCTACTTCAACAGAGGTAATTAAATGAATTGTTATGACTCTATAATCCAAAATCTGCTCCATTGACATATCATCATATCTGCTTCTATGAACTCTCCATGGACCATCATTTACATGACAGAGTGGTGACGCAGAGGCTGGTGGACTGAATTACAGCATGCAGAAGGTGACCAGGCATCAGGCACATACAGTAATGAGTTGGATGCTGAGGATACTTCAACAAGATTAGCTCTTCAACATTGAAGATTGGTGATGCAGGATGGGCTTTGTTTTGTTGTTTTAATGAAATATTGGACTATATTTAAGGTCACACTAACATTGATCAAGTAAATTAAAAGCAAAGACCCAAGGTTTGGAATGTCTTGACAAAACTTGCTGGATTGGTAGGTTTGATGCCGCTTGGAAGACACCAATTGAGATGGCCTGATGTGGCTTTCATTAATAATTCACGTAGTCTTTAATTCATATATTTTATTAATTTATTCACCACTATGCTTTCTGAAGCACTTTCAGAGAAAACTGAACCAGGTACACAGGTCCCTACACTCAACTGCCTCCTCCACAACCATATTCACATAGTATGGCCAATGTGGTAAATCTTTAGGTTAAAGAAGCCCAGGGGAACACAGTGAATCAATTCGACTGAACCCCAAAACATCAAGGCTAGATGGCTGATCCATTCTGATTCAGAGGGGTTGATTTACTAAAGGCGAATGGGCTATTCACTTTGCTAGGGATATGTATGTTAGCTTAGTGAATATGGTGAAAATCCACTTTGCAAATAATACCATAGTTGCCAACAGTCCCAAATTTCCAAGGACAATCCAGATTTTGGGACCCTCGTCCCGATCGGAGGCCGTTCTGATTGGGGATTTTGCCTTTTGTCCATGGAAAAATGGGAATGTTTGGTTCTGCAGCAGTTCTGACTCCTGGCTCCAACAAAATGGCCACCGGCGCCGCCGCGAGAGCTTTCCCCTTATGTGGAAGGAGGGACTCCACTGGGGACACCTGATGGCATCTGTTGGCAGGGGACACACTCAGGGCTCCCACTGAGTTCAACTCACCATAATGTAGGATATTTCATTTTATATTACAATGTAATAATAATACCAATAATAATGCGCTTCAATCATCCACACACCATAACAACCATGGTCCCGGGATAATTGAATCGCTAACACCAGGTGTTTGGAGTATCTTTATCTGCTGATTGTTAAACTTTATGGAATACACATATTTCTATTGTGGTGTAGGATCTGGGCCTGCTGTCCCTCCATCCCTCTTTCTTTCCTTCCTTCTCTCTCCTTCCCTTCCTCCACATTTCTTTCTATCTCCCTCCATTCCTCATTCATCTCAAACTCAGACCACACCCCATTTGAGCCACACCCCTTTAAGCCATGCCCACATTTCAGTTGAAACCATGCTGCATTTTTCTTCCTCCTCTACACCACAGCTTAAACCGCATGCCCTGCCCCTAATTATAATAAGACTCTGCCCACAGACAAAAAAGTGTCTATATAATTTTTTTTACAATGTTGGCAACTATGCTAATACCTGATCATGTGCAAGGAAAATAGAAAAACAATGAATTTTGTTTGCATATGATTGGATGATGGAAGCCAACACAGCTTTGCCCCATTCACTAAGCTAAGGGAAAATTCCCTTGCAAAGTGAACAACTTATTTGCCATTAGTAAATTAACCCTGATGCATGGAAAATTTACTGTCAATAGATAAAACAACCCACAAATATGTGACTTGTAATATTAGGTGTGGGTAAACCACGTGTAAAATGGTAAATGTAATGGGAGTTTTATGTTTGGAAACCTCCCATAGTTGAATACCATATTTAGCTTGGTTGAAATATTACTATTTACTACTACAACTAAAATGACTGTTAATAATGTTTTTCTACTAAAAGCTGGTTTTCACTGATATATTTGGTCTATGTGACATCCCCATTAAACAATCATTTTGGTCCATGTCCATTTTTACTGACTAATGTTTACATGTAAGGACACAGATCAATTATCACTTAGAAAAGTACAAAAATAAAGCAATTTTAGATCAAAATAATTACATCACCACCAGTTTCTGAAATGTCTATGTAGCTCCAGAAAAGCTACACATTTAAAAAAAAACAGAGATCTCTGGAGGAAAATAGCATTATGTGTATGTTTCAAGACTCAATTTATGAGCAATGGCAATATATTGTGGCTGGTTGACACTGAATCCTCCAAGCACCACTGCAGAGGAAGAGTATGGCAGCACATACCCCAATGCAGATGAAGAGAATGGCAGCCTATACCCTACTACAGAGGAAGAGTATGGCAACTCATACTCTACTACAGAGGAAGAGAACAGCAGCATACACCCTACTAAAGAGGAAAAGTATGGCAGACCATACCCTACTGCGGAAGAAGAGTATCCCAGGCTATATCCTACTACAGAGGAAGAGTATGGCAACCCATATCCTACTGCAAATAAAGACTATGGCAGCCCATGCCCTACTGCAGAAGAAGACTATGGCTGCCCATATCTTAGTGCAGAGAAAGAGTATGAGAGAAAATATGACAGCCCATACTGAAAATATATTTCACTCTTCCCAGTTTGAAGGAGCACTGATGTGTTTTAAGATACTTTAGTATCATTGACTATATATCCCTAAATATAAACTAGTTGCACCAAATTTACATGAACACTCTAATTTCCTCAGTTTGCAAACTTATGTTTTCATTCCTTACCAATGTTTCATAGGTTTATGATAGGGAGGATGACCACATGTAAGTACAGAAAACTTTGTACTCCTCACCTGGTTGCCGCCACACACGGTCTCCAGTAATCCATGTCCTTAGTCTGCTTGTCTTGAACAAACTGTTTGCAGGCTTTCTTGTGCATCATCTTTAGAAGAGGTTTCCCTCTGAGACGACAGCCATGCAGACCAATTTGATGCTGTGTGCGGTGTATGGTCTGAGCACTGACAGGCTGACCCCCCACCCCTTCAACCTCTCCAGCAATGCTGGCAGCACTCATATGTCTATTTCCCAAAGACAACCTCTGGATATGATGCTAAGCACGTGCACTCAACTTCTTTGGTCGACCATGGCGAGGCCTGTTCTAAGTGGAACATATCCTGTTAAACCACTGTATGGTTTTGGCCATCATGCTGCAGCTCAGTTTCAGAGTCTTCTTATAGCCTAGACCATCTTTATGTAGAGCAACAATTATTCTTTTCAGATCCTCAGAGAGTTCTTTGTCATGAGGTGCCATGTTGAACTTCCAGTGACCAGTATGAGAGTGAGAGCGATAACACCAAATTTAAAGCGAAGCTCCACCCTAAAGTGGAACTTCCACTCATCGGAACCCCCCCCCCCTCCGGTGCCACAATTGGCACCTTTCAGGGGGAGGGGGTAAAGATACCTGTATAATACAGGTATCTACACCCACTTCTGGTGTAGATAGACGCAGAATCTGCGGGTATTTACGCCACTTCCTGTCATCCCCCCGCTGTCTGCTGGGAAACACACGGATGCCAGAGACAGCAGGGAGCGTCCTTATTGCGCAGTGCGACTCGCGCATGCGCAGTAGGGAACCGGGAAGTGAAGCCGCAAGGCTTCACTTCCTGATTCCCATACCGAAGATGGCGGCGGCAGCACCTGAGAGACGATCAACAGATGGGCTTTCGGGTGCCGACATTGCGGCCGGACTCCCTCTTTAACACACCTGCTCCTCATTCACACCTGAGACCTTGTAACACTAACGAGTCACATAACACCGGGGAGGGAAAATGGCTAATTTGGCCAAATTTGGACATTTTTCACTTAGGGGTGTACTCACTTTTGTTGCCAGCGGTTTAGACATCAATGGTGTTGAGTTATTTTAAGGGGACAGCAAATTTACACTGTTATACAAGCTGTACACTCACTACTTTACATTGTAGCAAAAGTGTAATTTCTTCAGTATTGCCATATGAAAAGATATAAAATATATATATTTTTTCATGCCCCTGAACACTGCTTCATAATATGAATCTAGATGCCATAACACACATGGACACATTATCTGGAATAGGGCTGTAACAAGAGGAAATAGGGGCAGAGGGGGGCAGTGGGACTTTGGAATAGGGCTGTGTTCAGAGGCATAAAAACAATGCTTCTAAAATTGGCGTATTTTTTTCTGCATGAGGCTTTAGTATGAAATGCAACCAAGCAGCAGTTACTGTGATATAAATTCCTCTGACGTTCCAGGGACTATAGTAGAACCTGTGCACGTGTGCCTGTTAGTTGGAACAGGCGAAAAAGTGATTGTTTATACTAAGTTCAAGTGTCACTCCTTAACTATTTGAAACTGAAGTTGCCATTAACTTGCCCTCATTTCAGAGCAAGCTTTGTTAGTGTGCAAGGATTAGCTTGTGTTATTACAGCAAAGTACATGCTAGACTAGTTACTTGTGGGTGTTGTTATTACGCATATACTTTGTAGTCTTTGGACCTTACCTTTAAACACACACTATATAGATTAGTAATTAAAATTGTAAAAGGTCTGCAACACTAATGCAGCCCTTAGCTAGAACCATATGTTTGTAATTCAATCATCTTTATTAAAGACATTTTTGAAGTTGCAGAGGTTGCCAGGGTTAGGTTTACAGTGTCAGTAGTTTAGGAACTTGTGTTAGGAACTTGAGTACTGTATGTTGTATTTTGCAATCGGAAAAAGCAAAGGTGAGAGCAGTCAGCGGGAACAGAAAAGAATGGGTAAAAAAGGGCAAGCAGATGGCAGAATGGCTGGGGTGGGTGGTAGCAGAGGGTAGTCAAGCTAGCCATGTGTGTAGTTGGGATATCCCACCCATGTCTGACTTGGAGGGCAGCAGTCAAAGATTGCAGGCAAAAACTTATGCCGCGTACACACGCTCGGACATTCCGACAACAAAATCCTGCATTTATTTCCAACGGATGTTGGCTCAAACTTGTCTTGCATACACACGGTCGCACAAATGTTGTCGGAAATTCCGATCGCCAAGAACGTGGTGACGTACAACACATACAACGAGCCAAGAAAAATGTGACTTCTGCTTGATTGCGAGCATGCGTGGAATTTTGTGCGTCGGAATTGTCTACACACGCTCGGAATTTACAACAATGAATTTTGTTGTTGGAAAAATTGAGAACCAGCTCTCAAATTTTTGTTGTCGGAAATTCCGACAACAAATTTCCGATGGAGCCTACGCACGGTCGGAATTTACGACAACAAGCTCACATCGAACATTTGTTGTCGGAAATTCCGACCTTGTGTACGCGGCATTAGACTCACAGTTCCCATCGATTTTTGAATTTAGGCATGGTGCCTTGACACTTTACCATCAATATTTTATTAATCAGCGTCCAATTAAATCAGTTTTTAACCTCAAACACATGAAAGGCCTTAGACAACTATGGCTCTGTAGTTGCTCTTTCCGTGGCCGTCAGGATGTTAGTCATAGGTGTAAATTGATGATTTGAGATGCCCTCAGGCTTTGAGTTAAAGTGGAAGTAAACCCCCCTATCGTTTTCAGCCAAGGAAGCTGCCATCTTTGCCTCTGTTTAATCTTCAACTGCCACAGTGCTGCACATGTGATCCGTTATGACACCAGCCATTGGATGGTTTGACTGTTTGGTTGAGAGCAGCCAATGTGCAGTTAGCATTCCCGGCATGCCTTTTTTTTTTGAAACTGTTAAATCGATGGGTTTACTTCCGCTTTAAGCAGTGCCTCACCCGGGTTCTTGGGGAGTGGTCTTCATAGAACAATGCACTAAAGTTTGTAAACTTGTGACCATAATCTCGAAACTACTGGGCAGGACCACCACAGCCAGACCCACATATTAAGCAGGTATGCATACATACATAATAAAGGAAAAGAGTTTGGGACTTTGTATGAGGCAAAAGATAGAATCTAGGTAAGAATTATAATAACACTTTTATTAGCATAGACATATTGCAGTAATTATGGCTTGAAGGGCCTGGTATGGACTGGGGAGGGGGGGGGGGGGGGGGGCGCCGACCCCACAACATTTTTTTTTTCCTTTTTTTACTGGTGCGATTTCAAGTGTCATATCAAATTCAGACCGGAATCGCACCTGAACCGGTGAACGAAACCGCACCGGACTGCTTTGAAAAAAATCACAATTAAGCCACGCCCAGACATATGTGAATAGCTTGTAACTATCCCAGTCACGCCATCTATAACCTTGTTTTTATAATTAATAGCACCATACATATAATTTCACCTAGTTGCAAAACCTTGCAGGGTGTATATAAAGGGAATCAAGAAGAGCTTTAAATTATTGTGCTGATAAACACAAATAAATATGGAAAAACAAATATACAGCATCAACAATCTCATGCAGTATTTCCTTCTGCAATGGATAGGTGTTTTGGAAAACTAATTAATTCTTGTCACACATGAATAGTCTTACTAAATCTATACCATATCTTCCCCTACACAAAACAGCTTTAAAGAGAGATTAAAGGGAGTAATCTGATTATTTTTTTCTGCATGCATTCCAGTTCTCATACCCTATTCTTATATTGGGCTTTATGTGTAAATACTAGAAGAAAAGAAAGCGGAGATATTGCCAGCCCAACCAATCAGATTTCAATTGTTATATTTCTAATAAACGGTAGACAGCAACACATAGACTTCGATAGGTAGTTGATTAAAAAACTGATTTGGTAATCAGTGGCTAAAATCAAACATGAGATAGCAATGTGAGTGAAAACTGACAGATCCAGGCAACAATACAGATACACGGATTAAAAATATGGGAGCTGGTATACATATAATGATTTGTATTTTTGTCCACCCAGAAAATCACTATACAGCGCTACTGATTGAAAATATTAAAAAACTAAAAATTTTCAAAAGAAAACAATTGGATAAATAACGTAAAAGTCTAAGATATCTTCAAAGTGTGCGTGCTTAAATAAAATGTCCATGCATCAACAAAGTCTCAGGCTCGGTTCACATATGAGCGCATGTGCCTCACAGCAGGGGTCTGGTGTGCGCTGGTTCACCATTTCAGGTTTGATTTCAGCCTGAATTTTGGGCTGAATTTGGACCTGAAACAGACCAAAAGACGCTGGACCTGCTGCGAAGATATGTGAATCGGCTCCATAGAGCAGGGTTTCTCAACTCCAGTCCTCAAGGCACCCCAACAGGTCATGTTTTTAGGATTTCCCTCAGATGAAACGGCTGTGGTAATTACTAAGGCAGTGAAACTGATCAAATCACTTGTGCAAAATAATGGAAAACCTAAAAACATGACCTGTTGGGGCGCCTTGAGGACTGGAGTTGAGAAACCCTGCCATAGAGAGCCGGTCAAAATCTCCTGCTATTGCAATGGTGTGAATCCAGCCTAAAAGTTGCTGTGTGCTGTGCAATATAAAGCTTCAAAGTGTTAGCCTAATAACCATGCCCCAGTGATCCTCCTCCAACAATCCAGAGAACTACCACCATAGTGTAAAACCTTAAAAACTTGATTCCAACATTAAAAAAATACTTCACATTCCCCACTCACATTGACATATAAATGACATATAAAGTGCTATAACTTGCACTAAGGCAAACTTGCTTATTTACAACATCTGAAATACCAGGGTACCTGCACCAAAAACTCCTATTGCGAGCGGTCCCTTCCTGTTTCTTCACGAGTGTACAATGGTGTCACTTTGCGAGATGACATCACTTCCTGCTCCACCCTGATGTGTTTCGCCATCCTGCCATTTTCAAGAGGTGTGAAATACTATATAAAATATATATAGATATAGCACTATATATATTTCTGTCCATCCATCCCTGAGATTCACACAACCCTGCTAGGCTGTCTTTTCGCTACTGCAGTTAAAGCAAATATTGTCTGTGTATTCTTACTGAAATCTTGGAGTCTTTTGTGTATTTGTCCTAGATCAAATTTTGCATTTGTGTGGTTTCCTATAATAAAGACCAGTCACTGCTGCTCTCTCTCCTTGTGCAGGGTGACTGGTCTTGTATCCGCCCCCCTCCTCTAGTTTTCTATTGGTAGCCTGTGGTGGCTGGGCCTGCTGGGTCCCTCCCACAGCTCTGCTCTCTGCACAGACTAGGTGCAGCATAGTAAAGATATCACTGCTATTTTTAATAACTGGGCTTTTACGGGAATTTGGTGCACACTATGTGAATCTTTTGTAGCTATTGAGGAATATATTTACATAAAATATTTTTGTGCATTGAGTTCACCTTTATATAATACAACCTGTGACTGGATAGAAAGGGAGAAGAAGCAGACTGATGAGCTCATCACTCTTTCACTCTCCCCTCTCTCTTCTTCTGTCAGCATGCCCCTGTGCGTTGCTGCTAGAGATTTTCCATCACTTCCTGTCTGGAGAAATTGTTATCAGTGAGACAGTAATTGGAGGAAAATCTCTACACTGGAAACCCCGTATGGCAGTAAAAACACATCAGGGAGTCTAATCCTTCACCAACTTTATCTAAAACCAACAAAACTGTTTTGGCTGAATGTACGACTAGAACGAGCACTTCAGAGTAAGAACTTTTCATTGAATATGGATTATGGATTTTTTGTTTTGTTATGGGTTTGCAAAAACAAATTAACCTAAGGTATGTGCTTTCTGCTTAGAAGAAAGTCATATGAGGTGATTTGTGTGCAACTGCATAGAATGAAAACAAATTGCCTTTTGGTAGCTCCTTACATAAGGATCCTGCCATACAAGATCTGCAAGAAAACGCCCCTGCCTGTGAATATGTGATACCTGTATTTCTGTATTCCTGTGCCAGGTATGTTATTAGTTCAAAAAAGAACGCTCATTACCTTGTAGAAGACAAATAAGTTCAAATAGATTTTATCTGGACCGCTTCATCTAACTCCTTAAATATGCAAACGAACATGATGTTTATAAAAATGTGTTTAGAGACACATTTATCTGAATCTAGCAGTGCATATTTTATTCAAACACAAAATAAGTGAAGATCTCCAAGTGATCCTTATGCACCGGGTTATATCTTTATCATTACATAACAATGTTCACAACCTATGTTAGAAAACAGTTTCTTGCAGCATCATTTATAATTTAAAGTGCCACAAGGGAAATATGGGGCTGCCATTGCTGGCCTCCTAGAAATGCTGGTTATCTTACTGTGGGTTCTTTTCTTCCAAGTAGGGATGAGCTTGGCTTCAGTCCTGGGTTCAGCCGTACCCGGGAAGGAAGCTGTCAAAGCTGGCCCAATCAGCTTCAGCCTGGGCATTCCCAGCCATGCAGCTGCCAGTATTCAAAGGGGCTGGGATGCTCGGGACATCACTGAC
The DNA here is from genome assembly GCA_028564925.1 of Lithobates sylvaticus. Taxonomy (NCBI): domain Eukaryota; kingdom Metazoa; phylum Chordata; class Amphibia; order Anura; family Ranidae; genus Lithobates; species Lithobates sylvaticus. The sequence goes on from CM053030.1 coordinate 381,634,999, forward strand.
CTAATATGGTCACATGACATCCGATGTCACAAGCATTCCTGCCCTTTCTGTTGGCTAATTGGGCTGGCACTAACAGCTTTCTTCAAGTTCATCCTTACTTCTGCATCACAGACTTGGAGTTGCATGCTGCAAATGGAATTCAGAAAAAGGTCAGAATTCCTTAACCTTACAATAGATTTTGGGCAACTAGCATCTTCATTATATTCACATCAGTCCCTGCCCTCAAGGAGCCTGGTACATACTACTAAAGCCTGGTATATACTACTAGTTATTTTTCGTCCATCCCAGTGGGTTGAATGAAAAAAATCTGAAGAGCTCAGGAGGAGCTGCTGTACTAACTATCCATTGCGAATACAGCAATCCTGCCCCGCTGAGCTATTGTGTTCTGACAGGGGGCACCTGCCCCCCCGCCCCAGAACACTCTGGCCATTGGCTGAGAGTGCTGTTTGGATGCTGTTTGGCAGAACTTTTTCAGTTCCTTCCCCCTTCGACAGAACCGGCTGCCATACACACGGTCCAAATATTAACCGGTCGCTTCCGCCTGGTATTCAGCCCATGTATACTAGGGTTAAACTCTAAGCTACCTATCTCACATACATACACACACACAAGGGCCAATTTGGACAGGAGACAATTAAGTTACCAGCTTGTCTTTGGAGTGTGGGAGGAACCCAGATTACCCAAAGAAAACCCATGTAAACACAGAGAGAACATGCACTATTTTACTGTCCTTATACTTATTTTATGACAGGTTTCTTTTCATTAAAGTAGATTTGAACCCAATTACCAAAATCTGAAGCTTCACCAAATATTGTAATTTCAAAAGCTGTTTATATTCTACTTAAATATACATCTTTTGTTAAAAGAAATCAGTTTATATTGTTCAGACACTTCTGTTTGTCAGGTGATAACTGCCTCCCAATATTCTGGGAACCTCTAAAACTGTGGAACTCCATTTGGGGTTGTGACCCAAGGGTAATGCACCCTTGTATCACAGGTGTTTGGATCATAGGGTGCGCATTTCTGAATAAGCTTAGACAGTGACTGTTCCTTTTATTCAGAAAAGTCAAGTCTTTTTATTGCTTTTAAAGATTTAAAAACAGCAGAACATCTCAGCATATTATATATGTTTGTGTTGGCAGACCAGAACTACATGGAATTATACCTGAGGCGAAGAGGTTGATGTATAAAGTGATTGTGTTTCATGTGAATAAAGAGGTAGTAATAAGCAAGACAAGGCATGCACATGTCTGGAGCAGGAGTGGCTCGTAACATACATTTTTTATATATTCGCTGAAGTTGACTATGGAACATTTACATACATGTCATAATGGCCAATAGGGGCTAATCCGTGACATGTGAGAACTCCCCTTGGTTATGGTGTGAAAATAATCATCCTGAAAATCTCACGCCTACCAGAGCTCTTTAGCAAGCTCTGTAGAATGCGAGAACATATTTTTTTCCAATGTTAGACAATTGTTTTTGTTCAGGCTCCTAATTTATACTGTTATGTACAGGATAAAAAAAAAACAAAAAAACAACCTACTTATTTAACCACTTGCCTACCAGGCCAATTCTGATATTTCTCTCCTACATGTAAAAATCATAATTTGTTTGCTAGAAAATTATATAGAACCCCTAAACATTATATATGTTTTTTTTAGTAGAGACCCTATAGAATAAAATGGCAGTCATTGCAACTTTTCTTGCATGGTATTTGTGCAGCAATTTTTCTATGCATTTTTTTGGTTTCATGTTTCATGCTTTAAAAAAGACAAAATACAGAGGAGGTCTTGAGCTAGAAGTATTGCTCTTGCTCTAGCGTTTGCGGCGATACCTCACATATGTGATTTTACATTACATATGTGGGCACGACTTACATATGCGTTCGCTTCTGCGTGCGAGCACATGGGGACGGGGCACTTTAACTACCTTAGACCCGCGCTATAGCCAAATGACGGCTACAGTGCGGATCTATTGTGCCGGGACAACGTCTATTGACGTCGTCCCAGTCACGAGCTGCCTGCGCGCCCCCTGAAGGGGGCGCGCAGCGCGCTCTGTGATCAGCGAGTCTGTGAGACTCGTTGGATCACAGATCCGAGTAAGGGCTCGATCCCGACCCCTTACCACGTGATCAGCTGTCAGCCAATAACAGCTGATCATGTGATAACAGAGACGGTAATCGGCTTTTTTTCCTCCTCGCGCTGACAGCGCGAGGAGAAAAAAAAAAAAAACAGCCGATCACCGGCGGCAGTGAGAGGGACATCAGTCCTTGCCACCCTTCCGTGCCACCCATCCGTGCCACCCATCCGTGCCCATCAGTGCCATCTTTGCTGTCCCCATCAGTACCGACTTATCTGTCCCCACCAGTGCAGCCTATCAGTGCCCACCAGTGCAGCCTATCAGTGCCCACCAGTGCAGCCTCATCAGCGCATATCAATGAAGCAGAAAAATTACCTGTTTGCAAAATTTTATAACAAACTATTAAACATGATTTTCTTTTTTTGTTTGTTTAGCAAAAAATAAAAACCCCAGCTGTGATTAAATACCACCAAAAGAAAGCTCTATTTGTGGGGAAAAAATGATAAAAATTTCAATTGGGTACAGTGTTGTATGACCGCGCAATTGTCATTCAAAGTGCATCAGCGCAAAAAGCTGAAAATTGGTCTGGTCACAAGGGGGGTTTAAGTGCAAAGTAATCAGGTGGTTAAAAAAAAAAATAATTATTGTTAATTTTACTTTTATTTTTTCTAGTTTGACACTTTTTTTATTTTATTTGATCACTTTTATTCCTATTACAAGGAATCTAAACATCCCTTGTAATAGGAATAAGCATGGCAGGTTCTCTTTATATCTCTTTGAGATATGGGGTCAATATGGGGTCAATAAGTCCCCACATCTCACCAATGAAAAAAAAAATGATCTCAGCTTCCTAGCCGAGGCGGCGCCATTTTTTTGAATGCCGGTTGTGACGTCATAACATAGCACCCGGCCTCGGAATGATCATATAGACTCTGGGGACCATTTGGTCTGCCGGAAATCTCTATGGTCAGTATCCGGGGCCAGCGGATCCCTTCTCTGCTTCACCGATGGCAGCGGGGCAAGACCGGAGAAGCACCGGAGAAGCACCGGAGGGTGGCGGGGGGAGGGACGTCCCCTCTCGTTGCCCGTAAGAATGATCAAACAGCTGAACAGTCGCTTTGATCATCCTTATGGCGTAGGGAATCGCTGGCTGAAAAAGAAGATATCTGAATGATGTCTGTAATTGCAGGCATCATTCAGATATCACCGCTCAAATTCAAGGACGTCATATGATTGCCGGTGGACGGGAAGCGGTTAATAGTGTCAAAAAGTAAAATATAAAAAATACAATTTCACCTTGCAAACAATTCCCAATCATTTGCAAAAAAATAAAACATTTCTGCCTGCACATGACTGGATGGAAGTCAGCAAAACTTTAACTCATTCACTAACTGGAATCACTGAATTCACTCTGGGGTAGATTTCCTTGCAAAGTGCAACTTCCCTTGCAAAGTAAACAGCCTATTTGCCTTTAGTAAATCAACCCTTACTGATTGAGATTAGAGAAGTCAGGATCAAGATAGATCTAGAGCTTTCATCTTCAAAACAAGTCACAAGAGTGTACATTCTATTTTTTTTGCTGATCGTTTTTACCAGCAGTTGTTGCACGTATGACACCTAATTGACCTAAAGACATTATCTGCATTTGCTACTGCGCATAAAGGTCGTTTTACAGAAAAAACACAAATGCAAAGACTTATAGATTTGATTGATAAGAAGGACCAGTCCATACTCAGACAGGAAGCTCTTTTACTTACCAAAAATGGTCAGGAACAGCCGTTTTGGATACAAGGAACTTTCTGCAACAATTTGTATGTGTCAACTTGGTCCACTTACTTCTTTTGTTATTTTTTTTTTACAGTGCTACAAAACGCAATTAATAAATCAGCATGTGGATAAAATGAATTCTGTTTTTTACATCAGTGGGGGAAATATCTCTTCCTGTAATTTCTCCTTCCTAAGGGGCCCTGTAAAGATTAAAAGAATCATTCTACACGCGACTGTCACTTTTCTTCCTAAGCACACTCCAATGAATACACCAGATACTGCGTGCAGACCTTGCAGTCTCTCGTATGACAGTTTCCTTTTCCAAGAATTGGTTTAATCCTCCCAGTGTGCTTTATTGAAATCAGGTTATCTGACTTTGAGCTGCCTTGTTCCTCAAGCTGCTGTCTGGTGAAGATCCCTTTGTAATAAAATACATGATGCATATTTTACAAACCTCCTAGTATATCTGGTTGTAAAATGTTGTTTGCAATGACAGCTCGGCTTTGTAAACATTTCTACATCTGCTGTCAGTAAGGGCATGTCATTTTAAAATCTTTATAATTGTTTTATGGTAATGAGAATTTAAAGCTGCTTACCATGTATTCTTCTTAGTGATTAGTCAGCCAATCAGTGAGAGCATAATTTAGTTACCAACACTCTAAATGGATTTACTAAAGGCGTAGTGAATGTTTACTAAGTGTAGTAAACACCTGATCATGTGCAATGTGGGAATAAACCAGTTGGCCATTTAGCACAGAAATCGGCATGCACATTGATGCACAGCTCTCCATCTAGAGTTGTGGCCTAGAGTATTTCCCTGAATAAGGGTGCGTTTCTTTGTGCTCTAAAAGGCCTGTGCGTATGTGCATCCCTTTGCGCACATCTGGCATCAATGTTGGCGACAAAGAGGCTATTTAAGGCTGAGTACTTCCTAGTCCCATAGCTGAGTGGTCTTCAGATACTGTGTGCGCCTTGCCATAACCTGATCTGTAACCTGCATATGTTTGTTTTCACTGACCCGGTTATCATTCTCAACCTTGTTTTTGGACTGCCCTTTGCCATTGAAAGTCTGTACCTTTGCCACTGACTCAGGCCTGACAGCTTGAATTTGCTTCTGTATGTCAACTTTGTCTGCAAATTATAGACCTCGGTTTACTTTCTTACTCTGTCTCTGTCTTTTGCTTTGATACCTTACTGATTGCTTGTTATTAGCTTCAGCTCAACCCTTGAAATGGTATCTCTTCTAATGTGTTCCAGTCAATGACATGATACCAGCTGTATCCTTTCCTATCAACAAATTCTAACTCTGTGGTTTCTGACTATCTATATGATTCCTGCAGTGCCCCTTCTTTGCCCTTGTGCTACCTATAGCACAGGTTAGAGAAGAAGAACAATTTCCCTCTCCATCTTGGTCTCCCATGAGGTACATATAACAGCAGGAAATTTAATGTTGAACTATAGGAATTAAAAAAAACCCTTACCCTTGCAGTAGGCCCCCCTCCTTTAATTTTCCTTATGGGATATTGAAGAAGATGATAAACTTACTTTATTTCTCACTGCCCCGTCAGCTGGCGCTGGCATATTCCTGTAAAATGCAGGACTGTTGGTCCTTAATTTCTACTGGACGATGCCAGAAAGCTGCGACCAGTGGTGCAATGAAAGAAAGAGTCTTCGGGGGACCAATCACATGAAGAGCAGTAAGGCTGCAAGGGTGGGCAAAATGGAAAACGATATCCCCTTTTTCACTATCTCCTGGACAAAATGAGCATTTAAACTAGAAGTCCACCCTAACACTAAAATCAACAAATCTACAGGCATCCATGATCTAAGACTAACCCTGTAAGGAAGAAATCACGATACATACCTTTTCTGATGCTGCTCCGGTCCGGTCCCATGCTGAGCTGTCAGTGGCGGCTTTGCTGTGGAGGCGAGTGCTGAGGAGGCAGCTGTCAACGGAACCCCCATAGTAACTCTATGGGTGACATCACTTGCCATTCATTTCCCAGCTGTTGTTGGCTGTCTCCTCTGCAGAGCTTCTGCCACTGGAGACCGGACCGGAGTAGCTTCGGAAACGGTATGTATTGTGATTTCTTCTTTACAGGGCTAGATAGGTGAGTCTTAGATCTTGGATGCCTGTAGATTTACAGTGTTAGGGTGGACTTCCACTTTAACCTTAGCAGCGGGGAAGGGGGACACACTGCAAGGGTAAAGTTTTTCTTCCCCAGAGTTCAGCTTTAAAAAAAAAAAGGCGTTTTTCTTTGCATGTGGTTTGATGATTGAAGTGAATGCAGATTCACCTTAATCATTCAGCTACACGTTGTAAGTGAATCTTTACATTTCAGAGTGAAAAATCTCGACTCTTTTGGTTAATCATCGGCATTGAATGGTATTTCCCTTTTATAATTGTGCTTAAGTGCTATGGCAGAATTAGTTCCAAGGAGAACAACAACTGGAGAAGGAAGCTAAGATAATTATTAGCAGTAAATACTCAGACTGGAAAATCTTGTTGACCTGTAAAGGTACCCAACAAGGAGTCAATTTGTCACATATAAATGACTCAGTCATGTGACAATCTAATAGTATTTTAAAAGACTGAATCAGAGGAGCACTGATCAACACAAGGTTCAGGTTCAAGGTTTTGTAAGTGCCGAATACTAAGATCACTTGCTTTTTTGGAGCTCCTTTAATATTTGATGCATAAAGCAAATCCCAGGACGGAGCACTACTCTGGGCTTCTCCCCCAGGGGCAGCCATATACATGAACCTAGCTTCAAAAGCAGTCAAACAAGTATATATCTAACATAGTTTTAGTCATTATTTGTTTCCCATAAACATGACATTGCAGTTTTTCTGTAAAGTAGAACTAAAGTCAAAACCTTTTTTTTAGATAGGATAAGGGAGTGTTTAATCCCTATACATTTTGTTTTTGCCACCCATGTACCATTGGGGAGATTTCCCTTCACTTTATGCCAAAAGAACTGAGAGGAAATTCTTTAAAATCAAGGAAAATCCTTGGTTGTCACCAAGATCACTAGACCTAGTGCCTCCATTGGAAGATTTCGGATGAGCTCAAAATCTGGGATTTTCTTTACTTTCACTCTTGGTGATAATAGACACCACGATTAATAACATTCAACATACACTCACTGGCCACTTTATTAGGTACACCTTGCTAGTACTGGGTTGGAACCCCTCTTGCCTTCAGAACTGCCTTAATTATTTGTGGCATAGGTTCAACAAGGTGGTTGAAACATTCCTCAGAGATTTTAGTCCATTTTACCATGATAGCACCATGTAGTTGCTGCTGATTTGTCGGCTGCACATCCATGATGCCAATCCCAAAGGTGCTCTTTTGGATTGGGATCTGGGGACTGTGGAGGCAATTGGAGTACAGTGAACTCATTGTCATGTTCAAGAAACCAGTCTGAGATGATTTGAGCTTTGTGACATGGTGTATTATCCTGCTGGAAATAGTCATCAGAGGATGGGTACACTAGACATGGTCAGCAACAATACTCAGGTAGGCTGTGGTGTTTAAACGGTGCTCACTTGGTACTAAGGGCCCCAAAGTGTGCCAAGAAAATGTCCCCCACACCATTAAACCACCACCACCAGCCTGAACCAGCCTGAACCGTTGATACAAGGAAGGATGGATCCATGCTTTTATGTTGTTTATGCCAAATTCTGACCCTGCCACCTAAATGTTGCAGCTGAAATCGGGACTCATTAGACCAGGCAATGTTTTTCCAATCTTCTATTGTCCAATTTTGGTGAGCATGTGTGAATTGTAGCCTCAGTTTCCTGTTCTTAGCTGACAGGAGTGGCACCGGGTGTGGTCTTCTGCTGCTTTAGCCCATCTGCTTCAAGGTTCAATGCGTTGTGCGTTCAGAGAAGGTATTCTGCATACCTTGGTTGTAACGAGTAGCCATTTGAGTTACTGTTGCCCTTCTATTATCTCAAGCTAGTCTACCCATTCCTCCACACAACTGCCATTCACTGGGCATTTTCTCTTTTTCAGGCCATTCTCTGTAAACCCTAGAGATGGTTGTGCATGAAAATCCCAGTAGACCAGCAGTTTTTGAAATACTCAGACCAGCCCGTCTGGCACCAACAACCATGACACGTTTAAAGTCACTCAAATCCCCTTTCTTCCCCATTCTAATGCATGGTTTGAACTTCAGCAAGTCGTCTTCACCATATCTAGATGCCTAAATGGATTGCGTTGCTGCCATGTGATTGGCTGATTAACAATTTGTGTTACCAAGCAATTAAACAGGTTTGCCTAATAAAGTGGCTGGTGAGTGTAGTATGCCATATTGTAATAACTATGCAATCTACTGAAATGTGCAGCATACAGTATCATACTCATAAAACAACAATTCATGCAATAAATTATTTCAAATTAGGTGAACGGACAATCATTTCACAGTGCCACAAGGCAAAAACAATGTGATGGATTTGAAAAGGCTTTCTCAATCCTGTGGAGCCAGATATCTGTGTCTCAGTGCATAACAATTCCTTTGTAAACACAATTTACATGGGAGGGTTTAATTGTGATTGGAAAAATGTCACTTGCCCTTGCACGAAAGCCTTCATGTTTAATGACCTGGGTGTGCCTATAATACAGAAAGGAGCTTGCAGAGTGAAAACAGTAGCATGTGCTAGAGATTACAGCCTCGTAAAAAACCAAAACAAAAAAAAAAACAATGTATAGTTCTAAAGATATTTTCTGCTGCAACTCCGCCAATTATTTTATTTAAAAAAAACACATCAGTCAAGGTAAATGGAGTATGAAAGCTAAGACAGTGAATACAAAGGTCACCTTTCTTTTTATGCTATATATTTTATTATGCTGTATAATACAGATATTCCTTGTTTTAACGACCGCTCGGACTTACGACCAGCTCTCCCCACCTGAACGACGCGCTATACAACATTGTATTGTACAGTACAGTACAGAATTTTCATTTTTGTTCTGTACTTAGTTTTGTGTTTATACCTTTTTTTCATAATACAGTACAGTTCAGTAGTTAAGAATGCTTAAAATATTGATGGCTCCTCGTTTAACGACCAATTTGTTGGTCGTTGGAACGGAACCTGATCGTTAAGTGAGGAGAGCCTGTTATTTCAGTTTAAGATCTGCTGGGGTTTCTTAAAATGGCCAGTAAAATTGCTTGAGGGGCCTCCAACAATGGCTGTCCTTTTAAAGCCTAGTAATGCTGGGATCAGATGAGAAGATAGTGATAAGATAAGAACAGTGGAATAGAAAGAATTTTCGGGACCTTGAGTGACTTGTTCCAGCACTAGGACTGGTACAATACTTTGTAATTCGGACTCTACTTCCCCGTACTTCTTATGCCACGTACACACGGATGGAATTTTCTGATGGAAACAGTCCGATGGGAGCTTTTCATCTGATTTTCCGACCGTGTGTATGCCCATCTGTCTTTTTCTGTTGGCATTTCCGACGGACATTTCCGACGGACTTTAGATTGAGAGCCTGTTCTTAATTTTTCAGACGGAAAACCTTTCTATCGTATTTTTCGATCGTGTGTATGCAATTCCGACACGCAAAATTCCGACGCATGCTCGGAAACAATTCGGCGCATGCTCGGAAGCATTAAACTTCCCTTTTATAGTGCCGCCGAACATGTTGTATGTCCGGTGTTATTGACCATCGGAATTTGGTGTGACCGTGTGTAGGCAAGACAGTTTGAGCAAAATTCCGTTGGAATTCCGAAGGGAAAACCATCAGAGCTTTTTCCGACGAGAATTCCGATCGTGTGTACGTGGCATTAGACAAGAGAAAGATCAAGAGCTGCTCACTAGGAAATTTTCCAACAGCTATGACTACCCGAGGTGCTTGTAATGAAAGGGGAAATAATCCAATAATTGCAAGCAATGCTTGAAATTTTACTTTTATTGAACCACATATAGTCAGATTTAGAAGAGGCTTAAATCCTTCACAAAGGGTTTACATTAACCCTTTCATGCCTAAGGGTAAAACCTAAGGGTAAAACAAATCTTAGTGCCCATGTGTTAGTAAAACCATATATTCCACCACAACTATTTTGTGCATCCAGGTGGATTATACCTTGTATTTTTCAGGACAAATTGGGCTTTCACTTGGTTGTAAATGGTTATGGATATCTCCCAATATTTTGTTTTATTATCAACGAAAAACTGTCCCAAAACAGTAAAATATATATATATATATTTTATGTAGCTGTATATTTCTTGTTACTACCATCACCTGACATCAAAGAAAAAAACGAAATTAAATTCTCCTGCTCCTAACGATGGCAGCGATACCACATGTATATGTCAGTTGTTGTTTGTACCCGTAGTACAGTCCAGAAGCATTTCACTTTTTTTTGACCTCCATAAAACACACTGACATTAACTGACACCGATGCAAATTCTAAAGAAAATAATACTGCCCGAAATATACCGACCCTGACCTTTGACCCTGACCTTGACTTTTGACTCTTACTTGACCCAAACACTAACCCTGGCACTGACCTTAGTCTAGGTATTTTTTATTTTCTTTTTATTATTTATTTATTTTTTTACACACACTTTTTTCCTCTCTGCAAGGAAAGAGAAAGATACATTGTATCTTTCCTCTCCATTTACAGAGAGAGAAAAACACTGATCACTCAGAGGCTACCACACACACTTTTTCCTCTCTGCAAGGAAAGAGAAAGATACATTGTATCTTTCCTCTCTATTTACAGAGAGAGAGAAAAACACTGATCAATCAGCGATCAGATGACCCAGAATCAGGGGATCCGGGTCCCGATCGTTAGTAGGGGGCCCGGGGCTCTCGGAGAGAGGCCACCCCAGTCTCTGTGCTGGGAGCGTGCTGTGCGACCTCACAGGAAAAAGCCCAGTGCAATGGAGCCGCATAATGTGTTACATTGTTGGGAAGGGGTTAAAGTATAATAAGCCTTTAATTGCATAACTTTTAGTTTGCTAACACACTGTGTAGCCTCAATAAACTACCGTTTTTCTCTTTTTCATCTTTGTTTACATCTCAGTACTGCTGATCTCCTTCCACCTCTTCCTGTCTACAGGCATGTACTACAGCAACTTCTGCACATCTTAGGCAGGCTATACACGTAGAAAATCTGTTTTCTGCAACCACAGGTTAACACAGACAGTGTTGACAGGGGAATCCCTCCCCCTGAGCCATTGTATTATCCCGGCGGTGGGGGAAGAGAAGGCTATTCCCACCCAATGATTGTTGCTAGCGGCTATAACTGCTACTAGTGATAATCACATGCAAAATCCGTCAGGCTAGTGATAATCGCATACAAAATCCAGGAGGCTGGTTGTACTCAAGTTGATCTCTTGATCAACTTGGTACATTCGCCCTGCCCATACATGGTTTGAATCTTAGCCGGTTCCCGCTGAAGATTCAAACCGTCTATGGTTGGCTTTAGTTCTGCACCAGCCTCCTCATACTGACAATGGTAGACAATGCCTGCTGATTTCTTTTAGCATGGCTGCCTGCAGTCCCCACTAGAGAGCACATGTCAGAGACTGACAATGCAGAAGTGCAACTAGGAGAGAGCTGTCACCCAAAATTTGGAAATGCCCATTCAAGGACTTTAAAGGTATGTTCACCAAGTATACTTTTAGCTCGAGCCAAAACACGTTTGGCTGAACTTCTCCTGTGGCCCACAGGATGCACGTGCTGTTCGTTTTGCACTCCTGTGACCCATTTTCAGCAGACAGGGGGCTTAAGCCCGCTGTCGACTGACATCACAGAGCCGGTCCAGGCTGAGGAAAGATTGCAACAATATGGTTGGGATTTCTCCACAACTCTGGACCGGAACCTGGCTCAGTCTCTTAGCAAGCCACTGAGAGCCAGCTGCTCCTGCCCCCTCCACAGCCCAACGCTGCAGTCAGTCACTGGCTCTCTGCTTACAGAGCACTAAGAACCGAGTGATCAGTGGTCTTAGATCTCTCAGTTCTCAGTCTTAGAGTGGGCGGGGGACCGATGCTGCATCCATCACGGTAAGTATGATTCTTGAAAACAAAAATTCCGAACTTCTCTTTTAATATAAGCTGCAGATAAAAAGATAACAAAACAAACAAAGTTTCAAAACTTGGCCAGGTATCTTCTTAAAATAGTTGTAGCTCTGGTCACCAGGTAAACTTTTGACATATGACTGAAAGAACAAAGTTGTTAATGGTGTATTGTGCAGACCCAGGTGGTGTGAAGGTTTTTCATTGCAGATCTTGGCAAATCAATAGAGAAAGTGTACTGTGCTAAGTGCAATAAAAATAGTTTTCAAAACTGGTCTTTCTTCAAAGGAACATTGCACAACACAGTATTCAAACCACCAAGCTGTTCATTGCATATAACCTGGTCTTAGTATGTGATCACAGAAAACTTTGAATATGTCTTTTCTATATACAGTTTGTCCTACGTTCAAAGTACACTAACTTATTGCAACCAATCAGAATTTATAAAATAGTCACTTTCAAAATCAGGTTAATCTGTTAACTGTGAACCTATGGATTCTTCCCAATATATGCATGATGTGTCTAGTCTTCAGAGAGCCATACAATTCACAAATTAGAGTTGCCTAGATTCATAAATTATGTGATTCTCCACTGATCAGAAAGCTCTAAATGCTTTCAGAAATATAAAAATATGCAATTACCAAGATTTCATCATCCTTACATTATGGAACCTGGATATCAAGATGGTCCAATGACTTGACTGATCTAGAACATATAGGTATACAGTCCAGGAGTTTTGAAGTTACTGTTCAAAAGTATGTACCTGCTCAGTGATTCCGAAAATACCAAAATCAAAGAAAGCCAAGCAATTAGCATTTTTAGGAGACGTCAGCAATGACAGCTACCATATTTTTTTGTGTAGCATATTTCCAGTTCACTTACAGATAAAGAGAAAAAGAAAACAGAGCAAAATGCCCATGATAATCTCTCTTTAGGTGGTTTGTATGGTTTTCATGCAGATGCAGAACTGGCATTGGCCATTTCTATGCCTACTGAGGAGCAACATCAATGTTAACACATTATTCTTCATACATCCCACTGAAGGTATCAAATTGGAAATATCATATGGATCACGTGTTTATTAGACTAAAAAGCTAAGAAATATAGTAAGGGGGTACTTCATTAAATATCCATTAGGCGATGCTGCAGTCATACAAAAACGCTGCATTCAAGGTAAGTCAAGGCTGCAATATAAAGCAAACAAATGAAATCTAATAAATGCTATAGTGCGTTGCGTGTATGGATTAACCTTCTGAGTTATGTGAGTCTTTACAAGCACTTTTAACTTTCCTAACTACAAAGCTTTTTAAACAATACCATTTCAATAAAAGGCTGGTGAAACATTAAAGAGTAGAAGTGTGTCACTTTGTAGCTGCAAATATAAAGTGAAATTCTCAAAGTTTGCCAAGTACCACATCTCAGTAGCACTTGGCACTGTTAGTAAATATTTAAGAGAGAATAGACATACTGAAATATTGGCCAAATGCTATACCAGGACAGTTCTATTAACAAACATGAGTAACAGTTATGTGTTCTGTATACTTTTCAATGCTTCTTCAGCTAGCCTAAAGCCTGGTACACACTATGAGTTTTTTTCTGTTCAACCCAGCAAGTTGAACAAAAAAAACCTGTCAGCTCCGGTCGGAGCCGCTGTACTAACTATCCAACGTTAGTACAGCGATCTCTCCCGCTGAGCTGTTGTGTTCTGGCAGGAGGATGGCCCCCTGCCAGAACACTCCAGTCAGCGCACTCGGCCATTGGCTGAGAGCGCTGATCAGGACCTGGTCAGCGGCTGGTTTTCCAGCATGCTTGTTCATCAGAAGCCAGCCAAATGGCCAGCTTCTGTCGGACCCACTGGCATACACAGGAGCCGAATGTCAGCCGTTTTTATGGAACTGGCGGATGACGCTTGGCATTTGGCCCTTGTGTACGGGGCTTAAGGCATATAGATGTATCTCATTCAGCCCATGAGAAATCAAATGGATTCCTCAATCTAAGATGAACAGTGTTGATGAAGAAATCGCTCCTGCCCTGTCAGCTATTATATTTAGCAGCTGGCAGGACTCATGGCTGCTGATTACACAAACATTGACTGTACCTGATTGCATGCAACTACTGTTCATCTAACATTTTTCCGCCTGCCTCCTTCGACAAAAGTTGAGTAAAAAATCTATTTTTGAGCTCGATTCAGCAAAATTTGAGACGTGTATAGCCAATTAACACAGCAAAACTATTGTATTAACATTTTAATCAAAATTTTCTAATTCCTCTTTTATCACATTGATGCAAATCTACTTTAGCAGTATATTGAATATATTTTAGCCCTGAGAGTCCAATTTTTGGTCTACCTTCTGCAGTTTATACTACATAGGGTGGTCATAAATGACTCAGTCCTGATCTGGTTTGATGGCTAGATGCAACTCGCTGGCAGTCCAATGTGACATTTGGTCATCCACCTAAGGGCTGTCTTAAAGCAGAAGTCCAGCCTGAGCTTTTTAGGCTGGGCTTCTCCTAATGGTCACAGGAGTGCAGTTTGTTTTGCACTCCTGTGACCCGTTTTCAGCGGAGAGTGGTCTGAAGTCCACTCTCCGCTGACATCACTGCCATCAGTCGAGGCAGCACATCATCCTGACTTCCCAAGTCTGGATCCGCCAGCTGTCTTGATTGATGGCAGTCTCAGCGAGCCACTGAAACGGCCTCTCCCTGCCTCTCCCCACCCCTCCAAAGCTCATCACTCAATGAGCGTGGAGAAGCAGACCAGGAGCGATGCTGACTGACAGTCAGCATCACTCTGCTCGGGGAGGAGTGAGAACCGAGCCATCGGCCGTGTTAAGTGGCTCGGTTCTCAGTGCAGAGATGGCAGGGGCAGCATTGGTCTGATGCTCCATCAACCGAAGTAAGCAGGATTAGCTTGTGGGACAAATCCCAGCACATCACAACCAATCCCTCCACTGTTCATACCTGTTCTCATTAAGAAGAAAGTACTTTAACAGGCAGGTATTCCTACTATTTAATAATTGAGTAGTTGAAATACAGTTTGGCAAGTTCTGGTAAGACCAAGGACGGGCATGTAGCTCACCACCACCATATTCTCACTGGGATACCTGTCCATCTGCAATTGTCATTAGTGTCAGGTAACTGGTATTTTCACTATGTGTAAATGTACTTATTAATCTTCATTTAGATTAGTGCTTCAGAACAATAACCTTACTATCTCTGGTCAGACACAAGATGTGAGTCTATAGAGAAACATCTTGCTACTGACCAAAGACCTAGCTGCCAGTAGACAATAGCAACTGGGCGAAATATTCAGCACTACTGATTGATATTGATGTCTTATTGGTGACTACTCACCATAGATATGGGTAGGATACTAACTCAGTTGAAACTAACCAGAGTGTGTGACAACTATTCCATGTATTTGTGCACCTTCCTTAACCCATCACAAACTTATCAGAAAGAAGAGTCACTTAAAACCTATTCTGCAATCAGAGTGTGTGACAGCTGTCTCATGTCTGTCTGGTGTCTAGTGCCCATAGACGTGGAACCAATACTAATTCAGCTAAAACTGATCAGTGTGTATGACAACTGTCCCATATCTTTAGGTACCTTAACCCATCATGAACTTATCAGCAAAACAGGTCACATAAACCCTATTCTGCAAATAGAATGTGTGACAGCTGCTCCATATATGATTGGTGTCTAGTGCCCGTAGATGTGGGACCCATACTAATTCAAATGAAACTTATCAGAGTGTGTAACAACTATCCCATATCTTTGGGTACAGTACCTTAACTCATCATAAACTAATCAGTAAGTCAGGCTACTTAAAACCTATACTTCAAGTAACAATATATGGATGAGGCAGAAAGGACCATCTGCATTTCTCTAACACCTCAATGGGTCAGCTAAAAATGCCAGCACTAATATCCCAAGAGTCCAAACCTACAGGCTACCCAGCTCTAACACGTTTCAACCTTACAACTAAGCCTATAAGAGTAAAAAGCATTACAGAGTAAGTTGGTACTTACAGGCGGCACTTACAGGCTATAAGGGTGTGGAACTCTCTTCCGCAATCGGTGGTGTCGGCGGGAAGTATGGATAGTTTTTAAAGACTCTTGGATGGGCATCTTAGCGAAAACTATGGGATATGGGAAATTAATTTTTTCTACACACACACACACCTACACAAGTTGAACTGGGTGGACTGTTGTCTGTATTCAACCTTACCAACTATATGTAGAGTGGTGGCCTGTAGGTGGGGACTCTGCTGACTCAATAAAGATTCACCATGAGTGACGTCATTGATGCTGCTATACCGAATACAGAGCACTGATGGGCTACTTTTGGCTGGCACCCAATGTGCTTGTAGCAGTGACTAGGGAGGGCTTATGGGGTTTGTAGCAGTGCCTTATCTTAAAATATTTTAAACAACCGGCCATAGAAACTAAATATTAAAGTGCACTTATACACATGACAGATAACATTTTTAAAATTAACAATCAACATTTTAAAGTGTTCTAAATGGGTTTTGAGCTTTTTTTTTTTCATAATAAAACAAAATGCAAATGTTTTCTTAGTATATTTGTGTTTTATTCAATAAATGACTGTGTGATAACAGGTTTTCTTGGTGTTTTACCTTACAAAATAGTCTCTGTTGAGTAAGTTGTTTCATTATTGGTGAACAAGAGTAATTTGCTCTCTTACAGCAGCAAATTGGTTTGTAATTATAACTCACTACACAGGCCTGCCATTGTTGTTCAAGCTGATGTCTTAAACACCCCATTATATATTTCTTTATTATGGTTAAAATGTACTTTTTTTTCCTTTGAAAATTCAGTGATCCCTAGTGCGTATTATTTGTGAATTTAAATGACTTTGTAGCACAAAGAATTGGGAAGGTCACTTGTAATGGGTCACTAAATACTGTACTATTTAATCAATAGAAACTGGGGGATCAAATGAAAGACTGTTATTAAGAAGTGCTGAGCTGCTCTTGGAAGGAAAGAAAGACTATCACCTGGATATCACTCATTACAGCTATTGTTCCCCTTAAAAACATACAATGTTTGCTTGGATTTCTTATTCTGAAATGTAATATGGAGCAGCCTTTTTCTTCATGCAAGCCCAAAAAAACTATTTTTTTTAAAGGCTACAATATTTTACTGTTAAGGATGAGATATTACAAATATCTGTATTTAGAAGCAGCAGAACCCAGTCCTTGTTTTTTGGCATCTACATATAGAAGCCCAGTAGTTATGTTTTCCTAGAATTCCAACTGTCTTACTGGAATATAGTGGGTAGGGTAGACCATAATATCTAAACAAACGTAAGGATAGGATTATCAATTAACAACTAATAATCTTTTGTGGCAAACACTGAAGAGGTACATTAAATACAAACGGTAACCCAGATAGTACTATCTGTCTTTTGTAAGTTGAAATATGGAAAACGTGGAGATGACTATATTGCATTCGCTAAACTGAGAAAGGTATTTCTTATATGTGTACTTTCCAGCAACAATCCGTGACTAACATAGTCCAGGACACTGCTATTAAAAGACTGATGAAAATGAAAAATGAAGATGTTGCTGACAGCCAATCATGTTCTTCCTAAACTGAACAAGAAATATTAGAGCTTAAAGCTGGTAATTGCTTTGAACAAGAACTCCTCTGTTTCTTTCGCATCATAGAGATGAGCAAATCTTGTAGGATACACTCCACCAGTAATTTAACTAATCTGGCCCTGTGATTCACTTTGCAAAGCAGATTGTTCATACATATTGCTGATACTGAAGTAAAATAATAAAGAGGTCTACCAGAACCCTTACTAGTTCAGCTCCGCAACTGAAGAGCTCATGTTTTAGGACCACCCCGTTACTTGGTGACCAGCTCATTGAAGAGTGCACTGTATTTCTTATGATGGTATCGAGCACAAGTTTTTGACTGCTCTGTAATGTATTTAGTCATATTTACTCATATTTATTTGGACCTGGTATAAAACGAAATATGGGTAATTACATTAATGATCATGCAGCACACCCATAAGCAAAATCCTAATACATTGAGGGCATCCTCCAGTTTGTTCAATGGGCTTTAAAGTTCATGATGCATCTGGTCTCCCAACATAGAACGATTTCCAGTGAATTGATAAAAAGTCCCCTTACCAGATCAGCATGTAGTGGATTGGCTGGACAGTCGTATTTGGGAAAATCTAACTCCAGAATTTCTACCAAAGCCTTTGTGAATCCAGCTTTCATTCAGAAGAACAATCTACTCCTTTCCTTTCCTATAATTTATATGCATTAATAAAGTTGAACTATCCTGGAGATGAAAATGTCTACCTTAGTAGAACAAAATGGTTACAACAAAGAAACTTTTTTTTCAACTAGTAGAAAACAATGGAATGCATAATGAATGAATGAATGAATGAATAATTTGTATAGCGCTACAATGCGAACTGAATCGCCTCAAGGCGCTGTATTCGTGCTTTGTTGTCAGGCTTCTTAGAAAAGGTAGGTATTGAGTTTTTTCCTGAAGGCCTGATGGTTTTCTTCCATGCGGATGTCGGTCGGTAGAGCATTCCATAAGAAAGAGAGGTACAAAAACACAGATTCTCTTATGCCACCAAAGTCACCAAATGTGAAGGACAAATAACTGGCATCATCAAAATAAATAATATGAATTTAAAAAAGAAGCATTATCTCTAAATACCCAAAGGCAAACAACATTTCAATATGTAATGTCAGCTGAAAAAAATGGAACTTTCTTGCTGGATGTTACACAAGCTGACATTTACTATAACTTCAAAGGTACCTCTGACCTAAAGCAGACCTTCACCTTCCTCAGTGACTTTACATAATCTTCCTCCCCTGCTACATAATCAGACATTAAAACGTGTTTTTAATTATTCTCAAATATTTTTTTTTTTCCAGGACCAGGCCACAGCATTTCCTGCTTTCTCACCTACCCAAAGCCTCTTGGGATACTAACATTACACATGCCAGGAGGCTATCCTCCACACTATGCATGTACTGCATGTCATTGGGGGCCAGCTGCACGAACCAGAAAGAGTTCCATGCTCCTGATTATGTCAGCATGGAAAATGGCGGCACAGGATTTTGAAAGCAATGATGGAGAAAAGGATTATAGTAGGCAAGGCTGGATTCCCTGCATACGTATCTTTTTTTTTTTTTTGAAGACCACCCAGTAGACAAGGAAAGAGGGGAAAGAGAAAAAAAAGGGGGAGACGAAGTTCCTCTTTAAAGGAAATAACATTTAGGTTACCCTTATTTCTGCTACTATCAATATCAATTTTACTATAATAAATCCTGTCTCATTAGCATTTTATGTTATTTTTATGAAGCCCTACCAAACTGGAGTAATTTACTAAGTACATTTTACAAAAAAAATATATACAGTATTTTGCTAGTACAAAGTAAAAAAATGAAAAGCAGTATCTTCACCACAATATAGTAGAGTCTTCCTAAAGTCACTTCAAACTATAACTTTCTAACTCATTGATACCCTCTACCTAAATAAACAGTGCCTGTAATAAAACAGCACTCAGAACCAGTCCACTCTGTGAATTAATTAAAACCATCATCCCGCAATTATAAAGTCTGAAGCTGGCCATACACTTGTAGAAATTTTTTAATTTTTGGAATGTTCATTCGATTATATAATGGTTAGTGGAGTCAAATTGCTATGAAGGAGCAGGGTGGAAATTTTTTTCTCCAACAAAATAAATTTTAACTGTGAATGGAGTTTTAATCAAGGAAAAATTTACATATTGTAATGAAACTGTTTAATATATCTGGGATTCCATTTATATAGCAGGTCTGGATGAAATTTTAAGGGATTTCAAATGAAATTAGTTAACTCGATGAAGGTAAGAAAGAATGTTCTGATGAACAATATTTCAAAATTTTCATTAGAATGTTCAAACAAAAATCTGACCGTGTATGGCCAGTTTAAGAGTAAAGCGTGTCAAGAAGAGTGGATTTTGATGTTATGACATGAAGCAAATCCCACACATCAATCGATAGAGGAAGGTTCAAAGTTAAAAGACCGCCTAGAAGTTCCATTCAATGCCACATAGCAGCGCTGTTTCTTGTTTATAGGAAGCCGTACAAGTTGCAGTTACTGCAGGCATTGCATTCCGATGCCCATAACAAAAGGTTTGAATTTTGCACTGCAATTCTGCAGGATATTGAAGTAGACAATTTTTCAGAACGACTAATTTTTTCAGATGAATCAATGTTTCGTCACTCTGGTAAGGTTAATCACTACAATGTTAGAATTTGGGATAAAAATCCTTGCATATCCGGAAGCTGAATGTGTTTTGCACCATTTTGTAAGCAATGTTTTTGGGCCTTTCTTTTTGCCTAGCAAACTGTGACAGGATTTTCATATCTGGACAGGCTACAAAACTCCAAGAAGATTAAAAAGGACTTTATTTTCATACATGATGGCGCCCTGCTTCACTTTCACTTGGAGGTTTGGCATTATCTGGACGGCACCATTCCAGGACAATGGAATGGAAGTAATGAACAACAAGATCTTGTTCTTTAGCAATTTCAGCTTTTTTTTTTTAAAGTTGGTTGAAAGCACCCCTGGCGGTGTTAAAGATTGTGTGTACTTATAATGAACAGATTTGTATAAATGTAACTCCAACTGGGCTTAAACTTTAAAGTGTTACAAAACCCAGAACCCTGCATTCACTATATTTGGTCTCCTACAGTACTCAGAACATGGAAATGCAACTATTTTAGTAAATATAAACTGCTAAATACCTTTTCTCATCAGTAGTATATGGCAGTCTTGTGACTTCTATCAGTGTCCAGCCAAGCACTGGTTAAAGCTTGAAGAAGGAGTTTTTTGACTGTCCTATAAGGCTGCAGGACCCCTGACCCTATGTCTAGACAGTGCTGATTGGCCCTGTGCTGATCACATGCATCCTTCCAAGACAAAAAATCCTCTCTAGCAATACACACCAAACTGAGCATGTGCAGCCAGACTCCATAGACTCTGTGTTATCAGGAAATTATTAGAGGACAGTGGAAGGAGAGGAGGATCAGAGAAGCCAGGATCAAACAGCCTTTTTACACAATGCGGAGGATTAACCTCTTAGGTTCCTCAGTCAGTATAACAAGCATGCTTTACTGCATATACAGACTGATTTTACAGTTGTGGGTTTAGTAACACTTTAAGAACACTAAAAGACACATGTAAGTTGGGAAGCCTGGTAAACATATGCAATGTACTGGGAGGGTTTATTTCATTGTGGACAATAAACTCTTCATGAACAGGATATTCCATCACAAGACAATGGTGTTTTTTGGAGACACAGAAACGCCTATGTATTTTATCTATACATTAGAGTAGACCAGGTTTTGGTGGCTTCATTTACATTACAGACTTAGGGATCTTCCAGCACTCTTTCTTGTTATACACTTCAGGTAAATTGTGGTGTTTTAGCAGATTATCGCATGTTTATAACAACACAATAAACGCACGGACCAGCTGATTCAGACACATACGTCAGCATCGTTCTTTAACCTGTTTGTAAACACTGTGCTGAATAAATCTCTTCTGTGTTTAAATCATGCGTGCTGTTTGCAACCTCTGCAAGATAAATTATAATCACTGGTCTCCGCGCTTTTCCATTTTTGGTTTGAAGCTGAGAAAACTTTTTTTTTGAGCAGAAAATCAGCACCAACCAAATAAGAATAGGAACTGTTATGATGTTCAGTGAATCACCTCTCTAATCCCGGCTTCTTCTAGAAGGCTTTGTCAAATGGAGACACTAAAAAGTCTTTATCACTTTATTAGGCTTGATACCAATTCAGTTAACTGTTTGAACGCTGGCTTTAAAGGCTTAGATGTGTTGAACTAAAATCAGCCGCTGGTTCTTTTATCTGTCTTTAGTGCTGACACTTCCCCAAGAAAGGTAAAGCTGAACTCCATGCAAGCAGCTAAATAAACAGTTGAAATACATGCTGAGGAGCTGGCTTGCCTGCCAAAAGATTACATTTTTTTTGTCCATTTCTGAGATTTTTAGACAGCACTGCCAGGTTGGTGGCTTCACTTTTCGGCTGCAGTTAAAGTTTAGGTATGTTTTTCTTTTACATAGTTACATTGGTCCAGCTTAGACCAATGTAAGTATGCATATACCATACCTGGCTGATCCCCCTGAAAGATGGAAATCACTAAAGTAGACTCCACTACGGTGATTGCCGCTAGCGCCTTGTTCCTGTATTCAGAAAATACTTAGCATCTTCTTAATGATCCAAACATCCAAAACTCCATGTATTTTAAAGGTGGCTGTTTACATATGAGCGCTCAGGTGCAACAGGCCTGACAACTGATGCTTCAAGAGCTACACACTATTGTGGCAGAATGGGCATTTTGGCACCATAGACTTGAATAGCAATTGAGCATTTTCACCCATTTTTTCAGATGTTTTTCAGCCCAAACTGATCTCCTACCCTTAGTGCTTTCTTGGCCAAAACAAAAATGCGTAAAGCTTAAATACATATGTAAAACATTTGAATGTGCTTCTAAAATGCTTGTATATGCAGGCAAAACACAAAAAAATGCCTAAAACACATCAAAATTGCTCTGCTTCGTGTGAATGAAGCCTTATTGTTAAGCATGCAGAGCTGTATGCAACTGTGTTTTTTGAGAAAAGGCCCACTATAGCGGCCGGAAAGGGGTGACTGGAACACACATCCGTTCCTACTTCCTGCTCCAGTGTTTCGCATGCATTCCCCGCGCCCTCACCGGGCGATCCAAAACTTTCTTACAGCTCCCCAGAAGGTTCGTTAGAAAAATCTGTGCATGGACAAGTGCATCATAACGGTTCCTCCTGAGGCAGGTGAGCGCAAGGCTTATATTCATGAGTAACACACTTGTTATCACTGTTATTATATAGTTTAATAATTCTCTGTTGAAACCATTTTACCAACAGTGGTATCACCTCTACATGTAATATTATTTACATTTGTTTACAATTACAGAGGAGTTTATGACATGCCGGTGTATATTGAGTATGTTTTGTTTCTGTCACACTATTTTTTCCAATATGTTCTCAATAATCCCCTTCCCCTACCCTCCTTTATTCCATCCCCTGGGAAGAACCATGGCTCCTATGTTGTGGGTGTGTCTGTGAAGGTATAAATACTGGTGTTGAAACCATTTGTAGCTAGGCTCTGGGAAAGAAGGTCTGTCCTTCGAAATGCATCAGCTAGCAGGGACCTCAATTTGGGCTTGTTGTTCCAGGCGTTCTGGAAAAGACCAGCCACGCATGTGGCTTGTTGAGCGATCTTTTAATTTATGTTTGTGAGTAGACATTTTTAACAATTTATTGTTGAAATAAATGTATGTTGGATAATGCACTAGGCCAGTGCGCCCTCTTTTCTTTTATATGTAGATATTTGCCAGCAGACCAAGGATCAGTTTTGTCCAAACGGTTTTTATTCAAAGAATAATCACATCACAAAACGGTGTACTGCAACGTTTTGGAGTCACGCAGGACCCCTTCGCCAGGCGTGTGATGTCATGCCAGTGCGCCCTCTTTTCTTTTATCTCTACAACATAGTCAGGACCACCCCAGTCCTAGAGGGCTGTAAGGCATCTAAAGAAATTATCATCATTGTCTAAGGCAGCACAGCCACTATTGAGCCAGTCCACTCATGCCCAGGAGTATGCTGCTATTGTTGTTGTTGGTGTGATACCACTTTATTAGTTCTACTGACCCAAGACACTCTTAAAACAAAGTGAAGGGGTCTCACTCTACATTCTGTATTTTCAGTTATACCTAAATCAATCAAGAGAGACCTCCCTTATAAGATAGTGGATTGAAGTAGAAACATAGGTCCAGGATCTTGTCTCAAGAGAAGGCAGTGGGTAGTCCAATCTCCTTGACAATTACAATTCCCTTCTTATAAGCCTACCTCTCCATATGCTATCCTCTCTTCAGTCTATCATGAAAGCTGTTGCCAGACTCATCTACCTAACCAACCGCTCAGTGTCTGCCACCCCTCCTTGCCAATCCCTGGCTTCTAATTGCCCAGTCAATTAAATTCAAAATTCTAGCAAAATTCTAACAACTACGTATAAAGCCATCCCTCTGGCCTGAGCTATATGACCAATCTTGTCTCCAAATCTCACCCAAACTGTCCTCTCCGCTCCTCCCAACACCTCCTGCTTGCAAGCTCTACTGTCCCATCCTCTGGAACTCTACCTCAGTCTGTCTAGCTATCTCCTACTCTGGCTGTCTTTAAGCAATTCCTAAAAAACTAATCTCTTCAGGGAAGCCAATCACCCCTCCAAATAAATAAACATTTATCACTTCTATCAGCTCATCCTCCACAGTTATAACCTTTTGTACCACTTGCCCCACCCAATAAGATTGGAAGTTCCTATGAGCACGGCCCACTTAACCCTCTTGTATTTTATTGTATTGTAACGGTATTATCTCCCTTTATATTGTAAAGCGCTGTGCAAACAGTTTGTGCCATATAAATCCTGTATAATAATAATATTCTCCCAGCCACCATTAAACACTGAAACGTCAATTCAGGACTGGGATTAATGGGAGGAACTGTGAGCTCAGGGGGTAGGAAACTAAAATGAGACAAACCTTTGGAAAACTTAGCATTCAAGAACAGGCTAAAACCTTGTTTACCTAACAAAAGAAACTTTTTTGTCTCTTCACATTCTGCTCAGAATCTTTCCAGGAGCACAGAGCCCTCGAGGAAGTTACGGAACAAAAGCAGAGTCCTGCACAACCTCTGTACAAATGTCACTTGTCAAACAAGTAATGAAAGATCTCCAAAAATATGCTTTTAATCTGAGTGGGGCTACAGGTAGCTAAAGAAAAAAATAAAAAAATCAGGAAGTTAAAATGTATCAGCAGGACAAGGCCGAGGGTGCCTATTAGGAGGACAAAAAAGAAATATATACAGCAAGTTGATGGCGGTGTACACAGACCTCACTAGAATAACTAAACCATAACATAAAACACTGGCTGTAACATATAGTGTAAGTGTTCCACAAAAGTAAACACATTTAAAATGATAAGGGTATGACAAAAGTAGGACATATTTCTGTGCAAAAACTGGGCAAGGTAAACTAGTGCTAGACATCGTAATCCAAGTGACATGGCTGTTATCTCACTGTATATGGGTCCTTTCAGTCTTTCAGCGTCTAAACATCCATCACAAAAATTGACAATGCATCATCATAGTCCTAGTCTTTCATTTTAAAGCTCAACTCCAGCCATTTTTTATAGAAGGAAAGAGGGGTGTAGGTAGGTGTCACAAGAAGGAGAGAAGTGCTAGTTACCAATGATAGCAGATCCCTAAATAGTGTAGCATGATTTTTAAAGCTGAAGATGAGGTATGGCAATTTTTACATAGTTACGTTGGTCCAGCTTGGACCATACTTGACTGATCCCCCTAGAAGTTTCTCTACAAGACTCTGGCCACACCTGGAGTATGCTGTCCAGTTCTGGGCACCAGTACTCAGGAAGGATGTACTGGAAATGGAGCGAGTACAAAGAACGGCAACAAAGCTAATAAAGGGAATGGAGGATATTAGTTATGAGGAAAGGTTGCGAGCACTGAACTTATTCTCTCTGGAGAAGAGACGCTTGAGAGGGGATATGATTTCAATATACAAATACCATACTGGTGACCCCACAATATCGATAAAACTTTTTTGCAGAAGGGAGTTTAACAAGACTCGTGGCCACTCATTAAAATTAGAAGAAAAGAGGTATAACATTAAACTGCGTAGAGGGTTCTTTACTGTAAGAGCGGCAAGGATGTGGAATTCCCTTCCACAGGCAGTTCTCTCAGTGGGGGGCATTGATCGTTTCAAGAAACTATTAGATAAGCACCTGAACGACCGCAACATACAGGGATATACAATGTAATACTGACAATACTGGACTTGATGGTCTTTTTTTCGACCTCACCTATTATGTAACTATGTAACTATACGTTAGAAATCACTGTGGTAGACACTGCTAGTCCAGTGATCTCCGTTAGCTTCTGGGTCCCATACTGAGTGGCTGCCCTGCTGCATTGTGAATACAGGACACTCTCTTAGCTCAGGCACAATTCAGAGAACACCTTCACATTTTCTCAATAGATGCAAAGCATTCTCTGACTGGACAAAGTAGAGACGTGGGTGGTGATGTCAGAATCTCCACCTCATCCATTCAGAGAACAATTTGCGTTCATTGCGAAAATGTAAAGCGTTTTCTGAATGGTGCTCATGCTAAGAGAGTAACCTCCTGTGTTCATATTGCAACAAAGCAGTAGCTTAGCATGGGACCCAAAAGCTAGCGAAAATCACTGTAGCAGAGGTGTCTACTACAGTAACTTCCATGTGGATCCCACAGGTAGGGCACAAGCATACTTGGTCTAACTATGTAAAAGTTGCCATATTTGGAACAGTAAGGTCTGCTTACATGACCAATGACTAAGCATTTGTGTGGTTACCTATGTTGATGTTTATGTGAGCAACATTGGTGGTAGCCTTGAGCAGCAATTTCTCCAGGAAAGTTAAAGAGGAACTTCCTTTCCCCCTATGCCCCCCTTTTCCTTTTTTGCCAATTTATCTACAAACAGCATACTCACATGTCCAGAAAAATCCAGTTGTGTTCTATAGGGATCTGTCGCTCTGCTGCTGCTCACCAGGTCC
The DNA here is from genome assembly GCA_028564925.1 of Lithobates sylvaticus. Lineage (NCBI taxonomy): Eukaryota > Metazoa > Chordata > Amphibia > Anura > Ranidae > Lithobates > Lithobates sylvaticus. The sequence goes on from CM053030.1 coordinate 381,661,596, forward strand.
CATGCAGCCATCTTCTATGTCACCAGGAGCTGGTTGTCTCTTATGGGTTTCTTCTGATGACATGCCATTGTGCACACCTGTAGAGGACCCTAAGGTCTACTGGAATGTGTGATGTGAGAAGTGAAGGTGGCTGGGGACAACTGAATATGCCACACTAGGTTAGAATCCAGAAACTGTGGGGATGTCTTCCCTAAAAAGTTATTTTTTTTTTTTAAATGTCCGATTGTGAGAGAGGAGTGGAATGAGGAAAAATGGATGGGGAGGGTGAAGGTCTGCTTTAAGCATGGACAGCATTAAAAACCAACTCATTGACTGTATCTGGGCATGCAACCATCATATATCCATTTCCGTTGTTCTTCACACCATGTGTCATGCACATAAATATGTTGTAATATTCTGTACTGTACAGAGTTAACATGTAAGTATGTCAAATGTAGTCAACCAACTTTGGCTCTGTGTCAGTAAAGTGACCATATTTAGTTGCTTTTAATGTTAATTCCCTCCATAACCATAAGTGACTCTAAACTTTTCTATTCAAGTATGGATTCTGAACTAAAAATAAGTCCCTTCTATTGCCCTTGACCTCCTCCAAATCTCCAAATGACTTTTTCCTGCTGTGATTTGACTTCCAGTTAGAAGGTAGCTATGTTTGTTCTCCATGGTCCCACTGTATTTAGGAACATAGCCAACTTCTTTTGCTCACTCCTGGACTATGGGTTTACAGTGTGCATAGAACAGTGTACATGACAGAGTTACATAGTAAGGTTGAATAAAGACACCAGTCAATCCAGTTCAACCTGAGTGAGTGTCTACAATTGTCCCTATCCCTGTACATTGCACACTCACATCGGTCCCTACCCTCAAGGAGCCCACAATCCAAGGTCCCCGTGCATATACTAGGGCCAATTTCTGGACAGGAGCCAATTAACCTACCTGCATGTCTTTGGAGTGTGGGAGGAAACTGGAGTAGCTGGAGGAAACCCACACAGGCACAGGGAGAACATGCAAGCTCCAGGCAGGTAGTGTTGTGGTTGGGATTTGAACCAGCGACCCTTCTTACTGCTAGGTGAGAGTGCTAACCACTACACCATTGTGCCACCCGCACATGACTGCATGACCGCATATAGATTACAGAGCCATTAGGTAGCGGATGTGTATGGATTATTTTTAGGAGAATTAGGATCTCACGTACTGTGACTTTAAGGCCTTACCTGTCCTATCAACAAACCTACTGCCTCAGGCACTTACCAGTATCCCTGTATATAATAAGTATCACTGCTGGCCTCCCTGCTTACAGTATACATTCTCTGATCCCCAATGTATTGTACTAGAACACAGTATCAGTTTCCTGTGACATGCAGTACTGCCTTTGTTTACCACTTACTGTATCACTTTTCCATTGATCCTATTTATAGAAACTATATCACCTAAACATTGCACGCCATATTTAATTTATATATAGAGAGGAAATGAACAGGAAATAAAATCAGATAACACAGCATGAAAAGAAACCAACACATCTGTACACCAAGAGTACCTGTGGTCCAGCTGTATCTGTGATGTGGTCCATGCACTTTAGACGCTGGCAGCCACTTTCCTACAGGATTTACTATTTGGATTTGGATATGGTTGTGTTTTCCTTGCTGCACGCATGGCAATATCAGCTGACGTAGGATAATGCTAATGATGAATCATATTGCCATTTAGATGTAATGGCCATAAAACTGTTGATTTCGCAATCATACTGTTGGGTAATGGCAAACCTGTACTTGTCACCCTAGATACAGCTGAACCTGTCCAATGAAAGGAGTAGTTTCCTTTTTATGCGGAAAAGGGAGCAATAATTATTCAGTATCAGAGATTTTCCAACAGTTTGGAGAAATCTTGGTTTTTAAAGTACCGTATATGTCCAGTCCAATTTTATTTTTGTTTTGGAGAGAACAGGTAGGATTGGCACCCTTATCTGCTTTTACCACTATATGGTGCATCATTAGAGAGATTTACTCTCACTTATTATCACAGGGTCAATAGTTTCATCATACTTCAACAGCAACACAGACAGAAATAAAAATGCTTTTTTTCATGCAGTGGGGGAAGGTTTCAGCCACTGTAAACTTTTTTTTGCTGTCTATGACACTGGTCTAAAACCTGTAGCACCTACGCCTATAGCAAGGGCATTATTTAACTTAAAGTCAAAGCTATATAGTTTGCTCTTATCTACAGGTGCCCCTTGTCGGCATAGACAGTTTCTGAACTAATCCTTTAACACCAGCTGTGCACACGCTCACTGCATGTTCACAGATCAGTGACTGAGCTGTCACCATCAACTCCCAGTCACCCTTTACAATTCGGAGCTGGTGGGTCTGGTTGATCATGTGACCACTGCAACAGCCAAACAAAATGGTCACATGACCAAGAACCTCTCCCATGTTTCAGAACCCCTTAAAGGGCGGGCCAGAGCAGGTGCCAAGTGGTTAAATGAGAATATCTTATGATCCATACATGGTGTGCTAAGCACAAAGGGTGTACACAATCACCACCGCTTGAAACCACTGATGTTGTATATGTGTAGTAATAGTAAACATTCCATGATGGGAGAATGATTGCTGCCATTGCTGATCTCCTTCTAAAAATGCTAGTTACCTGGTCGTTTTGCTAATATTCTGGTCAGTAAAGTCAGTAAAGTCACAGTAAAGCCAGTGACTCCAAGTTTTAAAGCCAGAGTCAGGCAATGTCCATTTACAGTAGAAAAGGTCAACAATGGCAGTTTCTATGTTTTTCTTAATAAAGATTTACTTTGAACCCCCGTACACGGGCTGAATTTTGGGCAGTATTGGCCGGTTCAATACAAAACCATCCAACATTCAGCCTGTGTGTACGGCAGCCGGTCCAACAGAAGCCGGTCGAACATCCGCCTTCTGTCGAAGAGGCAGAAAGGTCTGCCAATTGGCATCCGATCAGTGATCACAGCCAATGGTTGAGAGTGCTGACCAGTGTGTTCTGGCAGGGGGGGGTGTCCCCCTGTCAGAACACAATAGCTCAGAGTGGGGGAGATTGATGTACTAACATCAGATAGTTAGTACATTGGCTCCTCCCGAACTCTTACGTTTTTTTTTGTCCTGCCCGCTGGGTTGAATGAAAAAAAAAAAAGTAGTGTGTACCAGGCTTAACTCTAACCAAAGTTTTGAACTATTCTTTTTCTCTGTGCTTTCAAAACACAACCCTGTAACTAGATAATACACAACTGTAGCTAGATACTACAACATTTTTCTCTCAAAAACGCATTTCGCTTATCCATGTCCAAAGACGCTACATATAGAAATCAGTAGGTTGCTGACAACTGCAGAATTACCGAATATATATTTAGCCCTGTGAACTAAGTCCTGTGATGAATGACCTATACACTATCTCTCCACAGGAAAAAAGCTTAACCCATTCCATTTACATTCCACAAATGACATCAATTTATGAAGAAGACATTCTGTTTTACAAGCTTTGCAAACACGGCTTGCGGATACTGTGCAAACATACACGTAAAGGTTCGTGTTTACCAAGTCAACAGCCGAGCGGCGATGGATTTGTCACTTTCTAATTAATCCAATTACTGGTCCCACTTACAAAAGCAAACTGAAGTCATCACAAAGTTCACATCCTACCGGGGATTCTTTGTATGGTTAACAATATTGTTTTATTGACTTTAATCGTCAAATCTATAAGAGCAGAGACAATATCACAGAACACCTATACAACCTGCAAATAGTAATATGGGGCTATTCTCTTTTATGTTGTAAAAGCTGTTATATAGATGGAAGCAATTTCATGTTTAAAACTTATAAATAATGGTGAGCTAAACCTGGAATTTAAAGTGGTTGTAAATCCTTACATACACCCAGAGAATTGACTTGCCTCAGGTGAAACACAGAGATGAAACAAATCCTCCTACATAAGTTGTACCTGTTTATCTGTTGTTTTCTCTTCGCTACATCCGTTCAAAGTCCAGAATTTATAAAGCTTGTCTGAGCTTCCATAAAACAGGAGGCGGAGAGCTGAAATTACACACTGCAGAGCTCAGTGAGGCGAACTCTGAGAGCTGATTGGAGGGAAGGGACACCGGGGTTATACAGGACCAGACTGCCCTGGTGCCACTTTGCAGGGCTGAACCTCAGGGTGCACGGGCTGCCTCTGAAGGGAAGGGGGGCGATCGCTGCTGGATTACACATGGGTCTCCCGGCATCACGAAGTCCCGCCTCCTGGACCGGCTCATATGATGGATGTGACACTGGTCCAATGCCGGGACGTGTGATGTCCATCAAAGGCTGTGCGATGGGCACTGGCAAGGCTGTGCTGATGGACTTTGATCAGGCTGCATTGATGGGCACTGGTCATGCTGCATTGACGGGCATTGGTCAGGCTGCATTGACGGGCACTGATGAGGCTGTATTGCTAGGCACTGATCAGGCTGCATTGATTGGCACTGGTCAGGCTGCATTGATGGGCACTGATCAGGCTGCATTGCATGGGCACTGATCAGGCTGCATTGATGGGCCCTGGTGAGGTTGCATTGATGGGCACTGATCAGGCTGCATTGATGGGCCCTGGTGAGGTTGCATTGATGGGCACTGATCAGGCTGAATTGATGGGCACTGGTCAGGGTGCATTGATGGGCACTTGTGAGGCTGAATTGATGGGCACTGATCAGGCTGCCTTGATGGGCACAGGTAAGGCTGAGCTGATTGGAACTGATCAGGCTGCATTGATGGGCACTGGTGAGGGAGGCTGAGCTGATGGGCACTGATCAGGCTGCATTGATGGGCATTGCTGAGGCAGAGCTGATGCACTGAAGAGGCTGTATTTATGAGCATTGGTGAGGCTGAGCTGATGGGCACTGATCAGGCTGCATTGATGGGCCCAGGTATGGATGCACTGATGGGCAATGATCAGGCTGCATTGATGGGCACTGATGAGGCTGCATTGATGGGCACAGGTAAGGCTGAGCTGATGGGCACTGATGAGGCTGCATTGATGGGCACAGGTAAGACTGAGCTGATGGGCACTGATCAGGCTGCATTGATGGGCACTGATCAGGCTGCATTGATGGGCACAGGTAGGGCTAAGCTGATGGGCACTGATCAGGCTGCATTGATGGGCACTGGTGATGCTGAGCTGATGGGCACTGATTAAGCTGCATTGATGGGTACTGATGAGGCTGCATTGATGGGCACTAATGAGGCTGCATTAATGGGCACTGAGGAGGCTGCATTGATAGGCACTGGTGAGGCTAAGCTGATGGCCACTGATCAGGCTACATTGATGGGCACAGGTAAGGCTGCACTGATGGGCACTGATGAGGCTGCATTGATGGGCGCTGATGAGGCTGCATTGATAGACACTGATGAGGCTGCATTAATGAGCATTGGTGAGGCTGAGCTGATGGGCACTGATGAGGCAGCATTGATGGGCACTGATGAGGCTGCATTGATGGGCACTGATGAGGCTGCATTGATGGGCACTGATGAGGCTGCATTGATGGGCACTGGTGAGGCTGCATTGAGGGGCACTGGTGAGGTTGCATTGATGGGCACTAATCAGGCTGCATCGATGGGCACTGAAGAGTCAGGCAGCAACCAGCATGTGAGCCTAACCCCCCATTCCCATGATGCTGGGTTTTGGCTTGACTTACTTGTGTGAGGGGTTATCTAATTTACCTTCAGGCTGAAGCGTCTGGTCTTATTCCCACCTAGCAACACCCCTGCTCCCCTGTCACCTTTTTTATCTTGGTATGAAGTTCAGTTCCATATTTGGCCTACCGTTGTACATCATATGTAATCAGGTGCAACTGCAAGAACGTGGAAGAGGCACCCGGCACCCCATGACGTAACAAAGGAAGATGGCGCCAAGCAACACTGAGTGAGTGTCAAATTTCAGCATCACAATACTGAATTTTCCAGTCATTTTGTGCTGCACCACCAAGTCCTTCCTCCATTTGCTGCAACCCTGCTCCTGCAGCCTCCTGGCATATGTCATATTCCCATATATACCATTCTCACCTAGGAGTGAATGGAGGCAGGGGAATGTCCCATGCCAAAAAATTGATGCACATTATTTGTTTTAGTTTCAGCTGTCACCATAAACAATTGATTAAAAAAATGTCAAATAAGATTTTTTAAACAAAATAAATGATATATTTATAGATAAATCAACCAACCATATATTACTATTGGCCACTGGCCAGTTACTATGATGGGTTGCCTCACAGACCAGTTAGTGTACTTTTGAATCTTATTGGTAACGCATCCAAAGTTTTGTTCTCCTGCTTCCCTAGTACAGCATGTTCTGCATAATCGTAAACAATACACAGCATATGGTATGAAAAAAAAAATACGGATTATGCAAGATAGATCCATAGCTCTGTTCTATCATAAATTGCTACAGAGGGATGTTTGGTTTAAGCTCATCAGCAAAGTAGCTAAATCTTCCCAGCCCCAGAAGAAGAGGGCAGGTGATTGGAGTCTAGAACTGTCTATACGTAAATCCAGATGTGTGTGTAAGTGAAATAAATAAATGCAGGAAATGTAATACAAACCTTGTAATTTATTCTAACAAAACCAGCTGATGTCTGAGCGTACTGACGTAAAATAAAAATACGCTTCTTGCTATATTTATTTATTCAGCATGCTAACTCCACTATCCTTCTGCGGTCTGGGACTTCTGTGGTTAAAAAGAATATAGTGCAAAGCAGTAAAATGTTTGGCATGTTTTCTTTATTTTTTATGGTTAGGCCTGAAACATAAAATGTTTATTATTTTTCAGTTCGATCATCTGACATTTTTTTATAAAAATTTTATATTTTCATCTCTGGTGAGTAGGTGAATCTCAAGGCTTTCTTTTCACAAGTTTAGCATGCAACAGGCAAAGTAGAAGGTTTACTAAATCTGGTGCAGCTGTGCAAAGTAACCAATCAGCTTCCAACTTCAGCTTGTTCAATTAGACTCCTTTCACACTGGGGCGGTTTTCAGGCACTTTAGCGCTAGAAATAGCCTCTGCTAAGCGCCTGAAAACCGCCTCCCATTCACTGCAGTGTGACTTTTCACACTCGGGCGGTGCCCTTGTGGGATGTTACCAAAAGTCCTGCAAGTGTCAGGACTCCTAAAACGCCCTGCCCATTGCAATGAATCGGCAGCGCTTCCAAAGCCCCTTAAAAGTACGGGAGTTTTTAACCCTTTTTTTGGGGCTAAAACCGCCTCGATAGCAGACGAAAAGGGCAGCTAAAACAGCGCTAAAGTGCTGCTAAACTGAGTGCCACTTTAGCACTAACGGCGGGCCCTGTAGTGTGAAAGCACTCTAAAGCCCCATACACGCGCGCGGATTATCCGAGGACCAGGTCCGTCGGACCATGTCCGTCATACTTTGTCTGATGTTGGTTTTGCGTACACACGGTCGGACAAAGTTGTCGGAAAATCCGATCATTCTGAACGTGGTGACGTTTGTTGCCTACGACGGGACTACGTAGAGGCTAGTAGCCAATAGCTTTGGTCTTGTAATGTGATCTGAGCATGCGTAGCACTTTGTCCGGTCGGACAACCGTACACACGATCGGATTTGGTGTGATCGGACCGTGTTGTCGGCAAATCTATCCAGTAGGAGATAAGACTTTGTCCGTCGGACAATCCGACGTACACTGTCCGATGGTGCATACACACGGTCTGATTTTTCAACAACATTGTCCGATCGGACAGAATCCATGAAAAAATCCGACCGTGTGTATGGGGCTTAAGGCTGGGTTCATACTTAAAGGGGTTGTTTTTTTTTTTTTTTTTTTTCTTTTTTTTTTAAGTAACAAACATGTCATACTTACCTCCTCTGTGCAAGGGTTTTGCACAGAGGGGCCATGATCCTCCTCTTCTGGGTTCCCCCAGTGGCGCTCCTGGCTCCTCCTCTTCTCAAATTCCATTCCATTCCATGGAGGCACCCATGCAGGCCCCCTACCGAGTCCTACTGCTGCGTCCATTGAGCCAATGAGGACCCGAGACAGAGGCACGAGCTGCTCTGTTCTTCCCCATCGCTGGAACGATCGGGTTCAGGTAAGAAAAAGGCGGGCTCCGGAGGGCTGCTGCACTACAAAGGGTTTTTCACCTTAATGCGTAGAACCCTTTTAATGCGGATGTGGCTCACAGCAGGGGTCCAGTGCGTCTCTGTTCTCCATTTCAGGGACGAATCAGGCCCAAACTTTTGCCTAAGTTTTGACCTGAAACGGAGCCAAAGACACACAGGACCTCTGTGCAATCCGCTCCGCAGTCGCCAAGGAGATGTGTGAACCGGCTCCATTGAGAGCCGGTCACACTATCCTGTCATGCGAATTGAATGCGGAGAAACCCATATCCAATTAGCATAAATGTGAACCCAGTCTAAAGCTCTGAGAATAAGCCCAGGTTCACTCTGATGCGGGTTAGAAATCGTGCGAGTTCAGTCAGTCTGACTTCGGAGGCGATTTGACAGACATCTGTGCGGGTCCATGCACAGATGTCTATTGAAATCGCCCCCAAAGTCGCCAAGAGTAGTACAGGAACTACTTTTGGGAATCGGTGAGTCGCCGCAAAGTCGGCGTTGCACCGATTCGGACAGTGCCATTGTTGGCAATAGTTGCCGATTTGGCAAGCGATTTGACGAGTCCAATTGCATGCCAAATCAGCCCAATGTGAACGTGGGCTAAAACCTAGAAGTTGATTGGTTACTATGCACAGCTGCACCAGATTCCGTGTGTACCAGTCTTAGTAAATCTCCCCTAAACTGTCTAAAAACCAGCAAACATTACAATCCACCTTTACAAGCTGCTACAAGCATGAAGAACAAGGGTCTGCTTGATTGGATACAGACTGACTGAACAGTTCAAGTGACATTAAAGTCTTTTTTTTTTTTTTTAATAAAACAGGCGATAATATCAATACAACTTACATGTATTTTCTGTATTTTTCTAAACAATTCCTCCTTTACATTTACTTTTGAAAATGTCCCCCGACATTGCTATTACACTCTCTGTGCTATATGTTCCCCCTGTGCCGCCTAGGCCTATGCAATCCTGTAGGGGTCGCTGCTACTTGCACCTTCCTGGCCACTGCCAATCACCACTGCCAATCAGGAGGTGAGGTGTGGCTATAGCTCCCATGTGGCCTGTGTTTGCAATGCTTAGACCACTGCACATACAGTTGCAGTACAGAGCAGGAACGTGCATGTAAAAGAGACTCTACAGGAGGCTGCAGTCCTGTATACAGCTATATATAATATAAAGCATGTAATTGCACAGGAAGAATGCATTACGGCACCAATGCCCGGTGAAAAGACTCATCTTGTGACACTTCTATTTTAAAGGTGCTTGCAGATAACATTGCAGATGGCAACGTATTTTTGCCACTCTTGAATTACTCTATTTACTAATGGTTGTGCTTTACCGCAGACGTTCTGTCCTTTACCCGTGGAAGTTCCATAACTGTAGTATACAAGTCAAACTGAACACAAAAAAGATCTGCTCTTTTTGAATAAGCTCCTTTCTAAAACGAAGCAATCGCATGGTCAGAGGAGCAAAACTGTAGTCGTAATAAACCCAAAAAGTAAAATGTAAAATTATTAGATATGGTGCACTGGTTTTCTTTTTTTGGCTTTTTTAAATGTATTTTCTCTTGGTAAACCATCCAGTACGTCTGTTATTTTTCAACTTCCTTTTAACAGATGACGTTGTCTAGCAAAAAAGGCACTTAAAGAGTTGAGATAAACCATTTACCACTGACAGGGGTGTTTACACTGGTCAGCTTTTATTCATTTATGTAAACCATTATCCCAAAAGGTAAGAAAAAACAAAAAAGCAGTGGGTTGTAATGGCTTAAAAAGTGGTAAATGGAGTTAGCTTTAATTTACTAGTCAAGTTAACCACTTGACCTCCGGAAGATTTACCCCCCTTCATGACCAGGCTAATTTTTGCGATACGGCACTGCATTATTTTAACTGACGATGCGACGCTGTACCCAAATAATTGATATCCTTTTTTTCCCACAAATAGAGCTTTCTTTTGGTGATACTTGATCACCTCTGCAGTTTTAATTTTTTGCGATATAAACAAAAAAATTCCGACAATTTTGAAAAAAACAAAACAATATTTTTCACTTTCTGTTATAAAACATATCCAAAAAAGAAATGAAAACATTTTTATTTCCTCATAAATTTAGGCCAATATTTATTCTATAACATATTTTTAGTATAAAAATCCCAATAGGCGTATATTGATTGGTTTGCGCAAAAGTTATAGCATCTACAAACTATGGGATATTTTTATTTATTTATTTTTTACTAGTAATATCGGCGATCAGTGACTTATAGTGGGACTGCGATATAGCCGTGGATTCTGACACTAACCGGCACTTTTTGGTGACCAGTGACACTAACACTATGATCAGTGCTAAAAAAATATGCCACTAATGACACTGACTGGGAAGGGGTTAACATCAGGGGCGATCAAAGGGTTAACTGTGTGCCTAACCTGTGTTTTACTAAACTGTGGGATGTGCTTTTACTAGGGGAAGACATGGATCCTAGTACCTGCTTTGCAGAGACACAGGATCCATGCCTTCCCTCCTGTCAGAACATCGATCTGCCTCTCTGCTCGATCATCGGCGGGTGCCAGCGGACATCGAGGCCGCAGTATCAGCTGCTGGGCTCCTGCTGTGTGTGATCACACTGGGAGCGAGCCCCCAACCCGGAAGAGCCGGATCACGTATATATACGTGATATGGCACACAGGTGCCACCTTGTAGCAGTAAAACTGCTATAGGGCTCACCTAAATCTGCTAGTGAATCTAATACTACCCTCATCAAGACTGACAATGCTGCTGTCCGGGGGCTCTATTCTCCATCCATGTGGAGACACTCTAAAACAGGAAGTGTGTTACTGGCTGGATCACCAGCTAAAAATAAAGAGTAAAACAGCCTAAAAAAAATATAAATCCAATGCAGCCACCACATTTAAAATGTAACTTTATCTAAGGACCACAAATCAAAAATGCTCTTTAATTCATTTTTAATTTTCAAAGCAAACTCATCCATTTCTCCATGTTTTTTCTTGAGAAATCAATTAGAAAAGAAAAAATAAAGAAAAAGAAAAAGAAAAGGCTTCTTCACAGTAAAAGATGTGAAAATATGGAATATATTCCCACAAGAACTAATTCTGAGCAGCTCAGTAGATTGTTTTAAAAGAGCTGGATGCATTTGTAACTACACAAAATATAATTGGACATTTATAGGTAATAACACTGGAGATTACTGATCGAGGCTTTATCTGATTTATTTTTGCCCCACTGGATCAAATTGGACCACAATGGTAGGTATAGGATGGTGCATATGGTGCATATGGAAAAATGGTTTTCCATTTTTCTTCTAGTGAACTTGTGCCTTTTTTCAAGATAACTAAGTTTGTACCCTTGCAGTGGGGCTTCTCTGCGCTGTAATTGTTCAATATTTGTTTATGCCTAGGGTATCAGTAAAAAATACTTTTAGATACCTTATCCCTCACTCCTGTAGGCTCCCCCCATGCTACAAGACTGGTCACCAATAGCCCTACATTGTACATGAGGATGCTGAGGGACTTTCCACAATCTGGAGCGTCGTGGAGAAGATTTGAAAGCCGGCTTGCTGGTAGACCGAGGGATTAGGTAAGTGAAAATCTTTTTTCCTGGTACCCTAGGGCATGAATGATCAGTAAACCCTTGAACTGGAATAGGGGGGGTCCTACATTCCTATAAACCAAGTTGAATTTTGTATTTAGTGGCCATTTAAAGGTGCTCAGTAGATTAGTATGTAGTAGAAATACATCACATGTGCTCATAACTCTACACAGCACTGAGTAGAACAATGAACATGAAATTGTTATTTTCTAAGGCTTTGCAGCGGTAGTAATCAAAGGATTAAACTGACACACCTACATTGCATTAAGCTTTAAAATACATCCAAGCAGTATATATATTAAACACTTATGAGGAGGAAAGAGACTGGAATCTTTGTAATTCCTAACCAGCACATGGTTCCCAACTGTCCCTGATTTCGAGGGACTATCCCTAAATTGGAACAAAGTCCCTCTGTCCCTCTTTCCTCCTAATTTGTCCCTCATTTTGGTCTGATCTATATAGCTGTACATGAAATGCATTTTTTATCTTTCAGAAAGTGTTTCCCAGTGCTACACCTTTCATCCAAATTCTAAATTGCTGCATTTGTAATTTTAAAAGCCAATATAAAGGTATAGTAGTGGTAAAAAAAAAAAAACCCTTGTGGAATTAACCTTTTTTGGGGGTTAATTCTTCTTTAAGGGGGTGTGGCAGGAAAAGTGTCCTATGCCTACATACGTTTGCTAGTAGGGGTCCCTCATTCCCATCTTAAAATGTTGGGAGGATTGCATAGCATATGTGTTAATTGATTGCAACAAGCAAACCTATGTGAATTACCAGTATATTAAAACAAGTAATTTTTTATCTGGCTGTAACACATGAGGATATGAACCTGTATAATCCACTTGGCTAAGGGATAGTTAATGAAGACAATAGAACTCTAAGTGGAAGTACAAAACTGCACTTAATTGAGAACATTAAGCCATCTTTGTTCTTCTTCTTCAGAGGCCTAAACTTGTATCTAAGCCTAAGATACTGGGTAGCCATGGTAACACGCCTTTGTTCTAAAAACGGAATGGCAGCGCGCTGAAGTCTAACACAATAAAAATTATTAACTTTAAATACAGGGGGTGCCTTAACAGACACATTGCAAGTTATTTTCTTGCTTTTTTTTTTCTATCTGCACATCTAAAAGATGATCAAAAGAAAAGTGTGACCTTCCAATACAAGTATAAAGCTCAGCTCAATTTAAGCAGTTAAATACAGAAGTGAAATAAGTTTATTGAACAATTAAAGGCAAACTCTGGGAAAAACACAAATCCTCCCTTGCAGTGGGGCTGCCCCTGCACTGCAAGGGTTGCATGCTCATTTAGGTCCAGGGTACCAAAATCAGTTTTAATTTCTGATCCTTGCCCCCTCCAAGCAGTAAGGCCGGGCCCCGTAGCTGCTTCCTCCCTATGCTCCAGGGGTGGCCGTCATAGCCCTGCATTGGATGTGAGGACTTGAAGAACTGTTCACTGTTGGAGGGTAGGGGATCAAAGTAGAGCTCCGATTGGCAGTGATGAATCAGCCCCATTGCAAGGGAGGACTTTTCCTTTTCCCAGAGATAGCCATTCACGTCCATAGGCACTTGTTATTGTACCTAAGTATCAAAGAAACAGCCCAGTAGACACACACTCTAATTGCTCTAAATGAGTTGTTTATAGCTGTCCTAACCTTAGTTCTTGGAGTTCACCCACGCAATCTTTGTTATGGTAAGCAAGCATAGATGTAGAACTGGTTGTCAAGGGTTTTGCTGCCTTACCAGCTAAAACTACCTGTCCTCTTTAATGATGTTGAAGGGCAGTCTATCTGTACATGCAGTTTGACAGGTTATATCAGCTGGTCATGATGGTCAACCAACAAGCCTTGACCAGCCCAACTCATACAAAGTCAGCAGTAATAAGAAGGAAGACAACCTCCTAGACCAGTGGTTATCAACCTCGGTCATCAATACCCCCAACAGGTCATGTTTTTTGGACTTCCTTCACCTTGCAGAGGTGCTTTAAATAATCGTTAATGGCTTGGTATTGATGACAGCTATTTTATTTAAGCGAAGTTTTCAAAAACATGGCCTGTTGGGGGGACTTGAGGGCTTAGGTTGGGACCCACTATACTAGACTAAAGTATATCAGGGACAAGAGTTATATGTAGGCACATTCATTTCCTCATTATGGTTATTGTTAATAAACAATCTTGGCTGAAGTTGTTTTGAATGATTGCCTATTACAACTATAAAAATGCATTCAACTATTTATTTGCTCTTTGGAAGTTACAAAAACACCCAAAAAACCTACCGACTTCTGTTCTTCTACATAAACTAAAATCAGGAATACCAATGAATTTGGACTACTACTTCCATTAAGATGTTTGTGCAGAAAATGATATATTTAAGTTGTTAATATGGCTTTTAGTAATAACACATATTTCAGATTTATGAAATACCAGAACTGAAACTTAGTAAACAATGAGATTCCATAAAACCACATTATAGAACTCATTTCATTTGATTCCTAAGGTGCGCTGTAGAACACTTCCTAATAAGGATGCTTAGGGCTTATGTAGTTATATGATTAAAAAAAAAAAAAAAGGATACTTGGGGATCAATAGCAACCAACTAGAAATGAGCTCACATGAGAATGCAGTGGTTACTCCACCACATTTTGTTATTGTAGCATTAAAAGCTTAAGTTTTTTAGCTTAATGCAGTGGTCTTCAAACTGTGACCCACAGGTCAGATGGGGCCCTTTGTCTTCCTTCATCTGGCTCCTGGGACACTGTCCCTCCCACTAATATGAGGAACTATTCCTCCTTCTTACACCAACGATGAGACACCATTTTTCCCACTGATGCCAGCAATGGGGCTCTATTCTCCCACTGATACCAACAATGGAGCACTACTCCTCCCACTAATACCAACGATGAGGAACTATTCCTTCCACTGACACCAACAATGGGTAACTACTCTTCCCACTGATACCAACAACAGTGGACTATTCCTTTCACTGACACCAACAATGGGGCACTACTCTTCCCACTAATACCAACAACGGTGGACTATTCCTTTCACTGACACCAACAATGGGGCACTACTCTTTCCACTGATACCAACAACGGTGGAGTATTCCTTTCACTGACACCAACAATGGGGAACTATTGTTCCCACGGACATCAATGAGGGGGCACTATTCCTTCCAATGACAAGAATGAAGGAGCATTTTTCTTTCCACTGACAATGACGGGGTACTCTTCATTCTTTCCACTGACACCAATGATGTGCCACTATTTCTCCCTTTGATACCAATGATGGGGCACTATTCCACTTCCTACTGACCACAGGTAATTTTTTTTACTCCATCTGAACCCCAAGCCTGGGACATTGTTTTGTAATTTTTTTTACTCTATCTGAACCCCAAGCCTGGGACATTGTTTACTTTTTACAGTTAACTTCCTTGTTCTACAGGAGACACTGAGGGCAGCAGAGTGATAGGTTCCTGCTGCTGTCAGTCAAATTGCTGGGAGTAGGGAGGAGGAGGGAGCAGGGGTGTGGTTTGCTGGGCACTTTGTGTATCTATGTATGCACACAGCTCAGCTCAGGTCCTGGATGGCATGGGTGTCTCCTTAGCATCTAGCTAGCTAAAAGGGACACCTGCAGACAAGGATAAGGGGAAAGTGGCTTTAAGACCCCCTTCATCCTTCAGGACAAGTTGGAGAGGGACATTTTTTTAGAGGATACATAATAGGCCCTCTGCTAAAATTGAATATAATTTTTATTTAAACTCAGTTATTCTTTGTAACTCAAATTTTCCGCCATAAGGCTGTACAATTAACCAATTCCAAGTACTTTCTATATGTACAATATGTCTTTTAACACATGCTGTGAATATAAGTCTATAATTAAATGTTGTGCCATCTAATAAATAATTTTTACTTCAGACTAAACTTCACAGGCAAAGATGTACTGTTTAGGGAATAGATAAATATAAAAAAATGCCTTTCCATTAGATTTATAATGTGGGGAATACAATTATAAAAAACATCATGATGACAGAACGCCTAATAGGTTACTTTTCTGCAAACAGAAAAAGACAAGCTTAATATTTTAACTTTGTGGGTGGCCATATGAAAACATATTAAGATAACAAATTTTTCGGTATTGTGTTCACTGAATAGAATACTGTAACTCTGAATGGTCTGTTGAGTTGTACAAGTTAGAACTACTAGATGTGACTATATACTGTAGATGCACATAGTGAAATGAGGGATTTCCTAAAAAAAACAATGGCAACGAACCACGGCAAAGTACATATTAGCCTCCAAACAACACGTTGCTCAAGTCATTGCAAAGTTACTCTTTCACTTGTTATAGAAAACCTTCAGCAGTCATAGAGTACTTAACATGTTATTTCCACACTTGCTGTCCACACCGTTAAGTAGGCAGTATCACAGTGGTGGGCCTCATTAATAATTCATTGGCTTCATAATTAGAGCTGTGCACATACTAAAGAGACACGGGCAGCTTTAATTAATAGTTAATTTGTCTCCCTTTCTATCTTGCTGGCAGCCGGCAGTCGTTGGAGAAAGGAGACAATATACTTGGAAGCTCCAAAACATTGTGAAACGGACAATACTGAGAAACATCTGCCTAACCCAGGTCTACTGCTAGGGAGTGTTCCAATTCTGGATCTCAGTACAGCAAAAACGATTTTGTATTTCTACTTTTCTAAAGACGTAGGACGGAAATTGCAAACATTTAGAAGAAAAATATTTTTGTGCGTAAATACTTCTTCACATTAGTCTGTTCTAGTATAAAGTTCACCAAACAATTTTAAAATGGTTTTGATTAGCTTGCTTTGGAATATTTTCATGACTGTATTTTAGAGTAGCTATCTATTAACTCATTCACTCAACACCCTTGATGGACAAACTGATGAGATGAGATGAGGTTCAACTAAAGAATAAGCTACCCATACTGCATCCTGTATTCATTTTTATTAATTATATTATATTAATATTAATTATATTAGTATTAATTTAATCATTATGGGTTGAGAAATTAAATATATTGATTGTACTGCAATGCCCACCTGCTATATATATCAGCTGATATCATGTATAGTGTAAGAGCAGATGCTTAAAGTGAAACTCCACCCCACCGGGAAATTTCCGCTTAATGTTCTCCTCCCCGTCTCCCCTGCCACATTTGGCATGTCATTTTTTTGGGGCGGGGGTATCTAGTTCACTCCCCACAGTCTTCTGGGACTTGGCACAGGTCCCAGAAGACTGCGGGACCATGCGCAGTGGGCAGCTGGCTTTGAAGCCGCAAGCAGAACAGCTGGATGCCCACAGTTATGATGCTGGCGCCGGGAACCCAAAGGCTAGTGAAGATTTAGCTTGCGTTAGGACGGTGATGGATCCCTGGACAGGCAAGTGTCTTTTTAGTAAAAGGCAGCAGCTACAGGATTTGTAGATGCTGACTAATAGCCTGCTACATGTTTATCTTTTATACCAAGTAAGACATTTGTATCACTCTCCTTTGTGAAATGCCTGCAGTCTTGATAATTTCTTACTAGTTGACCAGTAATGTCTAACAATTTAGGCCTCATGCACGTGCGCATGCATTTAGGCCTCATGACGCAAGTCTTATAGTGTAAACATTTATGCTTTCCATATCCTTGTAAACGCCAATGGCTTCTGAAATGGCGTACACTCGTGCATGGATAAGCCATTGGGATTTACAAGAGTGTGGCCATTCAATAATATGGGTGGTTATATGGGGCACCTGTGGCAGAAAAGCACCAGAAATTCTATGCTAGAAGACTCTTGAAGGTATAAATGCCTGTGTGAAACCTAATCATTGGTAGCAAAAGTTGTAGTTGGCCAGTAACATGTATCACCCCATTATATGCTACCCTGTTTCCCCGAAAATAAGACCTAGCGTGATTGTCGGTGATGGCTGCAATATAAGCCCCTACCCCCCAAATAAGCCCTAGTTAAAGTCCTTGTAGGTCTTATTTTCAGGGTAGGCCTTTTTTTCGGGGAAACGGGGTAGGACTTATTTGGGGGTAGGGCTTATATTGCAGCCATCACCGACAATCACGCTAGGTCTTATTTTCTGGGAAACAGGGTAGCAGTCATGTCTATTTAATATGAAAGAAACTGTAGTTCTTTGCCAGTAGATGCTTCATAGTAGATCATGTGCAGTACTCATGAATATGCTGGAGACATCACAAAGTCTTCTAACGGTTGTCCATATGATGCCATTTGCAAAGCCATAGAAATTATAACATTCAATTATTAGCCAGTCAGTACAAAGACAACACTAGTCACAAGTCAACAGTATTCCAATGGTTAAAATCATCAGCAAATGCTCTGGATCATGAAATAACAAAATATGAAATAATGCATTATATGTTACATATTATATGTTTATTATAATAGATAATATCATTATAAAACAATATATTATAATAAATAGGTCAATTATATTTCCTTGCAACTAATGCTGGCAAAACAAGAAATTTCAGGAGACGATTGGATGAAGTCTCTTTCCTTTGGTTGCAGAAGAATCTCAGGCCTTCACTCCTCCCCTAACATTTTTTCATGATGTGGAAATGAAAACTCCAACAGGGGTAGTGGGAATTCGCCCCGGGACTACGTGGGAGGATCTGAGAGCTCAAGGCTGATGATCTTGTTGCTGGAATCTCCAAGAGAGATAAGAAGCTGAGTCATCTCTCTGCTATCTACTGAAATATAAAATCTTATTTTTAAGTGGAGTGATCCAACAACGCTTCGCAAAGAGTGCGAGTGTGTTTGTAAGGTGTAACAAGACGTGAAGGTAGAAGTAGGGTTATTTCATAGAAACAACCTGCTGATGTATATATAGCATAAGCCATCAGATTCAATAAACATAAAGACCTGAGCTTGGAGCATGAACAATCTTGCAAGAGATACGGCATCGAGAAAAATATGAATAAACCGTAATAGGCATAATACACGTCGGTAAGAAAACATATAAAAGGTAGAAAGGAAAGGAGACCAACAAAAGGAACGCTTATCAATGAGGTGAGTTAACCTGTTTATGCCAAGGACATCATAACAACCCTCAAGTTCACTAGACAATATCAGGACAATTAAATTGAATGCAGCTTTGTCCGCCATGGTTCCAAGTTAGATTCCAATTTGGTAAGGCTGCCTTCTCTATATACCATAATTCGGTTGTATCTCTTCCACCAGCCTTGTAAATTCACTTACACTAGGTATAACATTTTACTTCCAGGTTCTCATTATTACTGACCTGGCTGCCATTAGTATCGGCATTGTGATTGGTCACATTGGGGTGGGAATATTTGAGATATTTATACTTAGGATGGCTTGTTCAATATTGGGTTTGGCCAGAACTCCTGTAACTTTAGATATCAATTTAAATATTTCGGTCCAAAAGCTTTGTAAATGTAAGCAGGACCATACCATGTGCACTAATGTGCCTACTTGTCCGCATTGCCTCCAACATTGATCAGTTACTCCATTAGGAAATGTGACCAATATATACGGAATGCGATACCAACATAAGTGGAGTTTTTGGGCCATTTCCCAATAATATGAATATCTTGAGTACTGGTAATAATACTAATGACCTTTCTAAATGATGGGGTGGGCAGAAAGGGGCAAGCGGGGGTCAGGACTTCTTCAGTGTACTGCAATGTTGGAGCTGAGGAAGTTAACCCCCTACATCAGTGATGGCGAACCTTGGCACTCCAGATGTTTTGGAACTACATTTCCATGATGCGCCACTGCACTGCAGAGTGCATGAGCATCATGGGAAATGTAGTTCCAAAACATCTGGGGTTCCAAGGTTCCCCATCACTGCCCTACATCATCGGAAGTTCAGTGATGTGAAGAGGACTGGGCATCACCGTAAGAAACATTTCTGCACTTGGAAGCATCAGCAGGACGTTGGGTACACGTCATTAGAGATAAGTGATAGTACTGAACCTAGATTTCAGGAAAACAATTTAAATCAGCTTCAGTTTTACAGCCAAATTAGAATCCTGCCATATGTATGAAGGCTGGCCGGAGGAGTATTTGTAGGAGGAGCCTGAGAGGGCTATTTAAGCCTCCTCCTCCGTCAGGGCGAGGGTCGTCGGCTTTCTGGGTTCCCACCCACCCGTTTCCCCCAGCCTTTCACACATACTCGTAGTACTTCTATTCTTCCATTCTTACAGTCTTACATTCAGGGTATGCCTCTTCTTAGGCATACCGACCAGCTAGGCCAAGGCACACCTCAGGCCTTGGTTCTTAGGAATATTGCATTTCCCGCTTGTAGACTCTGACTACAAATACTTGTTATGCAGTCAGTCTGGAGGGCACAGCAGTCCAGGTCTTCAGCGCTTTGACATACACAGTGCTCCAATCAACAGCCTCTGTTCAGACTTCAATCGTGCTTTATAGCGCCCCTTTTGCCTCATTTGATAATACCCCTGGTCCTGTATTGTACATGAACATGTAATAAACAATAAAGCTAAAATCTTGCCTCCACTTGCTATATCCCATGCACTAATACACAGTTTTTCCCCCTTTCTCCTACCCAATGCTGCCATTTTCAATAGAAGGTGTTTCTGGTGGCCCCATTCATCTTCTTGTTCTTTGCTGGCCCACCGATAATTTTGCTCCTGATCTTGTACACTGTATAAGATTGGGACAGCTTGGGGTATTGATCAATAACAGATCACATATGACGCATGCACCAGATCTCGTACAGTCTATGTGCTGTAATCAGTCTGGCAAAGCTTGTGACACATGTGCAAGATAAGGCATGGTTTTTATAGAAGGTACTGGTGCATCTGTACTGCCGCTGCAATATCACCAGTGCCTCAGGAAACCCGAAAGAAAAAAAGTAGGGTTGCACTGATACCGTTTTTTTTTTATCAGCGAGTACGAGTAACGATACTTGGCTCAAGTACTCGCTGATACCAAGTACCGATACTTTTGTGGTGCGATTTGAGCATATACAAAATGAATGGGCTCAAATTGCACTACAAAGAACATCATGCGATTTGAACAGGAATGCAGTGTGATTCCTGTCCGAATCACCTGCGGTTTCCCACACTGCTCCTGTGTGAACCCAAGCTGATAAGCCTGGGTTTTCACAGGAGCGGTGGGAGAAAACCGCGTTCAAATTCCTGTTCAAATTGCATGCGATTCTTTGCAGTGAGATTTGAGCCTATTCATTTTGTATGGGCTCAAATCACACCGCAAAGGTATATCGGTTTAGGTATTGGAGCATTTGCATGAGTACAAGTAGTCGTATAAATGCTCAGTATCTGGGCGGATAGCGGTAACGGTGCAACCCTAAAAAAAGTATGTTTTACAAAAACTCTTTAGGGCCCTTTCACACTGATCAGTTTTTCTTTTGTTTTTGGCTAAGGCCCCTTTCACACGGGACGGATCCCTAATGATCCACCCCGTGAACATCCGCTTGCTCAGCAGGGATCGCTCCGTTGATCCCCGCTGAGCCGGTGGATCTCCGCTCTCCTCTATGGGGGATCGGATGAACATGGGGATGGATGATATTGGGTGTCAGTGGATGGCTGACACCCGCTATCCCATAGGGATGCATGTATGTCCGTATTTCATCCGAAAACAGATGGATGAAATACGGACATACTGTCCGCACGTGTGAAAGGGGCCTTATCAAAAGCAGAAGGAAAATGCATGACTATTAAATACTATGAAACTCTTCACACCAGTAAGTTGCGGGTCAGTTGCATTTTTAAAAGTCCTGCATGCTGCAGTAAAAATAAATTGCACCAAAACGCACTTCCCCGTTGAAATGGCTGGAAAAACGCATCAAAAAACGCACGGAGGGTGCGTTTTTTTGTGTCACATGTCCTTTTTTCAGAGGTGCAAAAAGCCCTGGAAACGCATATGTGTTTTTTGCAACTGAGCGTGAAAGTGTGAAAGCAGCCCTAACCTTACAAGCGGTTTGTGTGACATTTACGGGCGGACTTGCAGTAAGTGACGCATGCACCATCAATTTTTCTGTTTGGGGGGGGTAAAGATCCACTTTAAAACCTTAGATACTCCATAGCTGTAGACTGCAAACTATTTTTTTTCCTGTTTATAAAGGAGATATTTTTATCAATTTTATTTTTTAAACATGACATTCCTAAAGCACATTGAGCCTAGGAATAGACGCCAAGACAAAGATCTGAGGGCTGTGTTATTGTGCCTTTATTTAGTATCTCTGTAGAGGGGTCCTCAGCACACTTGACATGGTATGTTGCAGTGAGGAATGTGATATGCTGCGGGGCACACGTACGTTAGTTATCTCTATCTGTGGTATTTTCCTCAGTAGTGATCACGTGAGGATAGCTGAACCGCCTTCAATTTAACAGAGGACCTAAAAGCAACAAGACTTTGTGCTTGACTTTAAGGAATGTATATAGCAATCCAAAAACAAAAAAAGGAAGCCTATGTACCAACCTCTAATACCTCTTCATTACAAGGCCAATTTGCACTTTTTTAGTGCTGTAATACACTATACTGTCAAAAGTATTGGGGCACCTGCCTTTACACGCACTGTACTGTCAAAAGTATTGGGGCACCTGCCTTTACACACTGGTGAGGTTGCATGGGTGGGCACTGGTGTGCTGCATTTGCGCTTCATTAAAAAGGTGGGGTATACATGGGCAGGGAAAAGGGGGTGGGGTCAGGGGTGGAGCCAGGGTGGGGGGCGGCAAAATGAGGTTTCGCCTAGGGCAGTGATGGCGAACCTTGGCACCCCAGATGTTTTGGAACTACATTTCCCACGATGCTCCACTACACTGCAGAGTGCCAGAGCATCATGGGAAATGTAGTTCCAAAACATCTGGGGTGCCAAGGTTCGCCATCACTGGCCTAGGGTGTCAAAAATCCTTGCACCAGCCCTGTTTACACGCACATAAACTTGTAAAACAACATACATAAAATGGCATCCCAGTCTTATGCCCCGTACACACGGTCGGAAATTCCGACCACAAAATCCATCGGATTTTTTCCGATGGATTTTGTCCGACACTGGTGTTGCGTACACACGGTCGGACAAAGTTGTCGGAAAATCCGATCATTCTGAACGTGGGGACGTTTGTTGCCTACGACGGGACTACGTAGAGGCTAGTAGCCAATAGCTTTGGTCTTGTAATGTGATCTGAGCATGCGTGGCACTTTGTCCGTCGGAATTCGCTACACACGATCGTAAAAAGTCCGATAGGACTTTGTTCTCGGAAAATTTGAGAGCAGGAGATAAAACTTTGTCCGTCGGAAAATCCGACGGAAAAAGTCCGATGGAGCCTACACACGGTCGGAATTTCCGACAACATGGTACCATAGGACATTTTCCGTCAGAAAATCCGACCGTGTGTACGGGCCATCAGTCTGTATGGTTCAATATTGAGTTGGCCCACCCTTTGCAGCTATAACAGCTTCAACTCTTCTGGGAAGGCTGTCCATGTTTGACCATTATACCAGACGCGCATTTGTGAGGTCAGGCACTGATGTGGAGGAGAAGGCCTGGATCGCAGTCTCTGCTCTAATTCATCCCAAAGTTCTATCGGGTTGAAGTCAGGACTCTGTGCAGGCCAATGAAGTTCCTCCACCCCCAAACTGGCTCATTCATGTCTTTATGGACCTTGCTTTGTGGACTGGTTCAAATCATTTGGTGGAGGGTGGATTATGGTGTGGGGTTTCAGGGCTTGGCTCCTTAGTTCAAGTGAAGGGAACTCTTAAGGCGTCAGCATACCAAGACATTTTGGGCAATTTCATGCTCCCAACTTTGTGGGAACAGTTTGGGGATGGCCTCTTCCTGTTCCAACATGACTGCGCACCAGTGCACAAAGTAAGATCCATAAAGACATGGATGAGCGAGATTGACTGGCCTGCACAGAGTCCTGACCTCAACCCGATAGAACACCTTTAATGTGGTTGTAAACCCTTACAGAGAGCTTTGTGCTACAGGTAAGCCTATAATAAGGCTTAACTGTAGCTACCCAGGATATCTCCTAAACCTGCACGGTATAGGAGATATTTAATAACCACTGTTTTGTTTTTTTCTTAAAAAAAAAAAAAAACAGCCAAAACCTATGTAGAAAAGCCTGTGCCCTGGCAGCATTCTACACAGTGGGACCCTTGTTCTCTGTGAGGAAGCAGTGATCCTGTTGCAGAGGTCTGACACGCCCCCTGCTAAGTCAGACCCAAAGCTTTTCAATTAGCAGAGAGCATGAGCTTTACTGACTGCAGAGCTATAGATCTGACTTAGTAGGGGGAGTGTCAGACCTCTGCAAAGAGATCGCTGCTTCCCCACAAAGCCCACTCTACAGCATACTGGCAGGGGGCAGACTTCTTTACCCAGTTCGTGGCTGCTTAAAAAAAAGACGTATAGGGATATTTCATACATAGTTTCCTTGGTCCGGCTTGGAATAATTTGTACTTTACCATTCATTAGATATGGTGGCTGCATTTGTTTTATTTTTTTCTGCTTTTTTTCTCCTCTGTCTTCACCTGTTAATGTGGCCAGCAACATACCTCCTGTATTAAAGTGACCCCCCCCCCCCCCACACGCAGGATGAAGGAGCACAGGGGGCACCTTTGGACGGAAGCAATGTTAATCTAGGGGGGGAGCAGAGTGTTAGATGTACTAGCAGATTTAGATACACTAACAAATTAATGCCCAACTCCAGCCAATACTTTATAAGCAGTTTTGTTCCTTTTGGGATAACGCTTGATATATATATATATATATATATATATATATATATATATATATATATATATATATATATATATATATATATATATATATATATATATATATATATATATATATATATATATATATATATATATATATATATATATATATACATATATATATATATATATATACATATATATATATACATAATGCTATAACATTCATCTTCACTAACACTTATTTGGGAATATTGAGGAAGTCTTTTATTTAAAAAGGTACAGCAAACAGCGGCTCCTCTACATCTCAATGTTATTGATGAGGGAAACGTGGCTTCTAGTTGATTCCGGCATCCCACTAGCCCAAACACGCTCTCCAGTTTCAGCGTGATGGTACAGATTGTCTTTTGTTAAGACAAAAGGAAAAAAATCTGACATTTTCTATGCCCCTGAATTCTTTGTGAGGAAATACCTGCAATTACCCGGGAACAAGCAGCATTTAAGCCAGCCATAAATGGATCGAAACGTGCCCGGTTTCGCATTTTCATCCATGTATGGGCAGGCTGGTTGCACACAAATCGATCTATCGATTGACTTCTGTACAACCAGCTGGTAAATCTGTCTGTGTTGCTGTTAGACTAGCTCACAAATAAGAAAGTGTTTTTCAAACGTCTTATTAATGGTGTTTGTGCATATGTTTTGCAGACGTTTTCAGGCATGAGCGTTTTTGTTTTAGCCAAAGCAAAATCTAGTTACTACGTGAGGAAGAGGCAAGAAACTGCAGAAAAAACGGATGTTATTTTGCAGGTTCCCCCACTGAAGTCTAAAGGGACTAAAAAAGAAGACTCTGACCCAAAGAGACTTGCAGACTTTTCTGAGGGTGTGCTTTACGTGAGCGGGTACCATAGGACACAATAGGAATGTTCATGTTGGGCATTGGAGGACTTCTAGAAAAGTGCTTCAAGTCGCTCAGGTATGAACTTAAGCCTCATACACGATCAGATTGTTGGCCAACAAACACGAACATAGTGACGTACTACTACCACACTTTGGGCACCTTCTGCTAATGTTGTGTTTGGTGAGCACTGATTCCGAGTATGCATGTTTGTAATTTGGACTTTTGTGTGACGGACTTGTGTACAGACGATACGAAAATCTGACAACAGACCGTTGTCCGCTGTATTCACTGCTCCTCCACTGCTGCAAAGAAGCTGCTGGCAGCACTTTTTGTGACGCCCTGCCAGCGCAGTGCCCCTGTGTGAAAGCACTCTGGCTTTCACACTGGGATTGCAGCTGAGGCTTTTTCCAGGCGCTATGCTATTTTTAGCGCTGTAGCGCCTGAAAAACGCCCCCAGTGTGAAAGGGGTCTAAATATATATGTGTAAAAATATTCACTAACAAAGCAAACAAAAAAAAAAAGTTGTAATTGTTTATTGTTTATAAAATAGACGTGAACGAAAGTAAAAAAGCAGGAAAATAATAATTAAATGGAGGAGAATAGGAGGGAGTTAATTAAGGCCGATTAGAGTAAATTAAGTGTTGTTATTAAGGGGTTAAACAGAGGAACATTTGTTCATTCCTTTGATCTGCAGATGAAGAAACAGAAATATACAAAAAGAAACAATGTTTCTTTTTATTTTAGTGTTTCAGGGCTGAGCAATGTTGTTAATAAACATTGAAGGCTGCTTTTTTTTTTTTTGACA
The DNA here is from genome assembly GCA_028564925.1 of Lithobates sylvaticus. NCBI lineage: Eukaryota > Metazoa > Chordata > Amphibia > Anura > Ranidae > Lithobates > Lithobates sylvaticus. Next base: position 381,687,708 of record CM053030.1, read on the forward strand.
GCTCCAATTACAGTACCGGACTTCTTTAACACTTCAGCTGTCAACAGGGGAGACTCACTGACAGCTCAAAGAACCGAGCCTGAAAGTATCGGTGCATTTGCAGGAGTACCGATACTTGTGCAAATACTCTGTATCGGCACCGATACCGATACTAGTATCTGTGCATCCCTAGTTGCGTGTAATGCCCCGTACACACGATCAGAAATTCCGCTCGAGCTTGCCTTGCATACACACGGTCACACAAAAGTTCTCTGAACTTTCCACCGCCAAGAACGCGGTGATGTACAACACTACGACAAGCCGAGAAAATTAAGTTCAATGCTTCCGAGTATGTGTCAAATTGTTTCCGAGCATGCGTCAAATTGTTTCCGAGCATGCGTCAAATTGTTTCCGAGCATGCGTCAAATTGTTTCCTGAGTATGCGTCAAATTGTTTCCGAGCATGCGTCAAATTGTTTCCGAGTATGCGTCAAATTGTTTCCGAGCATGCGTCAAATTGTTTCCGAGCATGCGTCAAATTGTTTCCGAGTATGCGTCAAATTGTTTCCGAGCATGCGTCAAATTGTTTCCTGAGTATGCGTCAAATTGTTTCCGAGCATGCGTCAAATTGTTTCCTGAGTATGCGTCAAATTGTTTCCGAGCATGCGTCAAATTGTTTCCGAGTATGTGTCAAATTGTTTCCTGAGTATGCGTCAAATTGTTTCCGAGCATGCGTCAAATTGTTTCCGAGCATGCGTCAAATTGTTTTCCGAGTATGCGTCAAATTGTTTCCGAGCATGCGTCAAATTGTTTCCTGAGTATGCGTCAAATTGTTTCCGAGTATGCGTCAAATTGTTTCCGAGCATGCGTCAAATTGTTTCCTGAGTATGCGTCAAATTGTTTCCGAGCATGCGTCAAATTGTTTCCGAGTATGTGTCAAATTGTTTCCTGAGTATGCGTCAAATTGTTTCCGAGCATGCGTCAAATTGTTTCCGAGTATGTGTCAAATTGTTTCCGAGCATGCGTCAAATTGTTTCCGAGTATGCGTCAAATTGTTTCCGAGCATGCGTCAAATTGTTTCCGAGCATGCGTCAAATTATTTCCGAGTATGCGTCAAATTGTTTCCGAGCATGCGTCAAATTGTTTCCTGAGTATGCGTCAAATTGTTTCCGAACATGCGTCAAATTGTTTCCGAGCATGCGTCAAATTGTTTCCGAGTATGCGTCAAATTGTTTCTGAGCATGCGTCAAATTGTTTCCGAGCATGCGTCAAATTGTTTCCGAGCATGCGTCAAATTGTTTCCGAGCATGCGTCAAATTGTTTCCGAGCATGCGTCAAATTGTTTCCTGAGTATGCGTCAAATTGTTTCCTGAGTATGCGTCAAATTGTTTCCGAGCATGCGTCAAATTGTTTCCGAGCATGCGTCAAATTGTTTCCTGAGTATGCGTCAAATTGTTTCCGAGCATGCGTCAAATTGTTTCCGAGCATGCGTCAAATTGTTTCCGAGTATGCGTCAAATTGTTTCTGAGCATGCGTCAAATTGTTTCCGAGCATGCGTCAAATTGTTTCCGAGCATGCGTCAAATTGTTTCAGAGTATGCGTCAAATTGTTTCCGAGCATGCGTCAAATTGTTTCCTGAGTATGCGTCAAATTGTTTCCTGAGTATGCGTCAAATTGTTTCCGAGCATGCGTCAAATTGTTTCCGAGCATGCGTCAAATTGTTTCCTGAGTATGCGTCAAATTGTTTCCGAGCATGCGTCAAATTGTTTCCGAGCATGCGTCAAATTGTTTCCGAGCATGCGTCAAATTGTTTCCGAGCATGCGTCAAATTGTTTCCGAGCATGCGTCAAATTGTTTCCGAGCATGCGTCAAATTGTTTCCTGAGTATGCGTCAAATTGTTTCCGAGCATGCGTCAAATTGTTTCCGAGCATGCGTCAAATTGTTTCTCCGAGTATGCATCAAATTGTTTCCGAGCATGCGTCAAATTGTTTCCGAGCATGCGTCAAATTGTTTCCGAGCATGCGTCAAATTGTTTCCTGAGTATGCGTCAAATTGTTTCCTGAGCATGCGTCAAATTGTTTCCGATCATGCGTAGGAGTTTTGCGCATCGGAATTTGTACAGACAATCGGAATTTCCGATCGGAACTTTTTCCGACCGAAAAATAGAGAACCTGCTCTCAATCTTTTGCTGGTGGGAATTCGGCCAGCAAAAGTCCAATGGAGCATACACACGGTCGCATTTTCCGACCAAAAGCTCTCATCTGTCTTTTGCTGGCCGAGTTTCCGATCGTGTGTACGCGGCATAAGTAACTTTTGTGAAAAGGAAGCAGCAGCCACCAATGGGATGCACATCATTAGAGGTACTTTACTGGTACTTAGAGTTTTTTTCAGATATAGATGTATAAGGATGGCCATCTGTATACAGTATATGCTCATCCCTATTGTATATATGGCCATTAGAGTTTGTATACCAACACCAGAACAATAACCAATAAAAGGACACAATTGTAGTGACTGATAAGAATGTATTGTGTAGAGTGCCTTCACTTTACCTCATTCAATGATTTGCTCGCCATGAAAGGCTTATTAGCATAGAGTAAACAAAATGTGCGTTCTCATTACAGTGGGATAAACATGCCCCCCTCCGCCATCAGACACCCAGCTCCACACATCCTCCAGGTGCCTGTTCCTTTGTCTCGGCACAAACTGATTTATCTCCAGTGCCTCAGCCAACTCCCGAAAAATGGGACATAGAAAAACAGGCAGGGACATGCCGAAGCTGGAAGTCAGGTTTAGCAATTAGACGGAGGTGTGTTCCTGCCATCAGAGCTAGCACTGGAAACCTAGCACTGCTCAGGGGGAAGAGAAGTCAGAGCGGCCCTGGCCTACCGCCAAGCTTCTCCTAGCAAAGTTCACTCGCGGGAGTGTCGGTCAATAAAAGGGACTGAGAGTGACACAAGTGTACAAGGAAACAGACTTCATGGAGCTGACAACCAGAAGTTGGACGCTTCTGTTAAAAGGAAAATACTGAGGGCAGCATGTAGGCTGGCATGCTGAGCGCTCCTCTATTCCTGGCTATCTCTGGCTGGGGGAGATTTACTACTGGAGCATGCAAAATCTGGTGCAGCCCTACACAGAAACCAATCAGCTTCCAGGTTTTATTGTCAAAGTCTAATTGAACAAGCTGAAGTTAGAAGCTGATTGGATAACATGCAGAGATGCCCCAGATTTTGCACTGTCCAGTTTTAGGACATAATACTCACTGTGATGTCTTGCTGCTGTGTACAGCCACCCATTAACATGAATGGATGGGGGCGACTGTTAATGGCTATTCAAAGTGATAAAACAATCATTCTCCCGCTCTACAAGACTCTGGTCCAGCCGCACCTAGAGTATGCTGTCCAGTTCTGGGCACCAGTCCTCAGGTAGGATGTACTGGAAATGGAGCGAGTACAAAGAAGGGCAACAAAGCTAATAAAGGGTCTGGAGGATATTAGTTATGAGGAAAGGTTGCGAGCACTGAACTTATTCTCTCTGGAGAAGAGATGTGATTTCAATATACAAATACCGTACTGGTGACCCCACAATAGAGATAAAACTTTTTTGTGGAAGGGAGTTTAACAAGACTCGTGGCCACACATTAAAATTAGAAGGTTTAACCTTAAACTACGTAGAGGGTTCTTTACTGTAAGAGCGGCAAGGATGTGGAATTCCCTTCCACAGGCAGTGGTCTCAGTGGGGGGCATCGATAGTTTCAAAAAACTATTAGATAAGCACCTGAACCGACCGCAACATACAGGGATATACAATGTAATACTGACATATAATCACACACATAGGTTGGACTTGATGGACTTGTGTCTTTTTTCGACCTCACCTACTATGTAACTATGTAAAGTAGCGTAAAGTGACACACACGCACCAACATAATTTCCAAAATGCGCGTTCGGGACATTAGGTCTTTGTGCATGTACCAATTTCCACACCTTCACTCATTCAAGTCTATGGGCACCTGTACACAGCACCAGGAACGTCCCAGCTATAAAAATAAGCTGTGTGTTTACCAGGCAAATGCCTAAGGCTACATGCACAGGGCCGCTAGAGGGCCGTACAGCAAAAATTCAGTGTGTGCTGCATACAGCCTGCAGCCAGCAGCCTGTCAAAATCAATGATAAGCAGGAACATGCAACAGCCACCTTCACCCATTCAAGCCTATAGGTGACTGTACGCAGCATCAGAACACCCCAGGTAGATAAATACACAGCGGCTTTACTAGGTAAATGCACCCAGACGCGTGAAGTGTAAGGATACGCGCACACAGCCACAAGAGGACTACATATTTGGTTGTAATTCATTGCCCGGGGGTCATAGTGCTGCTTAAACGCACTGCCAGCAGCATGTCAAAAATCAATGACAAGCTGAAATATGAAGCAGCTGTATGCAGCTATACACACATTGGGATGTATGCGCTGCCCTGGGGCCATGCATATGCTTTTGTACGCAGTTACCACCCAGATGCCCATATACCTGTGTACAGCTGCTGCATCTTTCAGCCTGTCATTGATTTTGACAGGCTGCTGGCAGCAAACTGTATGCTGCACCTTTGACCCCCAGGCAGAGAGCTATGACCAAATGTACGCTGTAAAGCCCTCACGTGGCATGAAGCCGAAAGGTAAACTTATGTTAGCCATACATTAGATGTATCCATACATTAAAAATGTTGGAAATCTGTCATTTGGACTGTTTGTTTTTTGTCCAGTTATTGGGCACAAATAGAAAAAAAAATTTGACTTTTACGTGCAGAGTTCAAGAGTACACTACGTACAGAGTGCAGAGTTCAAGAGTGCATTACGTACAGAGTGCAGAGTTCACAAGTGCGCTACGTACAGAGTGCAGAGTTCAGGGGTGCATTATGTACAGAATGCAAAGTTCAGGAGTGCACTATATACAGAGTGCAGAGTTCAGGAGTGCGCTACGTACAGAGTTCAGAAGTGCACTACGTACAGAGTGCAGAGTTCAGAAGTGCATTACGTACAGAGTGCAAAGTTCAGGAGTGTGCTACGTACAGAGTGCAGAGTTTAGGAGTGCGCAACGTACAGAGTGCAGAGTTCAGGGGTGCATTATGTACAGAGTGCAGAGTTCACAAGTGCGCTACGTACAGAGTGCAGAGTTTAGGAGTGCGCAACGTACAGAGTGCAGAGTTCAGGGGTGCATTATGTACAGAGTGCAGAGTTTAGGAGTGCGCAACGTACAGAGTGCAGAGTTCAGGGGTGCATTATGTACAGAGTGCAGAGTTTAGGAGTGCGCAACATACAGAGTGCAGAGTTCAGGAGTGTGCTATGTACAGAGTGCAGAGTTCAGGAGTGTGCTATGTACAGAGTGCAGAGTTCAGGAGTGTGCTATGTACAGAGTGCAGAGTTCAGAAGTGCATTACGTACAGAGTGCAGAGTTCAGAAGTGCATTACGTACAGAGTGCAAAGTTCAGGAGTGTGCTATGTACAGAGTGCAGAGTTCAGGAGTGTGCTATGTACAGAGTGCAGAGTTCAGGAGTGTGCTATGTACAGAGTGCAGAGTTCAGGAGTGTGCTATGTACAGAGTGCAGAGTTCAGGAGTGTGCTATGTACAGAGTGCAGAGTTCAGAAGTGCATTACGTACAGAGTGCAGAGTTCAGAAGTGCATTACGTACAGAGTGCAAAGTTCAGGAGTGTGCTACGTACAGAGTGCAGAGTTTAGGAGTGCGCAACGTACAGAGTGCAGAGTTCAGGGGTGCATTATGTACAGAGTGCAGAGTTTAGGAGTGCGCAACATACAGAGTGCAGAGTTCAGGAGTGTGCTATGTACAGAGTGCAGAGTTCAGGAGTGTGCTATGTACAGAGTGCAGAGTTCAGGAGTGTGCTATGTACAGAGTGCAGAGTTCAGATGTGCACTACGTTCAGAGTGCAGAGTTCAGAAGTGTACTATGTACAGAGTGCAGAGTTCAGAAGTGTACTACGTACAGAGTGCAGAGTTCAGGGGTGCATTAGGTACAGAGTGCAGAGTTCACAAGTGCACTACGTACAGAGTGAATAGTTCAGGAGTGCGCTACGTACAGATTGAATAGTTCAGAAGTGCATTACATACAGAGTGCAGATTTCAGGAGTGCGCTACGTAGATAAGGCAGAGTTTAGGGGTGTGATGTGTACAGAATGCAGGGTTTAGGGGTGAGCTAGGCACAGCATGCAACTCCAACACCAATCTACCCCCCCCCCCCCATTGCTTCCTTGCATCTATCTCTCCTACCTGGCCCAACTCTAGTACCTCCCTGTGTTGGCAGCTCTGCCTTGTCTTGCAGGGGGATCATTCTCTCTCTCTCAGATACTGGAGATCTGTCCCCGCCGTGCCCCACCGTGAGTGGGTCCGTTCCAGGAGCTATTGAAAGCAAAGCTGTCTCCTGAAAACCTAGAAGGCTGACAGCGGGAAGTGGGAGCAGAGGGTGAGAGCAAGAGGTGGCAGCATGGAGTCCCGCCACGTTTCGGCTGCAAAACTGGGTGCGATGACCACATGACAAGGCCTGGCAGGCCTTGTGTTTGACATATGCATTTTAAACCAGGTTTCCTTAAAGATGAAGCATGCCAGCTCAGCACATTATATCCTATGATAGCCAGAATGGCCGGCACACTGTATGACAGATCACAAACACTAGCAATGCAAATAACTACCCTGGAGGCTGTCAGACTATGACACCTATCATCAATGGACAGTCCGAGGGATCAAAGATGAATGCCTTGCACCCGTGTAATTGCTAGCTGCTGCTCCGTTTAACTCTTCTACCCCTAAATTATAATTCCATCACACATGTAGAAAACAAACAGGAGCGGGGCTACGAGGACGCTGTATCCAGATCAATCAAACTGACATAGTGCTAAAATGTATTTAATCAAGAAATCAAGTCTGATAGTCGCACATAATATAGTGTTCCCGATATCCAGCCAGAAAGTCTGCTCTCATCCTGTCTGTAGGAGTGGGATGAAGCTGCTGCTCTATAATTTAGCCAGAAGAAGACAGCATATCCTATGGCAGCACACTGCTCTACATTGTAACCCTTTCCCATCTCTACATCAGAGACGAGAAGGCAAGGCATTCCTAGTAACACACACCATTATAAAGGGAACCTGTACTTAGAGAAATATATATTCTGAAAATGCTAGTTGCCTGGCTATCTCCGCCTTAAAAAAATCTTTTTAAGTCAAAACAAGCATGCAGCAAGTAAAGTCAGAGAAACATTAGACCTCAACCTAATCAGCGACTCAGAAAGTAGTAAAGCCTTTGGAGCAGTGTAATAGAGAAGCGACTAGCATTTTAGAAACACGAGTTCAGCAATGGCAATCACTAGATTCTCTTTAGGTCAAGTATTTCTAAAGGCCCGTACACACGGTCGGACTTTTTGACAACCAACATGCAAATTAGCTGTTTTGGACCAACATCCGACCGTGTGTACGCTCCATCGGACCAACTTTTTCCAGGTTTCATCGGACTTTTGTTGGCTGTGCGAACGGAACCAACTTTCTGCCAACAAAAGTCCGATGGACCAAAGTCCGACCGTGTGTACACAAAACCAACGGACTTTTGTACAAACCAATGCAGAACCAATGCAAAAGATCAGACAACAATACAGAAGTTGACCAAAGGTGGCGGTAAAGAGCAGAAAAACCAAGTGATTTGGTGAAAGTTGGCTGAAAAAGTCCTGCCGTGTGTATGCAATACCAACTTGGGGCCAACGCCCTTTGGACAAAAATCCACGGGAAAGTTGGTCCACGGTCCGATCGTGTGTATGAGGCTTTAGTACGCTTTATAATCTGACCGTACCATCTTTGTACAAGCAACTTTAGCTTTAACAAAACTCTACCCAATCAATATGTAACCAATCAGGCAGGCCCTATAGTTGTTGATAAGGGTGTAAACTAGCCACACACATTACAATCTGATTGTACAATCTCTATACTTATCCCTCCTAAATCTACCAACATTTATCTGTGCTTAATTCATTCCATTTGTATGCCGTCAGGTTGGCTCTCTTACTTCAGAGTTGTTGGAAAATCTAAGACCCCCATACACACTATTAGATTTTTCTGCAGATTTTTGTCTTCAGATTTACCCAATTCATATAATATGAGGTCAAACCTTATATTATGTGAATCTGAAGACAAAAATCTGCAGAAAAATCTAATAGTGTGTATGGAGGACTTAGATTTTCCAACAACTCTGAAGTAAGAGAGCCAACCTGACGGCATACAAATGGAATGAATTAAGCACAGCCTTAATGCCGTGTACACACCGTCACAAAAATCTTGGATGGTTTTTCCGACGGAAATCCGCTCAAGCTCGGCTTGCATACACACGGTCACACGAAAGTTTGCGGAACTTTCGACCGTCAAGAACGCAGTGACGTTCAACACTACGACGAGCCGAGAAAATGAAAGTTCAATGCTTCTGAGCATGCGTCGAATTGTTTAGGAATTTTGCACGTCGGAATTACTACAGACGATCAGAATTTTCGATCGCAACTTTTTCCGACCGAAAAATTGAGAACCTGCTCTCAATCTTTTCTGATTTTTCTAAAGAAAATTTTTTCGAAATTCGACCCGTGTATGGCCAGCCTAATGGTCGCTATAAACTTTTCTAATTGGGAAATCCTTCACAAAATCAGACAACATGATCGAATCTATGAAGAATCAAAAGGACATAAATTGTGCAATTTATTAATTCTGAGCAAATTTGTTCTAAATCCAATTGCAGGAATGTAGATCGATCTCTATATGATCATTGAGTGTATTGAACGATCTTTTTTCATCTTGCGGTCATATTTTTTTGGATTTTGATTGACAATGCAATTGCATATAAAATAGTTCTCCGGGTGGCCACCATAAAACAGATTGTACAATCGCATTGCAAGGTGTATGGCATGCTTTAGGCTGGGAATGCACGCAATTCTTGGCAATGGTAATGTGCTACTAAAATGATTTGCGATTAATAACTAGCGATCGCGCACATATAGTTGCATGTAGCGGTGATGGATTGCACAAACCTGGAACATTGTGTAATCATTAATGATCATTTACTCCTACATGCCACACTTGTTCCCTATGTCTAGCAATTTATCGCTAGCGCTTCAACAGTGACCATTTTAATAGCTCGATCGATCAACGAAAAATCTTCTTACAAAACACCCAACTTTAAAAAGAGCTCTATACATATTATACAGATAAGGCTACCATTATAAGTCATTCCAGAAGGGCCAACGTGACATCAGCGCCCAATGACAGACATCCCTGGAGGTTTCTTAGGATTACAGGTACAGGTCAGCACACATGGTGCCAGTCAGAGGAACAGCTGGCCACACATCATTATTAGAAATACACGGCGTAGCCAAACACGTGTCTCCTTCACTCACATTCCCTGGACTGCAACGTGACACACTTACAGTATAAACATACTATACAATTACATCCTAGGAGAACCTGTATGTAAAATGTATACTATGGTTTAGGGTGACAGCTGCGGTGACAGGTTCACTTTCTGCACGTCCCTCTTCTCAATACCTACCTGCCCTGTGCGGGGCAATCCCAAACACAGATCATTACTCCTATATATCATGTATGTGTTATGTTATCCCTCTTCTGCACCGGCCTTGGGAATGGCGTGACCCCCGACATTGATCAGGAATGGTAATTGCCTGTTTGGATCGGCTTAGTAAAGTTTATCACACGGCTAAGAGTCTGTCACCTCTTGTCCCAAGCCTGGCACTGACAGACACGTGAGGGCAGCTAAAGGGACAGGAGGATCACCTGAGTGGCTTTACACATTTCTTACATAGCGTGTAGTGCAGTGTACAGGTATATATATTATCACCTGAGTGGCTTTACACATTTCTTACACAGCGTGTAGTGCAGTATACAGGTATATATATTATCACCTGAGTGGCTTTACACATTTCTTATACAGCGTGTAGTGCAGTGTACAGGTATATATATTATCACCTGAGTGGCTTTACACATTTCTTATACAGCGTGTAGTGCAGTGTACAGGTATATATATTATCACCTGAGTGGCTTTACACATTTCTTACACAGCGTGTAGTACAGTGTACAGGTATATATATTATCACCTGAGTGGCTTTACACATTTCTTATACAGCGTGTAGTGCAGTGTACAGGTATATATATTATCACCTGAGTGGCTTTACACATTTCTTACACAGCGTGTAGTGCAGTGTACAGGTATATATATTATCACCTGAGTGGCTTTACACATTTCTTATACAGCGTGTAGTGCAGTGTACAGGTATATATATTATCACCTGAGTGGCTTTCCACATTTCTTATACAGCGTGTAGTGCAGTGTACAGGTATATATATTATCACCTGAGTGGCTTTCCACATTTCTTGTACAGCGTGTAGTGCAGTGTACAGGTATATATATTATAACCTGAGTGGCTTTACACATTTCTTACACAGCGTGTAGTGCAGTGTACAGGTATATATATATTATCACCTGAGTGGCTTTACACATTTCTTACACAGCGTGTAGTACAGTGTACAGGTATATATATTATCACCTGAGTGGCTTTACACATTTCTTATTTTCTGTACAGGTGAAGGGATATGATCATCTATGTGAAGACAAATTTAGTGATCACCTATCTGTAGGTGTATTTAGTGATCACCTATCTGTAGGTGTATTTAGTGATCACCTATCTGTAGGTATATTTGACGATCATGTGACATTACACGTTTGGTACATGCCAGTAAAGGGGCCTGATCACCTATGTAGCATTACACACAGTGCAGGTATATTTAGTGATCACCTCGGCTGCATTCCACATGTTTTATTTAGTGCAGGTAAAGGGACATGGTCACCTATGTGTAGGTAGGTATATTTAGCGATCGCCTTTGTAGCATTACACATTTTAAATATTCAGTGCAGGTAGCGGGATATAATCACCTATGTGCGGCTATATATGTAGCGATCATCTATATGTAGGTATATATGTAGTGAGCATCTGTGTGTAGGTATATACAGTATGTAGTGATCACCTATGTATAAGTATATATGTAGTGATGACCTATGTGCAGATATGTAGTAATGACATGTGTGTAGGTATATATGTAGTGACAGCTATGTGTAGGTATATACTATATGTAGTGGTCACTATGTGTAGGTATATATATAGTGATCACCTGTGTGCAGCTATATACATATTGATCACTATGCGTGTATATATGTGGTGATGACCTATGTGTAGGTAGGTATATACTGTACATAGTGATCACCTGTGTGTAGGTATATATGTAGTGATCACCTGTGTGTAGGTATATACAGTATGTAGTGATCACCTGTGTGTAAGTATATATGTAGTAATGACCTATGTGCAGATATATATGTAGTGATGACCTATAAGTAGGTATCTATGTGGTGATCACCTATGTGTAAGTATATATGTGGTGATCACCTATGTGTAGGTATAGGTAGTGATCTCTATGACCTGTGTGTACAGTATGTAGTGATGACCTATGTGTAAGTATATATGTAGTGATCACCTATGTGCAGATATATACATAGTGATGACCTGTATGAAGGTATACACAGTGATGACCTAGGTGTAGGTATATATGTGGTGATCCCCTATGTATAGGTATATACTATATGTAGAGATCGATATGTGTAGGTATATATGTAGTGATCACCTGTGTGCAGATATATACAAATTGATCACTATGCGTGCGTATATATGTGGTGATGACCTATGTGTAGGTATATACTGTACGTAGTGATCACTATGTGAAGGTATATATGTGGTGATCCCCTATGTATAGTTATATACTATATGTAGTGCTCTCTATGTGTAGGTATATATGTAGTGATGACCTATGTGTAGGTATATATGTAGTGTTCACCTGTGTGCAGATTTATACATATTGATCACTATGGGTGCGTATATATGTAGTGATGACCTATGTGTAGGTATACACTGTATGTAGTGATCACTATATGAAGGTATATATGTGGTGATCCCCTATGTATAGGTATATACTATATGTGGTGCTTTCTATGTGTAGGTATATATGTAGTGATGACCTATATGTAGGTATATATTTAGTGATGACCTATATGTAGGTATATATGTAGTGTTCACCTGTGTGCAGATATATACATATTGACCACTATGGGTGCATATATATATGTAGTGATGACCTATGTGTAGGTATATACTGTATGTAGTGATCACTATCTGAAGGTATATGTGTGGTGATCCCCTATAGGTAGGTATATACTGTATGTAGTGAACAATCACTATGTGTAGGTATATATGTGGTGATCCCCTATAGGTAGGTATATACTGTATGTAGTGAACAATCACTATGTGTAGGTATATATGTGGTGATCCCCTATAGGTAGGTATATACTGTATGTAGTAAACGATCACTATGTGTAGGTATATATGTTGTGACCCACATTATAAAGAACACATCAGATCCATGGCACACCTGGCACCCATAGCAGCCCGGTCCCTCCTTACCTATCATCTCCTCCCGGGTGGTGCTCCCCTGGCTGATGATGATGTGTAGTAGTAGTAGTAGTAGAGCGGAGCCCCATAGTCCCAGGTTGGGTCGGTCCATGCTGATCATGTATGGTGAAGATGTGTGTATCTCCCTGGGCTCTCCGGTGTGATGTACAGATATATAGATCGCTGGGTGTCTATAGGTAGAAGTAATCCTTCACTCTATGAAATCCATGGTAAGTCTCCGGATAGTGACCCCCCGGTACTGTCCAGTGCTCCGATCTCCGGGATGACAAGTGCGAGGTGACACCTCCAAGTCACAGTCCACGAGTTGTAAAACTTTTGACAGTTCCAGCCGGCTGCGAGTGTCCCAGTGTAATGACAATCCTCGGAGAATCGGCATGCCTGGTGTGTGATGTCACAGAGAGGTGTGCCCCATTCCACTCTCCCTTCCCAATTCCTCCTCCTTCACCCCGCTGCTGCTGCCGCACACATGTCTCTACTACTACCGACACCACCGAGCCTCCGCTCTGCGGGCCCACCGCTGCCACCTCATGGACAACGGAGGAACGGCACCACACCGCTGACAGCTCACCACCTCGCTGACAGGTCAGGGCGATCTCACCGACCCCCACTCTTCCAGGAACTGCAAAGAAAAAGAAAAGAAATACTGCCAAAGGAAATCAACCTGGAGAACACAAACACAGCAAGTACTAGCCAAGAAGATTAGTGCTGCGATCAATAAATAGTTCATCAGGATCAGCAGAAACAATACTAATAATGATGGCAATCTTAATAATGACTGTTAAAATAATAATAATATACGTATTATATGTAATATAATATATAACTTAACATATATACTTATTGATAATAATAATAATATACGTATCATATGTAATATAATAGATAACTTAACATATATAATTATTAATGATAAGAATAATATACGTATTATATGTAATATAATATATAACTTAACATATATAATTATTGATAATAATAATATATGCATTATATGTAATATAATATATAACTTAACACATATAATTATTGATAATAATAATATACATATTATATGTAATATAATAGATAACTTAACATACATAATTATTAATGATAATAATAATATACGTATTATATGTAATATAATATATAATTTAACATATATAATTTTTAATGATAAGAATAATATACGTATTATATGTAATATAATAGATAACTTAACATATATAATTATTAATGATAATAATAATATACGTATTATATGTAATATAATATATAACTTAACATATATAATTATTAATGATAATAATAATATACGTATTATATGTAATATAATATATAACTTAACATATATAATTATTGATAATAATAATATACGTATCATATGTAATATAATATATAACTTAACATATATAATTATTAATGATAATAATAATATACGTATTATATGTAATATAATATATAACTTAACATATATAAATATTAACGATAATAATAATATATGTATTATATGTAATATAATATATAACTTAACATATATAATTATTAATGATAATAATAATATACGTATTATATGTAATATAATATATAACTTAACATATATAATTATTGATAATAATAATATACGTATTATATGTAATATAATATATAACTTAACATATATAATTATTAATGATAATAATAATATACGTATTATATGTAATATAATATATAACTTAACATATATAATTATTGATAATAATAATATACGTATTATATGTAATATAATAGATAACTTAACATATATAATTATTAATGATAATAATAATATACGTATTATATGTAATATAATATATAACTTAACATATATAAATATTAACGATAATAATAATAATATACGTATTATATGTAATATAATATATAACTATTAATGATAATAATAATATACTTATAATTTATACATATCAGGTATAAATAATTATTAATAATGATAATAATAATATACTTAATAAACACTAAATGGGAAGGCTCCGGGGGGGGGGGGGGGGGGTGGCAGTAAGGTAAGTGATAAGTAATATATATAGAAAAATTACTTATTTATTAAAGTTTACATAAGAACACCATGGCAGTTAAAATATGTGCTCTGGTGGGAGAATAAAAAACATTCCAAACACATAAAGTGCAAACAGAGAATTATACATGGCATTACATGTCAGAATGTGAGTTGTATAAAACTGACGCGTTTCGACCTGTGCAGTTAGGGTCTTCTTCAGAGGTTTAGTTTGCTGCTGCTGTTTCGTATTTGCTTTTTTGGCATCATCATTTGTTGATGTGTCCCACTTCCTTCACTCCTTTACCTTCCCATCCACTATATTTTTCATGCAATTTCCTTCTTTTCCCTTCTTTGCAGTGTCTCACTTTATTCCACTCCTTCACCCTCTCCTTCATCACATTTCTCACTCACTCTCCCCCCTTTCTTCACCCTCACATTGTCTTCCATTCACACCCTGTGCACCATTCACCTATCCATCTCATGTTCATAACCATTCACTTGTTCGTCCTTCAGGTTCGTTTTTTATTTTCTCTCTTTCTTCCCACCTCTTTTTGTGTTTTCCCTTTCATCACTTCCCTTTCCCTTTATTTCCCCACTCCACCCTTTTACCCTTCCTTTGCACTCCCTTACCCATACCCAAATGTATAACACCTTTCGGAATTGGTAGCTCTGACCATTTATTTTTGATTAAACCTCTGCATAGTCTAATTATAGGATAAATAAAATATAATAATATTTATATAGCCTGTGCTGAGAATGCTCTGACCTCCTGTTTGCAAACTTCAAATTTAATGGAGTTTGTATACCTTTCTTTAATACACCATCTAATGATATTCTGGGAATCTGCTGCAGGTGCTGACCACCCAACCTGGCACGCCCTGGGGGGCACCTCAACGTGTGACTTATTGTAAGCCGTACCTCTTGGAGTGCCATTTTTCTTCGGGGTACTTTCTGGCCGGGGAGCATGCAGGATCATTTGACAGTCTTTAAGGGATCTCTGGTTAGGAGGGTTTTTCCGAATACACCCCCCATTGGGTAAATATATGTTGCATCCATATTTTATAATTCTTGAATCACTTGTTAAAATTTGACATGTGAATATGTAATGTCTTTGCAGCAAACAAAACCTCTGAAGAAGACCCTAACTGCACGGGTCGAAACGTGTCAGCCTTTTATACAACTGACATTGTGACATGTAATGCCATGTATAATTCTCTGTTTGCACTTTATGTATTTGGAATGGTTTTTATTCTCCCACCAGAGCTCATATTTTGACTGTCATAATATTATCTTATGTAAACTTTAATAAATATATATTTTATATATATATATATTACTTATTTGAATCACTTACCTTGCTGCTAAAAAAAAATACCCTGGGGGAGCCTTCCCATTTTGTACCATTTGGGGTGTGCAGTACCATTACCTCTATTGATACATGTCTTTCCCATGCTACTTAATATACACTATATTGTCAAAAGTATTGGTGCGCCTGCCTTTACACGCAGGGCTGGTGCTACCACTAGGAAAACTGCCTCGGGTGCCCGGCCATTGGTGTTCCTACTGTTCTCTCTGCAGCAAGCAACTAAATCTCAGCATCAGCAGGCAGTGGCCGCTCTGTTCACACATAGTGTCAGAAGCGCAGCGGCGGCAAAGGACTGTGTCTGTGTCCCGACTCCCGAATGAATGAAAGCAAGCAAACATTCATTGATGGGCAATGGTAGGCTGCATTTAATGGGTGCTGGTGAGACTACATTTGATGGGCACTGGTGAGGTTACATTTGATGGGCACTGGTAGGCTGCATTTTATGGGCGCTGGTGAGGCTGCATTTGATGGGCGCTGGTGAGGCTGCTTGATGGGTGCTGGTGAGGCTGCATTGATGGGCGCTGGTAGGCTGCATTTGATGGGCGCTGGTGAGGCTGCATTTGATGGGCGCTGGTAGGCTGCATTGATGGGCGCTGGTAGGCTGCATTAATGGGCGCTGGTAGACTGCATTTGATGGGCGCTGGTGAGGCTGCATTTGATGGGCGCTGGTGGGCTTCATTTGGGTGCTTCATTAAAAAGGTGGGGTATACATGGGCAGGGGAAAGGGGGTGGGGTCAGGGGTGGAGCCAGGGGGCAGCAAAATGAGGTTTCGCCTAGGGTGTCAAAAATCCTTGCACCAGCCCTGTTTACATGCACATAAACTTTAATGGCATCCCAGTCTTAGTCCGTAGGATTTAATATTGAGTTGGCCCACTGTTTGCAGCTATAACAGCTTCCACTCTTATGGGAAGGCTGTCCACAAGGTTTAGGAGTGTGTCTATGGGGGTGTTTTACCATTCTACCAATAGCGCATTTGTAAGGGACTGATGTTGGACGAGAAGGCCTGGCTCACAGTCTAATTCATCCCAAAGGTGTTTTGTTGGGTTGAGGTCAGGACTCTCTGCCGGCCAATCAAGTTCCTCCACCCCAAACTCGCTCATCCATGTCTTTATGGACCTTACTTTGTGCACTGGTGCGCAGTCATGTTTGAACAGGAATGGGCCATCCCCAAACTGTTCCCACAAAGTTGTGAGCTTGATATTGTCCAAAATGTCTTGGTATGCTGATGCCTTAAGAGTTCCCTTCACTGGAACTAAGGAGCCAAGCCCAACCCCTGAAAAACAACCCCACACCATAACCCCCCCTCCACCAAATGATTTGGACCAGTGGACAAAGCAAGGTCCATAAAGACATGGATGAGCCAGTTTGGGGTGGAGGAACTTGACTGACCTGTACAGAGTCCTGACCTCAACCCGACAAAACACCTTTGAGATGAATTAGAGTGGAGACTGCAAGCAAGGCTTTCTCGTCCACATCAGTGTGAGACCTCACAAATGAGCTTCTAGAAGAATGGTCAAACATTCCAATAGACACACTCCTAAACCTTGTGGACAGGCTTCCCAGATGAGTTGAAGCTGTTATAGCTGCAAAGAGTTGCTTTAAGGGATGCCATTAAAGTTCATGTGTGTATAAAGGTAGGCATCCCAATACTTTTGACAATAATATATATATATATATATATATATATATATATATATATATATATATATATATATATATATACATACAGTATCTCACAAAAGTGAGTACACCCCTCACATTTTTGTAAATATTTTATTATATCTTTTCATGTGACAACACTGAAGAAATGACACTTTGCTGCAATGTAAAGTAGTGAGTGTACAGCTTGTATAACATTATAAATTTGCTGTCCCCTCAAAATAACTCAACACACAGCCATTAATGTCTAAACCACTGGCAACAAAAGTGAGTACACCCCTAAGTGAACACATCTAAATTGGGCCCAATTAGCCATTTTCCCTCCCCGGTTTCATGTGACTCATTAGTATTACAAGGTCTAAGGTGTGAATGGGGAGCAGGTGTGTTAAATTTGGTGTTATCGCTCTCACTCTCTCATACTGGTCACTGGAAGTTCAACATGGCACCTCATGGCAAAGATCTCTCTGAGGATCTGAAAACAAGAATTGTTGCTCTACATAAAGATGTCCTAGGCTATAAGAAGATTGCCAAGACCCTGAAACTGAGCTGCAGCATGGTGGCCAAGACCATACAGCAGTTTAACAGGACAGGTTCCACTCAGAATAGGCCTCTCCGTGGTCGACCAAAGAAGTTGAGTGCTCGTGCTCAGCGTCATATCCAGAGGTTGTCTTTGGGAAATAGATGTACGAGTGCTGCCAGCATTGCTGCAGAGGTTGAAGGGGTGGAGGGGGTCAGCCTGTCAGAGCTCAGACCATTCGCTGCACACTTCTAAAGATGGTGCACAAGAAAGCCCGCAAACAGTTTCCTGAAGACTAAGGACATGGATTACTAGCATGAGACCAAGATAAACGTATTTGGTTCAGATGGTGTCAAGCATGTGTGGCAGCAACCAGGTGAGGAGTACAAAGACAAGTGTGCCTACAGTCAAGCATGGTGGTGGGAGTGCCATGGTATGGGGCAGCATGAGTGCTGCCGGCACTGGGGAGCTACAGATCATTGAGGGAACCATGAATGACAACATGTAATGTGACACACTGAAAAAGAGCATGATGCCCTCCCAGAGCCGATCCGCCCTATACGCGGACTACGCAAGCTGCGTAGGGCCCCGCGGCGGATCGGCTCTGCTCGGGGGCCCCTGGGGCCGCTGCCGCCACTGTAAGGGCAGTGGCGCCTGAAAAAAGATGGCCGCGGGGCCGACATGCAACTGCGCATGCGCCCGCCTTTCCGAAAATTGCCGAGCAGCGGCAACAGCGCTGGCGCATGCGCAGTAGCCCGACATGCAACTGCGCATGCGCCAGCGCTGTTGCCGCTGCTCGGCAATTTTCGGAAAGGCAGGCGCATGCGCAGTTGCATGTCGGCCCCGCGGCCATCTTTTTTTCAGGCGCCGCTGCCCTCACAGTAGCGGCACCAGTGACACGATGGCGCCAAGTGGCGCCATTTTTAAAAATAAAACGTCCCTCCGCAGCCTCTTACCTCCTGGGCCCCCTCCCCTCGCAGCCTCTTACCTCCTGGGCCCCCTCCCCGTCGCAGCCTCTGACCTCCTGTCCCCCCTCCCCCCCCTCAAAGCCTCTGACCTCCTGCCCCCCCCTTGCAGCCTCTGACCTCCTGCCCCCCTCGCAGCCTCTGACCTCCTGCCCCCCCCCCCTCGCAGCCTCTGACCTCCTGCCCCCCCCTCGCAGCCTCTGACCTCCTGCCCCCCCCTGCAGCCTCTGACCTCCTGTCCCCCCCTCGCACCTTCTTTCCCACCCCCTTCGCAGCCTCGGACCTCATGTCCCCCCCCTGCAGCCTCGGACCTCCTGTCCCCCCCTGCAGCCTCGGACCTCCTGTCCCTCCCCTTGCAGCCTCTGACCTCCTGTCCCCCCCTTCGCAGCCTCTGACCTCCTGTCCCCCCCCTTTGCAGCCTCTGACCTCCCCCCCCCCTACGCAGCCTCTGACCTCCTGTCCCCCCCCCCTTCGCAGCCTCGGACCTCCTGTCCCCCCCCCCTGCAGCCTCTGACCTCCTGTCCCCCCTTCGCAGCCTCTGACCTCCTGTCCCCCCCCCCTCGCAGCCTCTGACCTCCTGCCCCCCCCCTTCGCAGCCTCTGACCTCCTGTCCCCCCCCCCCCTTCGCAGCCTCTGACCTCTCCTGTTGCCCCCCACAGCCTCTGACCTCTCCTGTTGCCCCCCGCAGCCTCTGACCTCTCCTGTTGCCCTCCCCCCACAGCCTCTGACCTCCCCTGTCCCATCCGCAGCCTCTGACCTCCCCTGAGTCAAGAGAGGGAGCGCAGCCAGGATGGGGGTCATGGGAGAAGTCAGACATGTATGGACTGTGGAGAGGAAACTATGGGATAAAACCAGAGCCACCAAGCTGGAGCCGACTGACTGAGCCCTGCATGATGCACCTGAGAGGAGGTCAGTGACAGCACCGCCAGGCCAGTCTAGGGGGGGTCAATACAATATTGTAAGGGGGCACTGATATAAAGGTTTCCCCCTTATATCAGTAAACCCCCTTATCTTAGTGTTTTCTTTCTCTGGTCACCAGAGTCCTCCCCACAGTCCCAGAGTTCCCCTTTACATCATAGTATGCAGGATTCCACCTTACAGTGCAAGGGGGAACTCTGATGTAAAGGGCAATGCTGCAGACCCTGATGTAAGTAGGGAGGCTCTCTGAGGACACTGATGTATGGGGGGCTCTCTGGGGACCCCGATGTAAGGAGGGGCTTTATAGGGATGCTCTCTGGGGACCCTGATGTAAGGGGGTGCTCTCTGGGGACCCTGATGTAAGGGGGGTGCTCTCTGGGGACCCTGATGTAAGGGGGGTGCTCTCTGGGGACCCTGATGTAAGGGGGGTGCTCTCTGGGGACCCTGATGTAAGGGGGGTGCTCTCTGGGGACCCTGATGTAAGGGGGTGCTCTCTGGGGACCCTGATGTAAGGGGGAGGCTCTCTGGGGACCCTGGTGTAAGGGGGAGGCTCTCTGGGGACCCTGGTGTAAGGGGGAGGCTCTCTGGGGACCCTGGTGTAAGGGGAGGCTCTCTGGGGACCCTGGTGTAAGGGGGGGACCCTGGTGTAAGGGGGGGGGCTCTCTGGGGACCCTGGTGTAAGGGGAGGCTCTCTGGGGACCCTGGTGTAAGGGGGAGGCTCTCTGGGGATCCTGATGTAAGTGGGGGATCCACACTCAGATATGTAAAGATATATATATTGTATACATGTCTGTTCTATTTTGTTGTACTTATTCTTTGACTGTTTTGTTTAAAGGAGGGAGGATTGTATTGGGAGCGCTGAAGTGTCAGGTGTGACTGTGTGGCAATGGCAAATGGTTTACATAGCTCACGGCATCACGGGTCAGGTAGAGGGCCCCTCAGCAGAATTTTGCTTAGGGCCCCAGGGAGGTCAGGATCGGCACTGTGCCCTCCCTTCAGAGACTGGGCCGCAGGGCAGTATTCCAACATAACGACCCCAAACACACCTCCAAGACGACCACTGCCTTGCTAAAGAAGCTGAGGGTAAAGGTGATGGACTGGCCAAGCATGTTTCCAGACCTAAACCCTATTAAGCATCTGTGGGGCATCCTCAAACGGAAGGTGGAGGAGCGCAAGGTCTCCAACATCCACCAGCTCCGTGATGTCGTCAGGGAGGAGTGGAAGAGGACTCCAGTGGCAACCTGTGAAGCTCTGGTGAACTCCATGCCCAAGAGGGTTAAGGCAGTGCTGGAAAATAATGGTGGCCACACAAAATATTGACAAAACGTGAGGGAAGTAATCACTTTTGTGATATACTGTATATGTGTGTATAAATATTATTATTATTATATATATATATATATATATATATACACAGTATATTAAGAAGATTATTATTGTTATTTATATTATTATTCAACACCAAGCTACAGTTTCTAGAGCAGCAAGATTTTTTTCATGTACTAAAGTGGGAATTAGACATGTGCAATTCGTTTCGTTTTTTTTTTGTTTTTTTGTTTTTTTTCGTTATTTTTGTTCGTCCGTTTTCGTACAAATGAACGAACGATTCGCTAAAAATTTTAACGAATCGTTCGAATCGAACGAATCCGAAAATAACGAAAATCCGAAAAAAACAAATTAGAAACAACGAATGTACGAATGAAGAAAATCTGAAAAACTAAAACAGGAACAACGAAAATGAAAATGAACGAAAAAATTCGTACATTCGTAACTTTTTTTTTTTTTTGTTGAATTGGTAATTTTCCGTGTCCCTTACAATGGTGCTGCTTAACGTGCTTTGAATAGATTGAAGGAAAAAATTCGTACATTCGTAACTTTTTTTTTTTTTTCGATTCGTAATTTTTGGTGTCTCTTACAATGGCGCTGCTTAACGTGCTTCGAATGGATTGAACGAAAAAAATTCGTACATTCGTAACTTTTTTTTTTTTTTTTTTCGTATCGTAATTTTTCGTGTCTCTTACAATGGTGTTGCTTAACGTGCTTCGAATGGATTGAACGAAAAAATTCGTACATTCGTAATTTTTTTTTTTTTTTCGTATCGTCATTTTTCGTGTCTCTTACAATGGCGTTGCTTAACATGCTTCGAATGGATTGAACGAAAAAATTCGTACATTCGTAACTTTTTTTTTCGATTCGTAATTTTTCGTGTCTCTTAAAATGTAATAGCATACACAGCATTACATAAAATTATGAATTATGCTCTGATTACGAATCTACGAATGTTACGAATGTTACGAATGTACGAATAAATACGAATGCGTCCGAATTTCGAATAAACGAAAATTAAACTAACGAAAAAACGAATCAACGAAAAAATAACTCTTACGAATGTACGAATCGTTACGAATACGAACACCGGCGACTTACGAATGTACGAATCGTTACGAATACGAACACCGACGACTTACGATGTCGCAAGCTCCCTCACAGGGTGATGACATGATCAGCTTCTTTCGGCCATTTTGAATGGCCTGGCCAAGATTATATAATTCCCCTGCATGCACACAGACGTTCATTCATCCCAACACCAAGCTTTGTTACGAATGTACATGCACAGCTCAGTGAACATTCTAAAGCATCTTGCATGGAGGATAGTAAGAAACTTTTTATTGCAGAAGAAACATACATAGCCCGAATTTTTGGCAATTCCTACTGAATTGGCTGAAATTCGAGCTGTGGGTGGCCCAGTCGGCTCAGCTCAGATCTGGGTGGAAAAATATTGGCCCAACAGTGACTTCATCCAATCAGATGTAAATACTGTTTGGGTATACAGACAGCCACAGTTGCTGAGGGTTCCTCCATCTATGTTGTCTAGAAATGATGGAGGAACCTATTGATTCCTTTTGAATTTCCCATGAATCTATTGTATCCTCATGTACAGATCTAAAGTACTGTATGTCTCTTGTACAATAAAAAATATTCCTACCAAAAAGATTTTTTTTAAATACAGGGCTAAGTTCTGCATTAAAGGAGGTATAGGCTTCTTAGAGGAATGTAATTTTCCCCTGTATGAAGTATTAGTTAAGCCTACACATGAATGGACTTTCCGTCGGGATTGTCCGCTGGACTAGAGTCTGCCGGACATTCCGACCGTGTGTTGGGCTCCGGCGGACTTTTTATTCCCAAAAGTCCGGCGGACCTAGTTTGAAGTTTTGACTTAAAATTGTCCGCCGGACTCGGCAGTCCGGAGGACAATCCCGCAGTCTGTGTGCTAGTCCGCTGGACTTTTGAAATGAACGGCCTTGCCTCACACATGGAGGAAAGTCCGTTCATTTAGAACGTGACTCCAGGTAGATGGGACTAGCGAAGGAAGTCAATGCCGCCGCGCTATCCCCGTCACCTGGAATGGATTCAAAGGGGAATCCCTACGCCGAGGGGGGGTCCCCCCCAAATCCATATCAGACCCTTATCCGAGCACGCAGCCCGGCCGGTCAGGAAAGAGGGTGGGGACGAACGAGCGCCCCCCCCCTGAGCCGTACCAGGCCGCGTGCCCTCAACATGGGGGGTGCCCTGGGGAAAGGGGGGCCCTTATGATGTCACAGTCCCGGAGGATGCTGGGACTGTGACATCATATGGGGGCGGGGTCATCATGTGACATGAGCCGGTGACCCACTCCTTGTCCCTATATAACTGGCAGCGCAACACGTCTGAGCCATTAGAAGAGGAGACAGTGCAGAGTCAACATCGGAAGAAGAAAGAAGAACAAGAAGCAGAAGGGGACAGCGACGTCGACAGAAGCCCGGGCCACCGCTATTTAAAGAGCTGGAAGAAGAAAGCGGAGGCCCGGCAAGAAGAACAGAAGAGCGGGACAAGACCCCCGAAGTCAGAACAAGACCCCCAGACAGCGGCGGCGACGAAGGAGAAAGCCGGGCTCCTCCGCTATTGAAAGAGCTAGTAAAAGACAGAAGATAGTGGAGGAGTCCGGCGAGAAGACCCCCCAAGACGGAAGAAGACCCCCAGAGCTGTGCATTAAAGTATTTTAAAAAATTGTCTCGTTTTTTATTTACACTTTTTTCCTTAGGTGAATGGGTAGGGGTACATCGTACCCCATACTCATTCACATAGGGTGGGGGACCGGTATCTGGGGGCCCCCTTATTAAAGGGGGCTCCCGGATTCCGATAAGCCCCCCACCCACAGACCCTGACAACCAATGGCCAGGGTTGTCGGGAAGAGGCCCTTGTCCTCATCAACATGGGGACAAGGTGCTTTGGGGTGGGGGGGGCCATAGGGCACCCCTTTTCCCCAGGGCACCCCCCATGTTGAGGGCACGCGGCCTGGTACGGCTCAGGAGGGGGGGCGCTCGCTCGTCCCCACCCCCTTTCCTGACCGGTCGGGCTGCGTGCATTTTTTCGGCGTAGGGATTCCCCTTAAAATTCATACCAGGTGATGGGGCTAGCGCAACGCCATTGACTGTCTTCGCTAGTCCCGTCTACCTGGAGTCACATTCTAAATGAACGGACTTTCCTAAGTGTGTGGACAAGTCTGTTCATTTTCAAAAGTCCCGCAGACTTTTGCCAAAACTCCGGCGGATTGTCAGCCGGAAAAGTCCAGGCGTGTGTGGATAAGTCCACACGTTCAGAAAGTCCGGCGGACCTCCGCTGGAAAGTCCGGCCGAAAAGTCTGATCGTGTGTACGGGGCATAAGACTTCATCTGGAATATGCAGTTCAGTTTTTGGCGAAAAAATATGTTGGAGAACTGGAGGGAGTTTTGAGAAGGGCTAATAACTAATAAAAGGCATTGACATATTCTCCCTTTAAAATAGGCATTTATTGGCATAATGTGCCATGGGCACTGCAATGTGTTGTATAACAGTGTGTTTGGGCTTGCTGATGCTCATTGTTAGCATATTTTTGTACTTTAATACAGAGAAGCTGCAATGTACCCCAATAAACTTGTATGATGTGAAAAGGGCACATAGAGAACAATTGTTGTCGCCATGTCCTTGCATTGAGCCTGTGTTGCTTAAAGAGGTTGTATACCTTAATTTATTATTTGTATAGGTAAGCCTAGAACAGTGATGGCGAACCTTGGCACCCCAGATGTTTTGGAACTACATTTACCATGAAGCTCGTGCACTCTGCAGTGTAGTTGAGCAACATGGGAAATGTAGTTCCAAAACATCTGGGGTGCCAAGGTTCGCCATCACTGGCCTAGAATAAAGCTTACCTATAGGTACTGTAAAGATCTCCTAAACGTGCGCCATTTGGGAGAAATTTACTGTATACTGCGCCGATAATGTCATCAGCGCATACACTCTGAAGGAACGGCCCGCCTGTGCCATTTCTTCAGATGCATGAGCCGTGAACGGTGGCTCCCACGCGCATGTGCGGGAGAGACTTCACGCGGCACTGCGGAGACGATAGGATGCGGGCTTCGTTTGCAGGTAAGTGTCACATAGTTTGCAGGTAAGTGTCACATAAGGTGCTAGTATGCCATGCATACTAGCACATTGTGCCTTTACTTTGCAGGGAAGAAAAAATGGGGAAAAAAAACCCTGGAGTTTACTTCCTCTTTAAAGCGGAGTTCCACTCAAAAATGGAAACTTTTTTCCGCATTTGGCATGTCATTTTTTTTGGGGGGGAGCGGAAAACCTATTTTCAGAGGGTCCCAGCTCCCACTTCCTCCCGGCGCACCACAGCACGGAAAGGGAGGTCACCTCTCCCCCCTCCCTCTTGGCAATCATCTGGGACACGTCCCAGATCCCAGATGATTGCCCGGCCAGTCACGGCATACGGCGCGGCTCCGCATGGGCAGTGGGTGCCCAGCAGGGAAGCCACAGCCGGGCGCCCACAATTCCAACACCGGCGCCGCAGAGAGGAGGGGGAGACGAGTGGGGATTTGTACGCCGCATCGCTGGACCCTGGGACAGGTAAGTGTTCGGTTTTTAAAAGTCAGCAGCTGCAGTATTTGTAGATGCTGACATTTATTTTTATTTTTTTTTAAGCAGAACTCCGCTTTAAGGCAGATCAGGCAATTCTAAGGCCATCATTCATGGTTAACTCTAAATTTTTTAGCTGTAAAAGGCTTTTAATGCTTACCTTATGGACAATTTGGGGTATTATAGTTATGAGTGTGCACAATTTTAAGGCTAGACATGTTTGGTATCTGTTTACTTGACACAGCCCCCATAAAAAAGGAGTATTATATCGTGTTTGTAGGTCTGAAGACCCTGTCAACTCTGGGCCAAATTCCTCCCATTGTCCCGTTTCATTACCGCCTTTCCCCTGCTCCTTCTTTCTCTCTTTCTTTCTTTCTTTCTTTCTCATTGTTTACCACTACTTTTTGTTCTACATTGTATTTTGATTGTCATATTTGGGCTGTACAAGTTTGGTTGCATTTGTTCAGGCACAATTTGTACTTATACTACAAGATTGTATTGTCAGCAAATACTTAATAAAAGTAATTAAACATATTGTGTTTGTGAATACTAACATTAATTTTAGTGTATTTGCCCTGATCATTTCTGATCTGAATGGAATGTGTGTAATAAGGTGTTCAGTAATGTACTGTAACCCAGGAGGTACAGTGGAACCTTGGTTTACGAGTAATAAACGATTTGAAAGACGAGAAACTTTTTTTTTAAATTCTGATTTGGTTTGCAAGTGTTGTCTCGCAAAACGAGCAGAATTCAAGCTAATGGGGTGTGCAGTACCGTGTTTGGCCAGAGGTGCGAGGGTGCCGGGGACACCCGGAACGGTTCGGAGCCACTTGGAGCGGTTTAGAAATACTCGGAATCACTCTCCGGCTCCCCTCCCACCTCTGGCCACATGCGGTATTGCATGTAATAGAAGTTAACACAGTTCGAATTACCTTCGTTTCCATTGACTTCTATGGGGAAACTCGCTTTGATATACGAGTACTTTGGATTACAAGCATTCTCCTGGAATGGATTATGCTCGAAATCCAAGGTTCCACTGTAGTTTATAACAAATTTATGTTCAGTAATAACTGGTTCAGAACAAAAGAACATGGCAGGTAAATAAAGCACAGCTCTTTACCAGGTGCCTGTGATTGGTAAAGTTTTGCCAGCATGTACGATCAAGAATTAAGATGAAGTGCAACTCAATAAGATACTTTTCAGCAGACAAAATCACCTGTTGCAAGGGAATGATTTCTAGCATGCTGCAATGGAACTGGGAAAAGTATGTACTTTTTTTGTAATAAAACTACCCATTTTGTGGATATTTTAAAGGCTCTATTCTGTTTCCCCCATTTCCCCCATACCATACCAAATCATACCATACCATGCCATACCACACATCACTATGCTGTTTACATACCCACAAACTAAAACATAACTTTATTTCAATTTCTACCTTGTTTTAGCCTGCTGTCCCTCTAAAAAAAAAGAAGGAGAGCATTATCTAAAACAAAAAATATTGCAGCACTAATAAAGTCCATAAATGATGAACAGACAATGCCACAATGCGCAAGTGAAATCCAAAAAGTATGTATTTTAGAAAGAAATTTATAAATAAAAAAGTTTTTTTTTAAAAAGTACCGTATGTATTTTAGGTAGGGCATACAGTGTTGGGGTCTTGGGTTCTTTGATGTTTAAAAAATTCCAAATAGATTTGTCATTAATGCCAGCATGATATGCCTTCAAAATGATATTGTGATATTCAGTACAGAAACCCTCTATCACAGTCTTAGAAATGGGCCTGTACCATTCCCTATTATTTAAAAATTGCATTTTCTCATATTGATCTCTGTTCATTACGACAAGGTTACCACCCTTGTCTGTCGGTTTAATAACTATTTGGGAATTCTGTTGTAAGGATTTAATAGCTTTCTTCTGTACTGGGGAAAGATTACTTGATCCTATATGGCCAAATGTCGTTTTTTTTTCAATTTGACTCGTAGTCTGTTGGACAAATTCCCAAATATTGGGGTTGGTATTTAGCCATGGAAATTTTGAACTTTAATGAGGAGGATGGGGGGAAAGGCAACACCAACACCAACATCAACACCCAACTGGTCCAGATCTGGCCTGGAGGTATCTAGATCAGTGTGACATTCCTCCCATCCATCAAATCATCCAATGTTGAAAGTTCACTAATGGAAAAATTAGGCTGGGCCACAGCCTGCTCAGTGTTGACAATAGAATTAGTGATAGGTTTATCATATAATACTTTGTATTTTCTAGCGAAAAGGTGTACATCTTTAATAATCGTGAATTTGTCAACATCGGAGTCAGGACTAAAGGTCAAACCCAATTCCAAAACATGAACCTCGTCAGTAGATAGAGGATACAAAGAAAGATAAATAATTTATAATTTGGTATTTCCATGGATTCCCTGAGGTTCAGAGTATCCAGGGTTGGACTTTGAGCTTGATCCTGAGCTTTGGGTAAAAAAAATCAGGGCCAATCTGGTGTCTATCTGGAGAGAGCTAGTAGATGGTGATAAAGTGGTATTTAGTATTATTATTTTATTATTATTTATTATTTACTATTTTTGCGTTTATCCAGTTGGTGGTGTGCATTTATTTTACTAGCTACACAAATTTTCCAACATGACAATTGGGAGCTTATCTGTGATTGCTTGGGTAAGCAGGGGATTGTTATGACAGAGTGAGATTGAACGGGCATGAGAGCCAGAACAGGGATGTGTGTGTGTGTAAACTCACTCATCCCCGTTCTGACAGGAGAGAAGAGACAGATCTGCTGTTCCTACTCATCAGGAACAGCAATCTGTCTCCTCCTCTAGTCAATCCCATCCACCCCCCACAGTTAGAAACACACATGAGGGAACAAATTTAACCCCTTGATCGCCCCTAGTATTAACCCCTTCCCTACCAGTGACATTTATACAGTATTCAGTGCATTTTTATAGCACTGGTCACTGTATAAATGTCAATGGTCCCAAAAAAGTGTCAAATGTGTCCGATCTGTCCACCGCAATGTCACAGTTCCGCTAAAAATCACTGATAGCCACCATTACTAGTAAAAAAAATTAAATAAATAAATCTATCCCCTATTTTGTAGAAGCTATAACTTTTGCGCAAACCAATCAATATACAATTATTGTGATTTTTTTTACCAAAAATATATAGAAGAATATATATCGGCCTAAACTGATGAAGAAATTTTATTTTTTTACTTTTTTTTTGGATATTTATCATAGCAAAAAGTATAAAATATTGTGTTTTTTTTTTCAAAATTGACGTTTTTGTTTCTTGTTCTTGTTCATTTTTTGTTTATAGCGCAAAAAGTAAAAAGCGCAGAGGTGATCAAATACCACCAAAAGAAAGCTTGATTTGTGGGGAAAAAAAAGGACATACATTTTTGTTTGGGTATAGTGTCGCACGACCACGCAATTGTCAGGTAAAATTACGCAGTGCCGTTTCGCAAAAAATGGCCTGGTCATTATGGGGGAAAATCTTCCGGGGCTGAAGTGGTTAACCACTTCCCGCCCGGCCTATAGCAGAATGACGGCTGGGCGGTGGTTCAGTTATCCTGACTGGGCGTCATATGACGTCCTTAAGGATAACAGCCACCGCGCACCCGTGGGGCGCGCATCGTGGCGATTGGTGGTGCGGTGTGTCAGTCTGACACACTGCTACACCGATCTCGGTAGAGAGGCGGTAAAGATCAAGGTAAAGAGGCGATCCCGGCGGGAGGCTCTTTACCACGTGATCAGCCGTGTCCAATCTGCCATGAGTAGGATCGCGGGTCCCGCGGACTCAATGTCCGCGGGGATACCCGCAATCTTCTCACCAGAGAGCATATGTATTGTCTACATCCCTGTGTAATTGTCCGTGTCGCGTCCCCCTCCAGCACTTGGCCGATGTGCCCAGCTGATATTTGCTTAGCTTGTCCGGGGTCCTATATTTTGGGGGGTTCCATACTTTTGATCTTCCGTTTTCCCAAAATTCTATATTTTGGGGGGTTCCATACTATCTTCCCCAATTTCACTTCGCTAAGTGCATCCTCCAAACCGACCCACCTTTTAGCATTATGTGTTTTTTAACCCATTCTGGAATTCTAAGAAGTGCTATAGCGTGGTAATATCCCTCGATGTCCGGGACTGCTAGGCCGCCTAAATTCTTCTCTTGCTTTAAGATTTGAAGGGAGATTCTATGTTTTTTTGTGCTTCCACACAAAGTTCATGATCAAAGCTCTTAATTTTTCCGAGATACTGTTTTGGAGGGGGAGTGGAAGCATCTGAATTTTGTACGTGATGATCGGCAATATCATCATCTTTACCGTATTGATTCCTACCTATCCATGATAGGGCTCTTCCGTTGTACTCTTGACATTTTTTTTTAAACTTCCTCTGAACAGGGAGATGCTAATGTTTCTAAACCCTGTCAAATGCTTTTTCTCTGCATCGATTGGGGGTAACAAGCATCCCACTTGGTCCGGATGGATCAGCGTGCTCAAGTGTCCCTTAATTCGCTCAGCCACACTGTCATTGATCATAGCTCCCTGTGATCGGAAGCTATGATCAGTGATGTGTCACACACAGCACCCCCCCCAACAGTTAGAATCACTCTCTAGGACACACTTAACCCCTTCCTAATCAGCTAGTAGTTAACCCCTTCACTGCCAGTGTCATTTTTACAGTAATCAGTGCAATTTTATAGCACTGATCGCTGTAAAAATGACAATGGTCCCAAAAATGTGTATAACTTTTGCGCAAACCAATCAATAAACGCTTCTTGAGATTTTTTTTTACCAAAAATATGTAGAAGAATACGTCCTAAACTGAGAATTTTTTTTTTAATATATATTATTGGGGGATATTTATTATAGCAAAAAGTTAAAAATAATGTGTTTTTTTCAAAATTGTCGCTCTATTTTTGTTTATAGCGCAAAAAATAAAACTGCAGAGGTTGGCATACCACCAAAAGAAAGCTCTATTTGTGGGGAAAAAGGACGCTAATTTTGTCTGGGAGCCACGTCGCACGACCGCGCAATTGTCAGTTAAAACGATGCAGTGCCGATTTGCAAAATGTGCTCTGGTCTTTGGCCAGCAAAATGGCTCGGGGCTTAAGTGGTTAAATTATCAACGTTGATTGTATCATGGACATGGTGTATGTTATCTATGTTTCCAATTCTCATGTTTTTACTATGTATCAATTAAAATTTGTAAATTTTATTACTTTGATGGAATTTGTTTCTGGCACCGCTATAATCCCACCAGCGATCCACTCTATTCTTACCAATTTAGGGATGTGGTGAAATATTGTATTGTAGCCTAGCCACTATTTCAACAATCTATATACTGATAACCTGCAATACATAAAATGTTGTACTTGGGCTTAGATATACTTTAGGAAATACCGTATTTTTCGCTCCATAAGACGCACCCTTTTGGGGGGGGGGGGGGTCGAAAACTACAGTAAGTAATTTTTATGACATCAATAGCATTCTCATATCATCCCAAACATACACATTTTTCTCAAAAGTGAAGGAAAAAACATGTTCCAGCACGGGCAATTATAAAATGTTTCTCTTATGTGGCAGTGATAGTTAGACTGGCCTAATGACTTTTACTCCAACTCTGAGAGTTAGGCTCCGTTCACATCTAGGCGTTGCTATTTTCACAGGCATTTTTCGGTCGTCTTTTCTGGCGTTTTTGCAGTGTTTTTGTAGAGTTTTGTGCAAGCGTTTTGAGTTGACAAGTGACCAATAAAAAGCAGTAAAACACTCTGTTCTATCAGCAGATGGATTGGGGACAGTAAAAACATGGGAGGACCAGAGAAGACAGGTTCAAACAATCTTACACAATGCTGAGGATTAACCCCTTAGGTTCCACAATGAGTATAACAAGTATGCTTTACTGCATATACAGACTGCTTTTACTGTTGTGCGTTTAGTAACACTTTAACTCTCAGTTCTGGATGTTTGGTGCTGATTACACTGTAAGGGGGTGAATGAAAGTCAGAATTGTACCTAACTTTGCACCCCACACATGAAGGACACTATTAGTGTGAATTTATTTTTACAATGCCAAAATATAGTTTTAGCCAGAGTTCAGCATTACAAAAAAAAAACAATACCCCCTGAACCTGATTGGACTAAAGTGACCGAAAAGGGTGAACACTACCTCCTTAGTAAATCAGTCCCTATAATTGAAATGTTTATATTTAGCAAGCATTCTAAATTCCACAGTCCAAGAATCGATAAAAAAATTGCAAGAATGCTAGAAATGTGTATCGCTTTCACAACACGAAAATCGAATAAACAATTTGGATTTGCCTCAATTGGAGGGATTTGATTTATGCATAGCTTACTCCTGTAGTAAATAAAAAAAACACTAAACTGTTTCAAAGGCTTTATATAATTAGGATTACGTATGAACTACATATGGACCAAGGAACACAGGAAGAATTGATGTATTGTAAAAAGCAATATGAAATGCACACTGCTATGTTAACTCTTCCCATCTTTCACTGGTTGCATCTGATAACACATGCATTCATCTAAGGGATATTCGTTTTGTTATTTTAAGCTGTTAAATTGAAATTACCGTGGAAATGCAATGTGGAAAAATGACACTGTCTTCTTCCTGAATCCTTTCATGTAGCTCATTTCATGAGATCATTTGTGCTGGAGTATAGTAGCACATTCTTATAGAATTTGGCATAACGAACGTTGCACTCTGAGTGAGTCACTGAAATCTGATGGTTCTATACTTGTCCATGGAAGAATACCAATGTCCTGTCTGTTTCAATGGAGAAACCAGACAAGTGGATACAGTGTACATCTGATTTGATGCTACCTAGGTATCATGAGTAAACGATTTATTATAAATCATATTATGCCCACCCCACCCCAGCCAACTCCACTTTATTATTACATTTTTTTACTAAATCATTTTTTTCATATTGACTTGATAAGGACTTGTGCTGAAAAGCACATCATTTACTTGTTGCTGACCATCCGAACTTGGAGCTTCCTATTGTTCACATCAGGCGCTGTAAAACACACGATCAGACTTTCCGACAGGCTGTTTTCAGTAAATCCGACAATGTGTATGCTCAATCGGACAATTGTTGTCAGACTTTCCGCCAACAAATGTTGGCTAGCAGATTTTCAAATTTTCAGCGGAAAAATGTGTCGGATTTTCCAAGTGTGTGTACAAAAGTCCATCGGACAAAAGTCCAAAGTACAAACACGCATGCTCGGAACCAAGGACAAGCCAGAAGCGGTCGGTCTAGTAAACTAGCGCTCGTAATGGAGAATTAACATTCATGACGTGGCAAATTATGAAATCTCGAAATGCAGCGCACAATTCTCTTCTTCTTTAATGGGATAATAATGAAGCTGCTTTGCTGGTGATACTGATGGAGTTATTGCAAACAAATTTTCAAAGGCTTTTTTTTTTCTAGTGATATCAAGAATAATATTATTATGCTTTTTTTTTTTATTTGGGCAAGTTACCACAACACCATTTTTAAGATCAAAGATACAACTATGTTGGTGTCCCTTGTTAATTTTAAATTTTTAAATTTAATTTTTTTTTAAATGTAACTGCCTACTCCCAAACTGTTATTTGAAGTAAAACACATAGCCAAGTATTATTCTCCACATTTTTTTTATTGTGCATTAAAAAAAGAAAACAAATAAAATTAGACATGCTATCTGCCAATAGAACTTAACTAAAAAGTGCATTCTATGCATCCAAAAATATAGAAAATATAACAAATCAAATCATTATTCAACCAAAAAATAATGTCAAAGCAATATCTACAAGGTCAATAATAAATAACAGGTTATCTCCTTTGATTCTACAACATGTCTGGTTGACGAGCGGCTGGTCAGAAACAAACTGAAAAGCACAAGCTAAAAAGCGCGAAATGAAAAGTGCGAAATAAAAAAAAAAGAAATGAATAGCGCAAATCAACACTCACCAAACTTCTACTAACACAAAATTAGCAGAAGGAGCCCAAAGGGTGGGGCTAAAGATCTGAAAAACAACGTAGTACGTCTAGTACGTCACTACGTTCATAATTGTTGGCCAGCAATTGTGTGGCTGTGTATATGCAAGACAAGTTTGGGCCAATGCCCTTCTGACAAAATTCCACGGTTTTGTTGGCCAACAATCTGATCGTGTGTATGAGGCTTAAGAAAAGAAAAAAGGCCTGGATTCTTTCCTAAATGCACATAATATAACTGGACACTAATATTTCTAGGTAAAGTTGATCCAGGGAATACCCGATTGCCTCTTGGGGAAACAGGAAGGATTTTTTTCCCCCCCTCTGGAGCAAATTGCATTATTCTTTTTTTTTTTATGCCTTCCTTGAGTAAACTGTAGGTATAGAATAGTGTGGATAGAGGTTTTCAATTTGTGTGTGTGTTTTTTTTTTCCTGTTGGATGGACAGGATGGACTGGATGCAACTGTGATGCCAACACAGTGTTCACGGAAGCCACCCCACATTATAGTACTCACATTTAACACACTCCCATAGTGAAAATAAATGTTTGGCATAGGCTTGTTAGGCCTGTACTTGCAGAGGACTCTATATTTTGGTGGTATAACACCTTCCTGTGCCTTATGTCCTAATATGTAAGCCTGTTCTTTCTGATGCAAAACTGTCCTGCCACTGGATGATTTTCTACACCCCTATATTTGAGAGCGGACCTTTTATTTTTTTTGTAAGACCCGAGGGCTGATGCACTAATAATTTTGACGAAAAATTAGGATATTGGGTAGCAGTTATAGAACTGCTATATAAAAAATGTGTTTCTGCTAAAACTATCTGAAAAAAAAACATTTTTTTAACTGATATGGTATCAATAATAGTGAATTTAGGAGCTGTATGCTAAACAAATTGTAAAAAATGAATTAACAGGTTCCTCTAACCACAAAAACAAGGTGGATAGAACAATCCACTTCCCTCACTTGCCAAAACGTTGTATTCTGACAGCGGCACCCACTGCTGTCAGAATACACTTATGACTTATCAATCTGGTGCGGTCATTAATCGAGAAATGTTTTTCAACATGACCCTTTGAGAGAAGCTGATCACATGATTGACTTCTGAGGAGCTTACTTCTGTTGAGCATAGGATGGCCAGCCTAACACTACGTACAACGTCAAAGGGTTACTCCCCTTCCATGAAAAAAAATATAGCAAATTAAAAAAAATTATATAGCAGCCATATACAATTGCTACACAAGTCATAATGTAATATAATGTTATTAAAAATGATCTTTCTTTTTTAATCCACAGCCACTGTAATTTTCTGTAAATTTCAATGCAACCTGGGGGCCTTCTTTACATGGTGCATGTACAGAACTGCCCCAGAAATGTAATTTCCTGCTTGTGTAATTGACTCACTGCTTTTCTCAGACATCTGCACTTCTAAAGGGATGCAGACACTGAAACTTCCCCCATTAGAACAAGGAAAGTGCATCCGCCTTTTTATATGGAACACAGACACTCCCATTCAATTCTTAGTATTCCAAGGACATAGTAGAACATCTAGCTTTTTCTTAAGAACAGAAACATATAGGACTCTTTCTTACCTAATTACTGCTCACCCACTGGTTGCTAGAGGTTAGTGCACATCATTACTGCTCATTGATTGGTTGCTAGAGGTTATTGCACATAATACTGCTCACTGGTTGCTAGAGGTTTCTGCTCATCATTACCACTCACTGATTTGTTGCTAGAGGTTACTACACACAATTACCACTCACTGATTGGTTGCTAGAGGTTACTGCACACAAATTACTGCTCACTGGTTGATTGTTAGATTATGCTACAAACTCACACAGCAGTCCCCTTGCCAGAGTAGAAGTGTTGTCTTGCATTGCAGCAGATTTAAACATGTGGCAGAAAAGATGGGGATAATGAAGCCAACCAGGATTGCCTTCAAAACAGAACTGTCAATGAGCATAGCAAGCAGAGAGACAGAGGTAAGGGACTTTAGCAGCTAAAGAAGTGAAAGTTCAACTCAGCAGAGCAAACTGGCTCATTCAGATTGCTAATAACAAAACATACCAGCTGTCTGCTCGTCCATGCCAACCAGTGTATGTACAGACATTGCAAGCAAACGTCAGCTCAGCCAAGCACATGTTCTAAATCACATTGTAACTTTCGCACCACCGGCTTTCCTTGTCTTTGCTGCCTTAAGAATGTAATTGTCTCCTCTATGCGATTCTCCCTCACTCCTCCGTTCTCTGCCACTGCTTGTCAGTGTGTCTCTCCACTCAACCAGCTCTGCCTTCAGGCGTGGACACCTCCGATCACTGCTTCCCTTTCCTTCAGCTACAGCTGCACTATGTGACAGGGAGCCATTGTTAGGATGTCGGGCCCCACAACATTGACAGGGTCCAGGGCAGCTGCCCCATTTTCCCTGCCTTAGGCTGGGTTCACACCTATGTGAATTGTATGCGGCTTACACCGCATCCAATTCGCAGGACATTTTAAAATCTGGTCATTTGAATAAGGCTGGTTCACATATGTGCGTTGCATTCACACTCCGCATTGCCCAAAAAACATGTGCTTTTTGCTGGGCATTGCGGTGCAAATTGCAGGCACATAATCTTCTATGGGAACGCATCTGATTCGCAGATGCGTTCCGTTGTGAAGAGGAATCGCTGTACAGCTGCTTTTTCTCTTCGCAGAGAAAACGGAGCTGGAATTTGCACCGCACATGTGTGAATCCAGCCTTAAAGACAGCCCTGAATGTACAGTACATAGATTACCTAGAGGGGATTGTTTGTTTTTTTTTCTCAACAAAAATTCAGTTATTCTTTAACCACTTCCCGACCATGCTATAGCTGAATAATGGCTACATTGTGGTAGTCCAGTTCTGGGAGGGCGTCATATGATGTCCTCCAATGATCGCGCCCACTATGTGCCCACCGCAGCACGTGGGTGGCGCGCTCTGTGATCACTGTGTCCTTAGGACACAGCTGATCACAGATTGGAGTAAAGGGCCAATCACAGTGGCCCTTTACCATGTGATCAGCTGTGTCCACTCACAGCTGATCATGATGTGTTTACAAGCCAGTTATCAGCATTCTTTTACTCACGCTTACAGTGTGAGGAGAGGATGGGAGAGCCGATAACTGGCTTGTGTGAAAGGGGCATCTACACTGATAATCAGGGCATGATTATAAGTGTCCTGATTATCAGTGCAGTCCCAACAGTGCCCACCAGTGCTGCCTATCAGTGCCCACCAGTGCTGTTAATCAGTGCTCACCAGTGCTGTCAAACAGTGCCCATCAGTGCTGCCTACCATTCTTCCTATCAATGCCCATCAGTGCCACCCATCAGTACCACCTATCAGTGCCCATCAGTGCTGCCTATCAGTGACCATCAGTGCCACCTATCTGTGCCCATCAGTGCTGCCTATCAGGGCAGCCTCATCAGTGCCTCCTCACCAGTGTCACCTATCATAGCCTATCAGTTCCGCCTACCAGTGCCCATCAGTGCTGCCTATCAGTGTCACTTTTCAGTGACCATCAGTGCTGCCTACATGGCCATGATTAAGAACATTTCTGTTGTGTGAAACGTGTCTACCTTGACCACTGCTGGTGTCCTCTGGTGTCATTTTGGATATTTTCATATTCTAATAAACTTTACTTGGAGCCCACGTGAGGTGCAGCCATTTCATATTTTTAAAGAATCAAGTTGACAGGAGAATGTAGAAAAGGTAAGTATTAAATGAGATGGGTTATCAAGATAACATATTGGTTTGTCCTAAATGGGCAAAATGTTTGGTTCACACTAGGTGGCTAGTAAATATTAATATGGAGGAACTTGGTTGAGCACTATGGGCTTGATTTATCAAAGGCAAATAGTCTCATGTTCCCCAAAGCTTAGTGAATGTGGCGAAGCTTCACTTTGTAGACATTACCTAATCATGTGCAAGAAAACAAAAAAGAAAAAAACAGCAATTTTGCTTGCCCATGATTGAATGATGGAAATTAGCAGAGCTTCACCACATTCACTAAGCTTTTTGGAGAAAAGCAGAGGAACTGTACTTCCAAAGTGCACAGTCTCTTTGCCTTTAGTAAATCTACCCCTATTTATATCCAAGATAGCCACACCAGGGCTGTGACAAGGGGGAGGGGGGCGAGGCGGAAAGTGTCCCTGGCTCAGGGTTGAAGGGGGGGTGCCTTGGCAGCTTCAGCTAGTCCTGCAACTCAATTAAAGGCATGGTCTTCGCCTCAACGCCGACCAAAGCTGACGGCTTCTGTGCCCGACAGCCGGCCCGCTCACCACCTACAGTATAACGCTTAAGTGTACAGTACCCAAAAATTGGGTGTGGTTTTTGGGGGCTGAAGGTAGCACCTGCTGGTTACATCGTATAGTAGCGAAAGAAGGGGGGGAGTGGAAGAATAGATAGGAGTAGAAGGGAGAGAGAGAAGTGGGAGATGGGAGATTAGGAGAGGGATGGAGGAAAGGGAGATTGGGGGGGCCAGGGGAGAGAGGGAGGTGAAAAAGGAGAGAGGGTGAAAGAGAGTGAGAGAGAGAGAGGGGGTGGGGCAAGAGTGAAAAAGGGGATGAGAGAGAGAGAATTAAGAGAGAGAAAAGGGGGGTGAGAGAGAGGAGGTAAGGGAGATAGAATGGGGTGAGAGAGAGAGGGAGATGAGAGAGAGAGGGAGGTGGGGTGAGAGATAGGGGGTGAGGCAGAGAAAGGGGGTGAGACAGAGTGAGGAGGGTGAGAGAGAGAGTGGGTGAAAGAGAGAGTGGGGGGTTCAGAGAGGGAGGTGGTGCCAGAGATAGAGGGGTGAGATAGAGGGGGTAAGAGAGAGAGGGGGTGAGAGAGAGAAGGGGTGTGAGAGAAAAAGAGAGGGTGAGAGAGGGGGTGGGGGGAGAAAGAGGGTGAAAGAGGGGAGTAGGGGGGTGAGGGAGAGAGGGAGAGATAAAGGGGATGAGAGAGGGGGTTAGAGAGAGGGGGTGAAAAGGGGGGGGTA
Source organism: Lithobates sylvaticus (assembly GCA_028564925.1). Classification (NCBI taxonomy): domain Eukaryota; kingdom Metazoa; phylum Chordata; class Amphibia; order Anura; family Ranidae; genus Lithobates; species Lithobates sylvaticus. The sequence goes on from CM053030.1 coordinate 381,726,634, forward strand.
GGGGGTGAGAGAGAGGGGTGAAAGAGGGTAGTAGGGGGGTGAGGGAGAGAGAAGGGGTGAGAGAGGTAGTGAGAGAGAGGGGATGAGAGAGATAGAGGGGTGTGAGAGAGAGAGGGAGAGAGAGGGGATGGGGTGAAAGAGATAGGGGTGAGGGGTAGTGAGGCAGAGAAAAGGGGGTGAGACAGAGCGAAGGTGGGAGATAGAGAGAGAAATAGATGGGTGAGAGAGTGGGTCAAAGAGAGAGTGGGGGTTTGAGAGAGGGAGGTGGGGCAAGAGAGAGAGGTGGGTGACAGAAGGGGTAAGAGAGAGAGGGGGTGAGACAGAGAGAAAGAGGGTGTGAGAGAGAGGAGGGTAGGGTGAGAGAGAGAGATAGAGGAGGGGTGAGAAGAGGGGGTGGGGGGAGAGAGAGGGGGTGAGACAGGGGAGAAGGAGGGTGAGAGAGAGGGGGGGTGAGAGAGGAGGTGAAAGAGGGGGTAGGGGAGTGAGAGAGAGAGAGAGAGAGGAGTGAAAGAGAGAGGGGGTGAATGGGGCGGTGATAGAGAGGACAGGGGTCAATATGTTTGCTACTCACAATTACTCACAAATTATGTCCACAATTATGTCCCCAGGCTGCTTTGATCTTGAGCTGCTTTATGCTGTGTATTTAAATCGGCTGCCTCCATATCAGCTTTACCCACGTGAATTGCACTCAGAAGGCAAGATCCATCCACACACAGGATCATCTCCAAATTGTCCCAGCTGGGGCCCCAACAGAATGAATGGGGGATCAGGGCTGCAGAGAAGGGACAAGGTTGCCATGCACGGCTTTCCAAGAGGGGTGTTCCTGGTTCTGTGGCCAGACACCGGGCTTTCCGGTCTGAATGGTCTCTGCTGTCTCTGTCCTGTCTTCAGGAAAGGGGGTCCGTGTATGCGGGGAGGATGGGGGGACCGATCACATGTTACTGATCTACTAGGACTGCTGAGGGGCGCAGCCTGTACAGAGACCGCTCTGCAGGTACTCTGCAACAAGTGGAGGTGCAGTGACAGAGCCTCTCATGGAGCTCGCTTCTGGTCCTGGGCCCTCGGGCAGCGCCCGAGTGCACTAATGGTCAGTCCACCCCTGGTCCCAACTAATATGAATGGGACTGCCTGCATTACGCCTGTACATTCCCATGTAGGTGAACAGAGACCTTTTATGGGTGTACACTGTAGTACACCCTGTGTTAAGGCCTTATTTTAGTTTTTAAGTACTTTGTTTTTTTTAATAATCATAATTAAGATCATTTTTTTTTTTTTTTTTTATACAGCAACTATGAATTATTTTATAAATACTCATGTATTAGCACTTTTTATATGGGGAAAATTGGCAAACAGAAAAGATTTTTAATGCAGAAGAGGCATACTAAATTTCCTTATCTGCCTGTACACAGTGTACACTGAGCTGCACATGCGCACCTCAGTGTACAATTTTGGCAATGAGATGAAGGAACTCCTGCGCATGCACATGAATGGCGTCATCTCGGTCGGCCAATGAAAATGGCTGAAGATCAGTACCTGAAAGCCAACCAGCCAGAAATGTCAGCAGCCAGCAGGGAGTTATGGGACATTACAACGCTGGAGAGACGGTGAGTATAGTTCCACTTTAAGGACTCCTGTATTGTTAGTGGATATAGTTTGTCTTTTTTATGGGTGCAAGTCTGCACTCTCTACATTACTCCTGACCCTAGCACTGTGTGTTAGGCACTCATTTCCTAAGGTAGAGTAGGCTCAAGTTTTTTTCAACCATACCCCTTTAAGCCCTTCCCACTGTTACAGCAATTTGGCCACACTATGCACACCACATCATTATGGCACTGAATGTGCCCATGGGTGCCTCAGGTCTTTGACACACCTAGCAATGTCCCTGTTGAGGGAATAGACTTCACTGTTACTCCCATTTGAAGGTGCAAGCAACTCAATATCTGCTGGAGGGAGGATTTTTCTCTCTCCTCTCTCCACTAGCATCCTACTGTGGGCAGGAGATAGAGGACAACCGCCGAGAACACAGCTCAGTCTCAGCACAGTGCCACTAGGGAGTGTGGGCAGACTGCCCTTCTTTATGTCCCCTCTTGTCATGTGACATATCAAATAAATGGAAAGGGGAAGATGGAGAAGCTGCCTTAATTCTTAGTGGGTACCTGAGGTTTGAACTTTTGAGTATACATCTGCACAGGGGGGGGGGGGGGGGGCGCAATTTGTCATCCTCACCCTGGGTACTGGTTGCCCTTGTGCTCGCATTGAGTCACATAGCTTCATTAAAATGTTGCCATTTTTACAAACACTCCTATCAGGATATGTTGGGAAGCTTGCTCCGTGCAAGTTGTACTGTCAGTCAGGATGATAAAACGCAGATGAGTGCATACGCAGAAATATAACAATTGAGGTGCTTGGATCTTGGGGTATGTAGTGTTGTGTGTTGAAGGGCCACTGGGGTGAAGTTCCATGTAATGATAACATTTATTGTATTCATTCTTTTATTTATTACACATGCCTTTATGTATTTCTCCACATATTCATGCAGACCAAGCTAAACAGGAAAAACAACAGCGGCAAAGTTGGAAGAAGATATACCATTGCCAGGGGGGCTTAACAGTTATTTTCACATTCTCAAATTCTCTCAATTCTCAGAAATATTGACGTAACTGCTCAAGCACTTCCGGCAGCGTTGTAGTTTGTTGCAACACCTGACACTTTTATGGACAGTGTGGTCTGCATGAAAATGTAAAGAAATATATATAAAAAAAGGTATGTGAAATAAATAAAGATTTAACCACTTGCCAGCCAGCCAATAGTAATTTTCCTGCTGGCCGGCGGGTCCCCTGGGCACAGCGATATACCGATACGTCGCACCGAACTTCCTGGATTACAGGCATGCACGTGCATGGCCCCTGCTGCTCTGTGCTGTGGTTGGACACAGCACGAGTTTGTCAGCAGGCTACAGACAATGATTGTGGCTGTAAACCTGCTGATCGATGTGGCCAACCACAGCACCAAGATCTGTGTGCTAGTAAACAGGACACACAGGACCTAGCTGGTTCTTTCTCCTTGGTCTCAGTTACCGTTTAGAACTAAGACCATGGAGAGACCCAGCCAGTGCCGGGACAAGGTCATCCAGTGCCCAGGGCAAAGATGCCAAACTGCGCCCCCCTTTCCCTTAGGGTTAGGCTTAGGGTGCCCCCTACCCCTGCAATATACCATTGCGCCAGGGGCAGCCGTCCCTCCTGCCCACCCCTTGTCCCAGCCCTGGACCCAGCCAGATCTGTGAGTAAAAGCAGCACACATACACTCGTTAGGAACACAGTTAACCCCTTGATTTCCCTCCTGATCACCCCTGTCACCCAGCCAGTGTCATTAGTACAGTGAGAGTGTACAGTATTATCACTGATCACTGTATTAATGATCACAAATATGCGGTATATTGTTTAAAGATAATCTGCTTTTAAACTGTGGAAAAAAAGTGATTTCTACACTGAAATATCTTTAAACGTCTGAGAAGAGATAAATTCCCAGTCGCTTTACAACTAGGTGCCAACACAACTGAGCATGCTCAGACCTGCAAACTACTCTCATTTTAACTCCCATGGCTTTTTTTACCAAGAGTTATAGCAAACACCAAAATGAACTCTGGGTTAAAAAAGCGTTTTTGGGAGTGAAAATTAGAGATATGTAGCCCAATGCATGTTTCAGCCATTGATTCTAATGGTACAATTGTAACTTCCCCAAATAAATCATTTTCATGTTGAGAGTAAATGCATCTTTCTTTCAATGAAATTGTGTTTGCAACAATGTTGCTTCTACTTCATCTATTTTGTTTTTAAGAATGCTAGAATGTGTAATGTAGAACAAGAAAGAAACCCCGTTAAGACCGCGCACCCTGGACAATCAGGTAAATAAATATAAAAAAATAATAAAATAAAAAAAAAATATATATATATATATATATATATATATATATATATATATATATATATATATATATATATATATATATATATATATATATATATATATATATATATATATATATATAATAACAGTCAATACAAACACTAATGTGGGTACAGAGCTGCTCGTAGTGAGACCCAAAGTCTAAAGAGTGAAAGAAAAATTTGCAATTTAAATTACATTTCCATACCACGCTCTATCATATGTATAAATAAATCAATAATAAAGTCCATGAACTGCCACCGATAAGTTTTCCAATCAAGTGAAGTGAATATACTTTGCGTAGTGAACAAAGTGCCATCTCCCGCTGTGAATGTGAGCAAACATCCTACTCACCACACGAACATGACACACATTACAGGTAGTCAAATGAGTATCACAGAGATGGATCCTCCAATGAAAGAGACAGCCAACACCAGTATAAAGCCAACACGATATGAATCATGAATCAGAGAGAGGAAGAGAACTTCTTATGGTGTACCATATAACTAGTTTAATCCATAAAAACATATGCACTTACAGTTAGGTAAAAATCAAGCGGCTCGTGGATAACAACAGGTATGCCGTTAGCAACGTCTGACGTCATCAGGTGTCATGTGATCATAGGGGCTTATGAGAAGTGGGAGGGGTCAAAAAGGAAGGCGGGGTCTGGCGCCCCTTCCTTCCTGCTGCTCGCACAGATAAGGGTCTGGTATGGATTTTGGGGGGACCCTACGTCAATTTTTTTTTAAATTTAGGCGTGGGGTTCCACTTTAAGTCCATACCAGACGCCATTTTTTCCTTCATTTATCATCTATATCACCGGGAGCCGGCAATACATTACAGGTGCAAGTAATTTTAAATGACATTTTTTTCCTTTAGAAATGAAATTTTGCTGCAGCAGTGTTCCTCACATCAGCCAGATGCACTACTTTACAGGCAGACTAAGGGGACCCCTCAGGCATGGTATTTAACCTCTAGCCGACCGCCCACTGTCTATTGACGGCGGAGCGATGCGGCTCTTGTGGCGGGACGCCGTCATGTGACGGCGTCTACATTTTGGCCACTAGGGGGCGCGCGCGCGCCGCGGGAGGCGCGCTCGCGTGCCCGCCGCATAGCTGGGGACCCAATGCGCGTGCCCGGCGGCCGCGATGTCCGCTGGGCACCCGCGATTGCCCAGTAACAGAGCAGGACGTGGATCTGTGTATGTAAACACACAGATCCACGTCCTGTCACTGGAGAGGAGACCGATGGTGTGTCCCTTGTACATAGGGACACCGATCGGTCCCCTCCCCCAGTCAGTCCCCTCCCCCCACAGTTAGAATCACTAACATAGGGAACACATTAACCCCTGCAGCGCCCCCTAGTGTTAACCCCTTCCCTGACAGTCACATTTATACAGTAATCAATGCATTTTTATAGCACGGATCGCTGTATAAATGTGAATGGTCCCAAAAATGTGTCAAAAGTGTCCGATATGTCCGCTGCAATGTCTCAGTCATGATAAAAATCGCAGATCGCCGCCATTACTTGTGTAGCGGGGTCGTACCCCTTTTAGGGGAAGAGACTACATCCCCCATGATTCCCCAGGCTCCCGGGCTGCTTGTTTCCGCCCGAGAGGCTGCTGGGGGAGGTTATAAAAAGGAAGAGCGGAGACCGCCTCTTCCTCTTGGGACACTTCCTCTTCTGAGGCCTGACAGGACTGGTCTCCCTCTCATGACTGAGCTTGTGACGCGGAGGCTACAGCCAGTGGAGACACCTGTGCGGACCGGAGCTGAAGGCCTGAAGCCTGGGCCTTGCAGCAGATGGAGTGAGACTCTCATCCCTCAGAGTCAGCAGCAGCGGAGCGGAGACTCTTCCCTACAGTCTGTCGGTCGGAGCTGAGGACCGGAGCGCAGGGGCTGTGACGAGGAGACCGGAGCCGCCATTGAAGGGACCGGAGCTGAGGACGGTACCCCAGGATTGGTGAGAGAGCCGGAAGGCTCATCCTGCATTGATACACACGTTTTATGCCTACTGAACTGCCTAGGCGCAATTTACTTCAGAGCAGCAAATGTTACTTTCTGTGGATTACAAAGACACCATTTAAAGCTACATGTGCACCACCTCTACAGATTTATTGCCGGTGAAGAACACTGTACTAGTACAAGGACTGAGCTCTATTACTAGGGATCAGGCCTGGTCCATTAGGTAGGCGCAGATAGATTTATTGCACCTCAGGGGTGCATAGCAGATGGTCGCCACACTTGGCGCTCCGTTCCCCCTTTGCTAGTTGGTTACATATATGTGTACATGTTTAAGTGCATATTGCAGGGACCTGCTAAAGTATTGTAAGTCATATGTTTAAATGCATGTTACTATTTCTTTTCCTTACTGACAAAGTAAAGCCAGTTATTCTTATTTCAGCAGTCTGCTTGTGAGTTCATACCCATTACACTTAGAGTATAAGTGATGTTTATATGTGCATAGATACATACCCCTTTACTAACTGTGCCAGAGCGGGTAGAGCCAAATTGCCGGGGGTTGGTGGAGCTGTACTCAGGGACCCAAAACAAACCAGCGGCTCTCTTAACTGGGGGTAGCGCTACACGTGGGGGCTCGTAATCCGGGATCCTGAGTCAGCGGGAAAAGCCGCCAGAAGGTACCGGCATGGACCCAATAGAAGTGGGACGGTGGTCCGCAACATGGGCCGCTGACCCAGCCGCAGCAGCAGTCATTGAATTGCCAGGGATATGGCAGAGAGAGGCAGTCAAGCAGCTCATAATGTCATTATCCCCATGCCAGAAGTCATGGATAATGGACATGAGAAATGATGCTGGGTACACATACGCCTTAATAGAATGGAAGGAAGAGACTCCAGAGCAGTTCAGGAGCCAAAGCATACAGGCACCAAATGGTCAGGCCTACCAATTGCTGCATGCGCTGCCGCGCAAGGGAGACTGCTCTCCTATGAAAGCCATTCTATCCCCAAAGAAGGAAGAGCAGAAGGGCGCGGAAAGTCCCGCACAGACTACTCTTAGTGCAGAACTGTGTGCTGTCCTAGGGGAAATTGTGACTCAGTGCAGAAGAGACCCCGGGGATTACCCGATGTCGGGATACAGGAAACTCCGGATGTTTTCAGGGAGGACACCTGTACCCTCGGGAGAAGAGGGATTTGAAGAGTGGTTAGATGGTGCCACGCAGGCCCTAGAAGAATGGGAGGTCTCAGAAGGCAGAAAGAAGCAAAGGATTGTTGAGAGCCTAAAAGGACCTGCCTTAGAGGCCATACGCAATCTGAAGACAAGCAAAAAGGATTGCACTGCCCAGGATTACATAGACATCCTGGAAAGTGTGTTTGGTGGGACAGAAAAAGTCACAGAACTTACCTATCAACTGGAACACTGTTACCAGAAGACAGGGGAGAAGCTGTCAGAGTACATGGGACGCATAGACAAGATCCTGCATAGGATTATCCTGAAGAAGGGGATAGATCCAGGGAAGGTAGATGAAGCCCGTGCCCAGCAGGTGATGAGGGGAGCCCAACCCCTGGACCCTGTCGCATTAATACTACGCACCCGGCAGGATGGGAAGAGCCTGGACTACCCTGACCTCATCCGAATGGTCAGAGAAGAAGAGGCCATGTTGGAAGAGAAAAGGGAAAAGCAAGTGATGGGGTCTATAAAACCTCCAGTGGCCACGGTCAGGTCGGCCTTAACCCCTGAGAGAGAGACAGAGGTAGATGCCCTGAAGTTGCAGATGTCCCAGATGATGGAGATACTGACGTCCCTAGTGGCGAAAGAGACGCCCAGTCCCAAGAAAGAAACAGGCAGGAGGGAATTGTTTCCAGCTGTTCCAGCACCAGCATCCCCACCTGACTACGGTGAGATGATCTGTTTTAATTGTGGCGGAGTGGGCCACATTGCAGCTGTATGTGCCAGTCCCAAGAAGAAGAAAACAGAAAGCCGCCAGCCGGCGGGAAACGCCAAAGGGCCCCGGTGAAGGAGTCAGCCGGGTGCCCATCACCTTCAGTGAGCTCCAAGAAGCATAACAGGAAGAGAAAGCGAGGAGATCAAACCCCTCAAAAGGGGCCCTGGGATCCTCAACCAAGGTGCACTCCAGAGAAAGGGGGCAAGACCCCTCCGAAGAGACACAGCACTCCCAGACGTGAGCTTTTCAAAGTGAGAGATAACGATATCCCTCAACGGGTTCACACTCCCACTAAGAGGGAGAAAATTAATGCATACCAGGCTCAAGAAAGGAGCAAGTGCAGATCAAGTGAGAAGGAAAAGAGACCAAGGAAGAGGACAGCATCAACTCGGCCCTACCCAGAAGAGCTAGTTGGTCCATCTCCTACTGTACCTATCCAGGTGGAAGGAGTGTACACGAAGGCCCTCCTAGACACTGGAGCCCAAGTGACCCTATTGTACAGGGACTTCTATGACAGATACCTGAGTCATCTGCCAATACAGAAGATAGAAGAGTTGGAGATAAGGGGATTGGGAACTCAGAGTTTCCCCTATGATGGATACCTACCCATACGGCTGACCTTTGACCCATCCGTAGCTGGGAAGACTGAAGTGTTTGACACCTTAGCAGTGGTGTGTCCCCGCCCACCAGGAACCAGCAAGACGTCCCTGATTATAGGGACGAATACGGACCTAGTCAGAAGGCTTCTGACCCCCCTGGTGAAGAAGAGGACAAGCCATTCAGAGAGAGAGTCAGGCGAGTCCCGCTAGCAGATCTGGAGGATCTGAGGGAGCAGCTTGCGGAACTGAAGAAGACGGGAGTGATCAGGGAGTCCAGAAGCCCCTATGCCTCCCCAATTGTGGTAGTCAGGAAGAAGAATGGGTCATTGAGGCTCTGCATTGACTACAGAACTCTCAACAGGAGGACCATTCCTGACCAGTACACCACGCCAAGGATAGAAGATGCCTTGCAGAGTTTATCTGGAGCTAAGTGGTTCAGTGTGATGGACCTCAAGAGTGGGTATTACCAAATCCCCATGCATCCAGAAGACAGAGAAAAGACTGCCTTCATAACCCCAGTAGGATTCTTTGAGTTCAACAGGATGCCTCAGGGCCTATCTGGAGCTCCTGCTACATTTCAACGCCTTATGGAAAGGACAGTTGGAGACATGAACCTCATAGAAGTCCTTGTGTACCTGGACGATGTCATTGTCTTTGGAAAGACTTTGGAAGAACATGAAGCCAGATTGGAGAAAGTACTGAAGAGGCTCAGTGAAGAGGGACTTAAACTTTCTCCCGAGAAGTGTCGGTTCTATCAGTCTTCTGTGAACTATCTGGGACACATAGTGTCTGAAAAAGGAGTGGCTACAGACCCTGAGAAGTTGGAGGCAGTTACTTCGTGGCCTAGACCCACAACAGTTACAGAACTTCGGTCTTTCTTGGGGTTCTGCTCCTACTACCGCAGGTTTGTGGATGGGTTTGCCCGCATTGCAAAGCCCCTCAACGAACTGCTGAAGACAGAAGGAGAGGAAGATGGATTGGGGCCTAGGAGGCCCAGTGAGTCGGTCCAAGACCAATGGAACTCAAGGTGTGAAGAGGCTTTCAGAACCTTGAAGAGAAGTCTCACCACAGCCCCAGTTTTGGCCTATGCTGATCCCACTAGACCCTATGAGCTACATGTTGATGCCAGCCATGAGGGCCTAGGTGGAGTACTCTACCAGGAGTATGAAGACCAGCTACGACCAGTGGCTTATGTGAGCCGGAGTCTGACCCCCTCCGAGAAGAACTATCCCACCCACAAGTTGGAGTTCTTAGCCCTCAAGTGGGCAGTTGTTGACAAACTGAGAGACTATTTGTATGGGGCCGAGTTTACTGTAAAGACAGATAACAACCCCTTGACCTATCTATTCACCACCGCCAAGCTGGATGCAACTGGACACAGATGGTTGGCGGCGTTGTCTGGATTCAATTTCAGCCTCAAGTACAGACCAGGGGCTGGAAATAGGGATGCAGATGCCCTGTCCCGAAGATCCCATGTCATGGTCGATGACTGGGAAGACTGGACCCAAGTGGCACCGGATGGAGTGCGAGCCCTTTGTCAGGGGGCTGAACTCCAAGCCAGAGGAGGATCCAGAGCGGAAGAGATAGGAGTTACCACAGTGGGAGTCCCAAAGTGTTACTGTGGGGTAACTCAACTAGAAGAGGAGTGCCTGCCGAAGCTGTCCAAGAAGGAGCTGAGGTGTGACCAATTGGAAGACCCCATGGGGAGATTGGTCCTGGAAGCCCTGGAAGACAAGAGTCCAGAGGGACTTCGCCTTCACCCTTCTAAAGAAGCTCGCCTACTGAGGAGAGAGTTGGACAAGCTACAGGTGCATCAGGGGGTGGTCTACCGAAGGGGCCCCTCTGATGGCCCAGAAGACAAGTGGCAGTTGTTTCTCCCAGAAAAGCATCGAGAGACTGTGCTGATTGCCTTGCATGACCAGCATGGTCACTTGGGAGCAGAGAGAACCTTCCAACTTATCAGAGACCGGTTTTACTGGCCCTGCATGAGGGCCGAAGTGGAGGAGTATTGCCATTCCTGTGCAAGATGCATTCAGAGAAAGACTTTACCCCATCAAGCTGCCCCAATGGGCCACCTACAGAGTCAAGGCCCAATGGATCTGGTATGCATTGATTTTCTCTGCCTCGAACCCGATTTGAGTGGATTGGGAAATGTTCTGGTGGTAACCAACCATTTCACCCGTTATGCTCAGGCTTTCCCAACCAAGGACCAGAAGGCCTCTACAGTAGCCAAGGTACTCTTGGAGAAGTACTTTGTTCACTATGGACTGCCACAGAGAATCCATTCAGACCAAGGAAGGGACTTTGAGAGTCGCCTGATCAGGAAGCTACTAGATTCTCTGGGAGTAGAGAAGACTAGAACCACACCATATCACCCTCAAGGTGATGCCCAGCCTGAAAGGTTCAACAGGACCCTATTGAACATGTTGGGAACTTTGGAAACGGAGAAGAAGCAACATTGGAGTCAACACATACAGTGGTGTGAAAAAGTGTTTGCCCCCTTCCTCACTTCCTGTTCCTTTGCATGTTTGTCACACTTAAGTGTTTCGGAACATCAAACCAATTTAAACAATAGTCAAGGACAACACAAGTAAACACAAAATACAATTTGTAAATGAAGGTGTTTATTATTAAAGGTGAAAAAAAATCCAAACCATCATGGCCCTGTGTGAAAAAGTGATTGCCCCCCTTGTTAAAACATACTATAACTGTGGTTGTCCACACCTGAGTTCAATTTCTCTAGCCACACCCAGGCCTGATTATTGCCACACCTGTTCACAATCAAGGCATCACTTAAATAGGAGCTGCTTGACACAGTAAGGTCCACCAGAAGATCCTTAAAAGCTACACATCATGCCGAGACCCAAAGAAATTCAGGAACAATTGAGAAAGAAAGTAATTGAGATCTATCAGTCTGGAAAGGGTTATAAAGCCATTTCCAAAGCTTTGGGAATCCAGCGAACCACAGTGAGAGACATTATCCACAAATGGCGAAGACATGGAACAGTGGTGAACCTTCCCAGGAGTGGCCGGCCGCCCAAAATTACCCCAAGAGCGCAGCGACGACTCATCCAAGAGGTCACAAAAGACCCCACAACAACGTCCAAGGAACTGCAGGCCTCACTTGCCTCAGTTAAGGTCAGCGTTCATGCCTCCACCATCAGGAAAAGACTGGGCAAAAATGGCCTGCATGGCAGAGTTCCAAGGAGAAAACCACTGCTGAGCAAAAAGAACATCAAAGCTCGTCTCAATTTCTCCACAACACATCTTGATGATCCCCAAGACTTTTGGGACAACATTCTGTGGACCGATGAGACAAAAGTGGAACTCTTTGGAAGGTGTGTGTCCAAGTATATCTGGCGTAGAAGGAACACTGCATTTCAGAAAAAGAACATTATACCAACAGTAAAATATGGTGGTGGTAGTGTGATGGTCTGGGGCTGTTTTGCTGCTTCAGGACCTGGAAGACTTGCCGTGATAAAAGGAACTATGAATTCTGCTGTCTACCAAGAGATCCTGAAGGAGAATGTCCGACCATCTGTTCGTGTACTCAAGCTGAAACGAACTTGGGTTCTGCAGCAGGACAATGATCCTAAACACACCAGCAAGTCCACCACCGAATGGCTGAAGAAAAACAAAATTAAGACTTTGGAGTGGCCTAGCCAAAGTCCTGACCTGAATCCTATTGAGATGTTGTGGTATGACCTTAAAAAGGCCGTTCATGCTCGAAAACCCTCTAATGTAACTGAATTAGGACAATTCTGCAAAGATGAGTGGGCCAAAATTCCTCCAGGACGCTGTAAAAGCCTCATTGCACGTTATCGCAAACGCTTGGTTGCAGTTGTTGCTGCTAAGGGTGGCCCAACCAGTTATTAGGTTTAGGGGGCAATCACTTTTTCACACAGGGCCATGATGGTTTGTATTTTTTTTCACCTTTAATAATAAACACCTTCATTTACAAATTGCATTTTGTGTTTACTTGTGTTGTCCTTGACTATTGTTTAAATTGGTTTGATGTTCCGAAACACTTAAGTGTGACAAACATGCAAAGGAACAGGAAATGAGGAAGGGGCAAACACTTTTTCACACCACTGTATCAGCTCTGGTGCATGCCTACAACTGTACCACAAGTGATGTGACAGGTTTCTCCCCTTACCGACTTATGTTTGGGAGAGAAGCAAGATTGCCAGTGGATTTGGCCTTCGGCATATCCTTAGACCATGCCTCTGCTGCCTCCCACAAAGGATATGTGGACAGACTGAGGCGCAGTCTGAAGATAGCTTATGAGAAAGCTCAAGCGGCCTCCGACCAGAGGGGGGCCCGAAATAAGAGGAACTTTGATTTGAAAGTTAGAGTACAGGACCTACAGCCTGGGGACCGTGTACTGTTACGCAACCTAGGGATCCCTGGAAAACACAAGATTGCTGATAGATGGAGATCAGAGCCATATATCATCTGTAGAAAACTTCCAGGATTGCCTGTCTACAAGTTGAAGCCAGAAGGAAGAGTGGGGCCTTTGAAGACCTGGCATAGGAATCATTTGCTCCCACTCACTGAAGCAGTCAGAATACCTCCAGCGAGAGACTTACCTGAATCTGTTTCCATTCTGGATACCCCCAGGCCTAATACTAGGTCCCAGACCTCCCAAGCTAGGGGTGGACAGGACCCACAACCGGAAGAAGAAAGAGGAGAACTGGAATGGCTATGGCCTTCCTCAACCCCAGGAAATTCTGCCATAGATCTTCCACCTACTGAAGATGTGGAAGATGGAACATTGAACCCAGAAGCCACAGAGTTTGTGCCATTCAGTGTTGTGCCTGAGTGCTGGGAAGATATCCCTGGTCTCTACCCAGAAGAAGAAGTAGATGTTCCAGAACCAGAGATGTTGCCAGAATGTGTTCCTGAAGAAGTCCCAAGAGAACAGAGAGCTCGCAGAGTTGTGAAGCCTCCCAAGAAGTTAACTTACCCCAAGATGGGAGAAAGTTCAGAGGACTCTGTTACCACAGCAAGCAGAAGTGCTGAAAGCCCTGACCCATCCACTGTTCATTTGGTGGAGGGCAACCCTAGCTCACTCTCTGGCACAGTTAAACAGGTCGCCCACACTGAAGTGACCTGTAGACAGGACAGCTCCCCATCTTATGCTAATTGGTGGGAAGCTCCCCTGTCCAAATTATGTGAAAATGTTGTTCCCGAAAAAGTTTGTAATTTGAACACTGTCTTTGGGGACCAAAGATTCAAAGTGGGGGGAGTGTGTAGCGGGGTCGTACCCCTTTTAGGGGAAGAGACTACATCCCCCATGATTCCCCAGGCTCCCGGGCTGCTTGTTTCCGCCCGAGAGGCTGCTGGGGGAGGTTATAAAAAGGAAGAGCGGAGACCGCCTCTTCCTCTTGGGACACTTCCTCTTCTGAGGCCTGACAGGACTGGTCTCCCTCTCATGACAGAGCTTGTGACGCGGAGGCTACAGCCAGCAGAGACACCTGTGCGGACCGGAGCTGAAGGCCTGAAGCCTGGGCCTTGCAGCAGATGGAGTGAGACTCTCATCCCTCAGAGTCAGCAGCAGCGGAGCGGAGACTCTTCCCTACAGTCTGTCGGTCGGAGCTGAGGACCGGAGCACAGGGGCTGTGACGAGGAGACCAGAGCCGCCATTGAAGGGACCGGAGCTGAGGACGGTACCCCAGGATTGGTGAGAGAGCCGGAAGGCTCATCCTGCATTGATACACACGTTTTATGCCTACTGAACTGCCTAGGCGCAATTTACTTCAGAGCAGCAAATGTTACTTTCTGTGGATTACAAAGACACCATTTAAAGCTACATGTGCACCACCTCTACAGATTTATTGCCGGTGAAGAACACTGTACTAGTACAAGGACTGAGCTCTATTACTAGGGATCAGGCCTGGTCCATTAGGTAGGCGCAGATAGATTTATTGCACCTCAGGGGTGCATAGCAGATGGTCGCCACACTTGGCGCTCCGTTCCCCCTTTGCTAGTTGGTTACATATATGTGTACATGTTTAAGTGCATATTGCAGGGACCTGCTAAAGTATTGTAAGTCATATGTTTAAATGCATGTTACTATTTCTTTTCCTTACTGACAAAGTAAAGCCAGTTATTCTTATTTCAGCAGTCTGCTTGTGAGTTCATACCCATTACACTTAGAGTATAAGTGATGTTTATATGTGCATAGATACATACCCCTTTACTAACTGTGCCAGAGCGGGTAGAGCCAAATTGCCGGGGGTTGGTGGAGCTGTACTCAGGGACCCAAAACAAACCAGCGGCTCTCTTAACTGGGGGTAGCGCTACACTAGTAAAAAAAAAATAATAATAAAAATGCTATAAATCTATCCCGTATTTGTAGACGCTATAACTTTTGCGAAAAAAATTAATATACGCTTATTGCGATTTTTTTTTTAACAAAAATATTTAGAAGAATGCGTATCGGCCTAAACTGAGTAAAAAAATTGTAAAAATTTAAAAAAAAAAAAAAATTGGAAAATATTTAAAAAAAAAATATTATAAATTATAATAAAAAGTAAAAAATATTATGTTTTTTTCAAACTTGTCGCTCTTCTTTTGTTTATAGCGCAAGAAATAAAAATACCACCAAAATAAAGCTCTATCTGTGGGGAAAAAATGATAAAAAATTTATTTGGGTACAGCGTTGCATGACCGCGCAATTGTCATTCAAAATGCGACAGCGCTGAAAGCTGAAAAATGGCCTGGTCAGGAAGGAGGTAATCGTGCCTGGTAGGCAAGTAGTTAAGGAAATTTTTCATTTTTATTGTTTCACTTTAAGCATTATTAAAATCACTGCTCCTGAAAAACTATTGTTTTCTTTAATTTTTATTGATACATTTTCCCCAGGGCAGTACCCAAACCCCCATACCACTTTTATGGCCAATTGTTTGCATATAAGCCTTCAAAATGGGCACTTTTGATTTTTCCTGTTCCTTTCCCATAGACTTTAATGAAGTTCGCAATTGGCACTTGCAGATCTGTGGAATCGCCGATTATCGCCGATTCCGAATTTAAAAAGGCATTTTCGCCACTAATAGCACGCTCAGGGAATCCCGCGACCTAACATACACTGACCTACCTGACATGCATACACCTACCTAACATACATACACTGACCTCACCTACATACACTGACCTCACCTACATACACTGACCTACCTGACATGCATACACTGACCTCACCTACATACACTGACCTACCTGACATGCATACACCTACCTAACATACACTGACCTACCTGACATGCATACACCTACCTACCTAACATACATTGACCTACCTGACATGCATACACCTACCTACCTAACATACACTGACCTACCTGACATGCATACACCTACATAACATACATACATTGACCTCACCTACATACACTGACCTCACCTACCTGATCTACATACACTGACCTTCCCTACCTGACCTACATACACTGACCTACCTGACATGCATACACCTACTTAACATACACTGACCTACCTGACATGCATACACCTAACTAACATACACCTACAGGGGTCAAGTCCTGGGGAAAAAAGTGTGGGAACTCCCACCCAAGATCCACTCCCCCTCCAAGTGCACGAACACTTCAAAAGTGGTATTTTTCATCCAATTTTTGTATTGTGTGTATGAAGCTTAACTGTTAGTACATAAAAAAAAATCCTTAATAAACATTAATACGGTAATTCTCTGAATAATCAGCATTCATTCAATTGTGTTTCCATGCAAATGTGAACATCATGTTCTGATCTTTATTGGGGAATTTTATTTTGTATATAGAGTGTTTACGTGGTGAGTTTACACTTTTCATTGAACAGAGTTTGGGTAACACAGGGTTAAACGAAAAGGTCATAAATTAACTGCACATTATCTGGACAGAATGCTTGAGGAGATAGTGATGTGTTCCTGCTTAGGAGATGTATGTTAGCTTGAGGGGCTGCAAACTCTGCAGGGCTCCAACACACACTCGCTGCTATTCCAACCCTTCACATATTTCCACATAAACTTCCTCCCTAAGCTCACCTCTCTCCCTGCATGTCCTGTGAGCAGAATAGCTGTGCTCCTCCTCTGGGTTCTCTCATCATATGGCACTGAAGATGGAGGAGGGGGGGATTCAGCGGTACACACAGAGCAAGTATGCAGGAGACTGGGGGGGGGGGGTGAGAAGACAGAAAATCAGGAGGGGCCGGCGGGCAGGAGGGCATCACGAGAGGTCTGACTAAATACAATCTCTTAGCAGCAGGGGCCTGATCTACCCATCAGCTAGCTGTGATTGACAGGTAGATCGAAGCAGAAGCTGTCATGGGGCCCCCTACTGGCAATGCCTGAATGGCACTTACTATTGCGAGCTGTGTCGGCAGCTGCTGGTGTAGCACCTGCCACACAGCTCGCATACTTCAAAGTCTTGCAGGACACGCTGCTAACAGGAACTGAGTTCCTGTTGTGGAAAAAGTACAGAAACTCCGTTCCCATGCGTTTCCGCAGGACATGAGCCCTGTACACCTACCTAACATACATACACTGACCTCACCTACATACACTGACCTACCTAACATACATACACTGACCTACCTAACATACATACACTGACCTCACCTACATACAACAACCTACCTAACATAAACCTACCTACCTAACATACACTGACCTACCTGACATGCATACACCTACCTAACATACATACACTGACCTAACATGCATACACCTACCTAACACACACTGACCTTGCCACAGAGATCTTCTTCACTCTGCCATCTGCCCCCAGCACAGCTGGTCATCAATTAACAATACATGGGTGCAGTCACTGACAGATCTCACCCGATCGCTCCTTCGCTGCCATGATGATCTTTCCGAGCGCCGAGCGGGGATCTTAGTGATATGGTGCGGCGCAGCAGCAGCATTGTAATTCCCGCCTTCTGGAGCCTGCGTCACACATCCTGTGGTCCCGCCATTGGACCAGTGGGATGTCCATCATAGCTCCAGAAGGCGGGACCTGCTAGGTCACTCGGCGGATCAGATCGGTCCCCACTCGGCAGCAGCTGACGCTGCTCGGGGCTAACAATTGGATGGTGCCTGCCTGAGACTCAGGGCTTTTCAGGGACCCATTCGGGGCTCCAGCCCCCCCTAGCCACCCCCTGCCGACGCCTGTGCTAATTGGGCATTTTCACTTAGGGGTATACTCACTTTTGTTGCCAGCGTTTTATACAATAATGGCTGTGTGTTGAGTTATTTTGAGGGGACAGCAAATTTACACTGTTATACAAGCTGTACACACACTACTTTACATTGTAGCAAAATGTAATTTCTTCAGTGTTGTCACATGAAAAGATATAATAAAAGATACTATATATATATATATATATATATATATATATATATATATATATATATATATATATATATATATATATATATATATATAAAAAACTGCTGCCTCCAGTTGAATAACTGTACAGGGGCGGATCCAGGGGGGGGGCAACGGGGCAATTGCCCCCTCCGAGAATATGACTGATTGCAGTCCCGACCGAGTCTCTCTCTCTCACTTCAGTATTAATCAGCCGATCAGCGGCGCTGAGAGAGAGAGACTCTGTGTTGGTCATTACGGCTGCGCTGGACCTGCAGAAGCTGCCTGGAGCCTGGAGGGAGGAGGTGTGTGGAGCTGCGCCGCTGGTCAGTGTTCCCTGCACTGGTTGCTAACGCCTGTGCCGCCTGGCGTGTAGCAACCAGTGACGTCAGTCACGTCGGAGGCTGGAGCCGCTGCTGAGGAGGAGATCCCCAGCATTCATAGCGGAGCCTTCTTCGTTCTCTGCCCCTGAGTCAGTGTTGGCCCCACCCACCTCCTCCCTCCACAGCACGGCGCGAACACAGGAAGAAGCAGTGACTGTGTGTCTCTGTCATCTGATGCTGCCGGCTGCAACTGCAGACAATGCAATGCAACGGATCCTGCTCATCTCCATTGCTCCTGCATGGGAGCCCCTCCCCCCACCAGAGCACCAAATTTGATATAAAAGTGAGTAAAATAATTAACGAATATGTAAAATCGCTAAATCTTGTGTGCCATACTGCCATTATTTCTGAAAAACAAATGCTGCCCTTTTAGTCTTGTTCAATCTAAACCCCTTCAGCTCTGGAAAGTTTTACCCCCCCCCATGAACAAGCCATTTTTTGCGTTCCTGCGTTGCGTTACTGTAACTGACTGACAATTGCGCAGTCGTGCAATGCTGTACCCAAGTAAAATTGATGTCCATTTTTTTTCTACTAATAGCACTTTCTTTTGGTGATATTTTATTTTTTGCAATATAAACATACCGACAATTTTGAAAAAAAAAAAACAATATTTTTAACTTTTTGCTATAAAAAAATGTCTTCCTCCATTTAGGCCAATATGTATTCTGCTACATATTTTTGGTAAAAAATCCCAATAAGTGTCTAGTGATTGTTTTGAATAAAAGTTATTGCATCTACAAATTAGGGAATAGATTTATGGCATTTTTTTTTTTTTTCTAGTAATGGTGGCAATCAGTGATTTTTTTAGCGGGACTACAACATTGTGGCGGACAGATCGGACACTTTTTGGGGACCAGAGACACTAATACAGTGATCAGTGCTAAAAATATATACTGTCACTGTACTAATGACACAATGGCTGGGAAGAGTTAACATCAGGGGTGATCAAAGGGTTAACTGTGTCCCTAGGGGGTGCTTGCTAACTGTGTGGGGATGGACTCACTAGATGAACAGGGTGATCCATGTTCCTAGTTAGCAGGAACACAAGATCACTCTGTTCATCTCTGACAGAACAGCGATCTGCCTTGTTTACATCAGCAGACCGCTGTTCCATCTCTGTGGGGAGCGATTGCAGGTGGCCGGCGGACATCACTTCCGCTGGACCCGCTAATTGGCTCCCCCTCTGGCCAATCAGCACGTGTGCCTTTGCTGGCTATTGCACAAAATGGCGTACAGGTCCACCTTATTTTCTGGCAGTGCCCCTCCCGAGATTAGACTCTGGATCCGCCCCTGTAACTGTAGTGGTAGAGTTAAATTTGAATGGGGGATAGAAAGTGAAAGTGGGGCTGCTTTATCAGATAGAAGACTGTTACTTCTGGTGTTAAAGTGGACACAATTAACTAATTATGTGTTCAATACTCTCTGGGTGCTTGTACATAGCTCTGTAAACGCACCTAATTTAAAGTGCTAAATATGCAAAAGAGTGACAAGTGCTATAGTTACCAATTGATAACTGAAATCAAATGTTATAATTCATATATGTGCAATGGTATCCTCTATGTTACAAGTTTAAAAAAGTATAAAAATATTATGAAGTGTAAACATAATCCCAACAGTATAATAAATTCACAAACGAGTGCTTATTCAAACAAAAAAAGTGACAGGTGCTAAAAATATGAATCCAAAATAGTACGTTGGTATAAACGTAATTCCAGCAGTATAATAAATTCATAAACAAATATTTAAACAGAAAAGTGACAAGTGCTAAAAATATGAGTACATAATATAGTGCTGAATAAAGTGCTTCAACATCAGTGCGTATTTCCATAAAATCATGCGGTGTGTCAGTTTCTCCACTGGTGCTCCCCCTCTATTACAGCACTCACCAGAAGGCTTTCTCACCAGGGGGTAAACAGTATTCACAGCACACGCTGGCTGTAAATAGGTCCTAGATCCAAGGATTATCTGTCTCTCCTTCCTCCTTAGTTGCTCTGCCCCATCTACCTCATACACCTTCAAATCAGCCAAAGCTCGGAGAACTAGAGCGGATTGTCGAGCTACCGGCATACTGGGCACTTCCGGGATGGTAAGACAGGAGTAGCTGAGCTTTGTTACTCCTGTCTTACCAACCCGTAAGTGCTCCGTGCACCGGTAGTTTGGTGATCAGCTCCAGTTCTCCAAAGTGTCTCTCTGTATGCTGTTTACCCCCTGGTGGGAAGGGCTTTCTTGTGAGTGCTATAAAAGAGGGGAAGCACGAGTGGAGACACCGGCACACCGCATGATTTTGTAGAAATATGCACTGATGTTGAATGAATGAATGAATAATTTGTATAGCGCTACAATGCGAACTAAATCGCCTCAAGGCGCTGTATTCATGCTTTGTTGTCAAGCTTCTTAGAAGAGGTAGGTCTTGAGTTTTTTCCTGAAGGCCTGATGGTTTTCTTCCATGCGGATGTAGGTCGGTAGAGCATTCCATAGTCGTGGTCCTTGGACAGCGAATCTCCGCCCCCCCTTTGATTTGTAGCGGGATTTGGGAACGAGGAGGAGGTTTTGGTTAGACGATCGAAGACTGCGATTGGGTGTGTAGTGTTTTATTTTCTCAAGAAGGTATTGAGGAGCGTCTCCATGGGTGCATTTGTGGGTGAGGCAGAGGGTCTTGAATGTGACCCGATTCTTTACGGTTAGCCAATGTAGGCTCCTCAGGGAAGAGGAGATGGACTCCCAGTTTTTTTTTCCTGTTATCAGCCTTACCGCCGTGTTTTGGATAAGTTGTAAGCGTGCAAGTTGATATTGGGGTAATCCTATGTAAAGGGAGTTTGCGTAGTCAAGTCGTGAATTAATGACTGTTCCAACTACCACTGCTTTGTCCTCCTTTGGAATGAAGGGGATGAGTCTGCGTAGCTGGCGGAGCAGATGGTGAGAACCACTGACTACTGCTCCTATTTGTGCGTCCATTGACATTTCTGAGTCAAAAATGACTCTGAGACACTTGACCTTGGTCCTTGGGGAGATGGTCTGTCCAAAGATGGTGGGTGGTGTCCAAGGAATCTTGGTTCGGGAGTTTTGGTTTGCGTGTAGAATAAGAAGTTCTGTTTTCGATTCGTTGAGTTTGAGGGAGCTAGTGGTCATCCAGTCGTCTATCAGGGTGAGGCATTTTTCTAATTGCTGATGATGGTCTTTTTGTCCGGTAATACGAAAATATAATTGCGTGTCGTCAGCGTATGAGTGGAAGCAGAGGTCTGATCTTCTGATGATTTTGAGGAGTGGGCGGATGTATATGTTGAAGAGCACTGGCAACAAGGGTGATCCTTGAGGGACTCCACAAGAGATTGCCCGGGTTTCAGAGGTGAAGGCTCCTAGTTTCACTGTCTGAGAACGATTTCCTAAGAAGGATGCGAACCATTGTAGATCTGAGTCTGTGACTCCTGCTACTTCTGTGAGGCGGATGAGTAGATGTTGAAGCACTATATTATACTGCTGGGATTACGTTTATACCAACATACTTTATATTTTTTTTTATACTTGTAACATCACATTTTTAGAGGATACCATTGCACATATATGAATTATAACATTTGATTTCAGTTATCAATAGGTAAATATAGCACATCTTTTGCATATTTAGCAATTTAAATTATGTGCGTTTACAGAGCTACATACAAGCACCCAGAGAGTATTGAACACATAATTAATTGTGTCCACTTTAACACCAGAAGTAACAGTCACCATACATGTACTGTTTTTAGAGGCCTTAAAATACCAGAACAGTTAAAAAAACTAAAAAAAAATATGCCTTTTTGAACAGTAGACAACCCAAGGTAAATACTGAGAGGCACGTTGAGCCTTTGAAAGATTTTTTTTTTTTTCCACAAGTTTTTGGAAAATGAAAAAAAAATGTTTTTCCCACAGAGTTGTCACTTTACTGAGATATTTCCCACAAATATCATCGGTGTACGTGGCATTACACCCCTGATCAAATTCTACTTCTTCTGAGTATGGGGATACCACACGTGTGAGACTTCTTGGGAGCCTAGCCAAACACACAATGACGCAAAACCATTTGAACCATGTATAGACAGGCTGATTATACCCAAGTTGATCGATCAATAAACTTGGGTTAACCAATATGTCCGATTTTTTATGCGATTATTGTTAGCTGCTATAGCCGTAACAATAGCTCCACGGGAGGGATTCCCCCATCGTGACTGACGGTGTTGATGGGGGAATCGATCGATTTTCTTCCCTGCAACCCGTGGTTGCAGGAAAGAAAATTGCATCTCTATGGCTGGCTTTAAACTGCTAGCTGTGTTGCAGGGGCTAGGCCTGCCCTCTCCCCACTGTATCAAAATTTACCAGACGGTGTTGTCAATTTACTAAGAGATAAATACTGCATGTATTTTTTAGGTACAATAATTAATTTGGTAGTTATCTCAAAAGTTGTGAATTCACTAAAAAACATGCATTATTTACCCAATGCAATAAATATTTATGTTTTACGACAGTTACCACTTAAATTTAGGGTTATTTTTGGCATTTTTTTTTTTATATGCTAACACCGCACCAGGGGAAGATTCTGTAAATTAATGCACACATAAATATTGTGAAACTGGGAAAACATTATAGTTTAATTCACAGAACAATCTCCCTCTGGTGAAATGTTACAATTTCTTTTCATTCCTGAGCTCAGGGCGGAACATTTCCACACCGATGGATTTTATAATTTTAACTTACTGGCCAGTGCAGAGTTCCCCCATTGTTATTATGTACTAAAATACCGACTGCCTACTGCTAGGTGATAAATAATGAATGTCTGTGTTTTTTAGTGAAATTACTTTAATTAGTTATCACATTTTTTTTGCCATATTTACCTCACATTCTAAATTTTACTTTGAGTAATTGACTCTCTTATATCTCATGTGATATTTCCAAAAAAGTCATGTGACCATAATATTGCATGCAGAATTCTTTCATGAATTTACCCCAATGTTTCTGCACCTCAACCAAAAGAAGAAAAAACATATGCAGTACTATATTTCCTCATCTAGTGAAAAGTAGTATACTATACACAACCCCTCTGGTTTACATTTTAACCAAAAAAGAGGCATTGGCAAATGGGAAGCAATATCAAGTGACATTAGGGCAAGGAGAGCAGAGATTGAATACGGACATGGAAGTCCTAAGACCCTTCACAGAATCACAAAAAAACGTTATGGCCTCTGCCTTTACAATACCGGACTTGACCGAAAACCAACTCTATGGTAGTTATTTTCTTCTGTTGCTAAAAATAATTTGAAAAAAAAAAAAATTCATATAAACCTTATACAGTCAAAAAGTAGTGCAGTACCAAAGGAGCATGGTGTATTCTTGACACAGAGATCTTGCCCATTTTTCATCTATAAAGATGTATATCCTTTTAGATTGTAAGCTCCATGAGCAGGGTTCTCCTATTCCTTCTGTATTAAACTGTATTGTAATTGTACTGCCCCCTCGCTACATTGCAAAGCGCTGTGTAAACTGTTGGCGCTATATATATCCGGTAATAATAATATAACATAAATAATAATAATATCAACCGTTAAAAAAAAAAAATATATATATATATATATATATATATATATATATATATATATATATATATATATATACATATACATATTGCGTTTTTTTTGGTTCAAACAATGGGATCTGTAAAAAATATTTCTGGTATCATACACTTATTGACCTTTTTAGTCGCTATTGATTAAATTCAGCTTACTCAAAATGAAGATTTCTATGTAGATTTTTTGCTGGCTGCTGTTATCAGTATCAATGGCTGAGACCTAGTGAAATGGAGCCTATGGATACCTCTATATGCGGTTGAAATGTCAGCAGATTGTGGCTAAACTAATAGATCTTGGAGACAAGCTTCTGCAAAATTACCTCTTGTTTGGATGGTTCAGTAATGACATAAACATGTGGTTAACTCAGCGGCTAAAGCTTCCTGGGATGCGGCTGTAAAATAATAGCTTTTAAGAGATTTTATACTTGAAAAACAGAAAGGCTTTTGAAATCTCATTGCACCTAAATTATAATAACATGAGCATCCTCCATAAACAAAAATGGAAAGCAAATTACAAGATCATTGCTCCCTTGCTAGCTAAAAGTATATTTCCTTTGCTGACAAAATGAGGAAATTTGAATGGTTTTCTCATTAGAAATTTAGATTTATTTTAGGTACACAAATAGTAGAAGAAAGAGAATCTAATATATAGAGAGGGTCCAACTGAAAAATAAACCAAACTACATACAGTAAAAGAAAAAAACACTGTCTAAATAAAGAAAAAACATAGTAGACCTTTTTTTAAGTGACTTTCACCTAAGCAGCTTAATGAGCAAAATTTAGTTTTCACTTCAACTGTTCATTCTTAGCAATTATTTATCTTTGCCAATGGGACCCACAGGGCAGAAGGTAGTCCTCTTACAGCAAAAATAAAGTTATTCTCCAATACAGTTGTATGTAAGGTAAATACATGTGTTTATATTTTATGATGTGCTATATACTGGTGGTATTGGATGCACAGCGGCAAAAAAATGATCCACAATGACTTATTTACATAAGAAGTATGCATATGCATTGGAATACAAGTTTCAAAGCATAACTCCAGTTTGTTGAGATGAAAACAATGTCTTAGAAATTAATTATCCACTTCCTGACTGCCCCCTTTAGCAGATTTACTGCTACAGGGTGGCCGTTATGTGCAGAACCATGTATATACACGTAATTCTGCACTTCTGCCTAGTCACAACAGATGCTGATTAGCAGGTACTGGCCAATGGAAGCCTGCCGACACCCGCTGATTGGCGAGGAAAGACACTGGAAGGAGTTCTGTATATGTAAACAAGGCAGAGCTCCATCCTGTCAGCGGGGATGTCATGGGGTTTCTTTCCATGAAAAGCAAGGAATAAAATCCATCACATCCCTTAGTAAAAACAGCACACATAGTACACATACACACTGATTTAACCAATTTCGCCTTAGATGTTTAACCCCTTCCAGACAGTGTCATTAGTACATTGACAGTGCACATTTTTAGCACTGATCACTGTATTAGCTTCACTGGTCCCCACAAAGTGTCAAAAGTGTTAGTTAGTGTTGGATTGTCTACCGCAATATCGCAGTCCAGCTAAAAGTCGCTGATTGCTGCCATTATTAGTATAAAAAAAATTCCAGTATTTATCCTATATTTTGTGGACGCTATAACTGTTGTGCAAACCAATCAATGTATGCTCATTGGGATTTTTTTGTACCAAAAAATATGTAGCAGAATACACATTGGCCTAAATTTATGAAGAAATTTGATTTATTTTTAAATTTTTCTTTTTACTTGGATATGTTTTATAGCAGAAAGTAAAAAAATAATACATTTTTTTTCAGAATGTCGGTTTTTTCGTTTATAGCACAAAAAACCCAGTGGTGGTTAAATACCATCAAAAGAAAGCTCTATTTGTGGTGGGGGTGCTGGGGGGGGGGGGGGGGGGGGAATTACATAAATTTCAACTGGGTACTGCGTTTTATGGCCGTGCAATTGTCAGTTAAAATAACGCAGTGCCATTTCGCAAAAAATGGCCTGGTCATGAACCTACTGGAGGTCAAGTGGTTATCTATATTGCAAGATTTTTTTGGAGACTGTTTTGTAGACTCCTACATGTGTCAGTTGCAAAGAAATTGCAGTGCCATGTCCTATCTTAAATTGATTTATGAATGGAAGGTTCGCAACCACTTGAACAAATCTCAATGTTCTAATGAGGAAAGCTGCAGTATCTGCATCCATTTAGAAATTCACAAATCTTAGACCGAATATCACCAAAAATGAAACTCATACTGCAGGGGATGTCTGAATTTTGTGGACAATAATTATATGCATAGTAATCATATATGTTATATACATTTTTACGGAGAGTGAAGATTTGCTTTGAAATGCACTCAGTATAATTTACAAAAAAAAGTAATATACCTGTAAAAGGTGTTTCTAAAATACTAAAAGTATACATCAGAGGTAAGATAAAAGACAAATTGCAGGTTGTTTCAAAATGCTTCTTTCTTTGATTTAAAGTAGACATTTGCCTTCAGTCCAGAGTGACAGCTCAAGCAGTGATGAAGCTGACAAGTTAATGTACTGCAGAATAAACAAATTATAATGAACCACGTAGTTTGATAATTAAGAATCCAAATCTTTAAGTCCTTATATTCTGTATTGTTGGAAGGCGCTGCAGATGGTCTAAATTAAGTAACTCAAGGGCAACAGAGCATGTACAAAAATTAATTAGCTGCTGAAATTAACATGTCTGGCTTCTAAGGCTTCCGTGTTTTGTTCATCTCTTTATTTTCTATCAAAATGTAATAAACCCAAATAATTGCAAAGTTTGTGCTTGATGTCAACTTGCGTTTACTTTGGAATGTTAAATAAGGGCAGACCACAGTTTGCTTAAACTATGGGAGACTTCATATATTTGCAGTTTACATTTTTTTCCATAAACACAAGTCATGGAATGCTAATTTCCTACTTTGTCCATGGGGAGTGTAGCCACTGCTCAATATTATATTGATAAACAATCTACATTTTCAGAGTACAGTAGGGAACAGTTCTACAGTGACTAGGCAAAGCTAAACCCGTTTGGGGGTCATCATATGACAATGCATGCATGACCTAATCTTGCATCTCTTTTTAAAATGTATAGTTAAAAAGGAAGATATAGCACAATGAGTGACATGTGTACACAGTTAGTAAATTGAGTTCAATTGCACATTTGGGACGACTTCTTGCTGGCCTCAGACACTTGATGTAGCACCACTTATTAGACTGAAGAAGCTCTAATTAAACATTACGAGAGAGAAAGCGCAATCTAATGCCGCGTACACACGGTTGGAATTTCCAATGGAAACAGTCCGATGGGAGCCTGTTCTTAATTTTTCAGACGGAAAACCTTTCTATCGGATTTTTCGATTGTGTGTATGCAATTCCGACACGCAAAATTCCAACGCATGCTCGGAAACAATTTGACGCATGCTCGGAAGCATTAAACTTCCCTTTTATAGTGCCGTCGAACGCGTTGTATGTCGTGGTGTTATTGACCATCGGAATTTGGTGTGACCGTGTGTAGGCAAGACAGTTTGAGCGAAATTCCGTCGGAATTTTGACAGGAAAACCATCAGAGCTTTTTCCGACGTGAATTCCGATCGTGTGTACGCGGCATAAGTGTGGTTTAAAGTATTTTTATTGAGGTGTAAGACAATTGGCAACTCACATTAAACAGCTAAAAGCACTGGCTCATCAACAAATTGGGGCCCCTGGTGGAGATCATAAACCCAGAAGGACACCTGGGTCCAGGTGAACACAATAGGTGAGCTGGTGGGAAAACGTGTAGCACCTAAAAGACACACCAGGGGGTGCCACTTTAAATGCAGTATATTACATGCAATGGTAGGTTCATATAAATTAGCAACTCACATGAAATCACAAGAAATGGTGCTTTTTGTATCACCATGGTCGTCAGCTGGCTCACGCATTTCCATGTCTGCATGTCTCCTGTAGAAAAATTGCAGCCTTGTCGGTCAAAAGGTCAGGTCAGGAGCTGGCTGTGATGGAGGGAGGAAGAAGCAGGAAGATGTTGACAAACTCCTTAGAATGAAAAGTGGGCCGTATGTGCCATGTGGGGGGGGGGGCTACATGTTTAACCGGTTCCCGACCGCCTCATGTAGATATACGTCAACAGAATGGCACGGGCAGGCAAAAGCACGTACCTGTACGTCCCCTTTAATATGCCTGCCCGGGGGGCGCGCCCGCGGGACCAGCGGACCCGATCGCCGCTGGTATCCCGCGATCGGGTTACGGAGCTGAAGAACGGGGAGAGGTTTGTGTAAACAAACCTCTCCCCGCGCTTCCTACACTGACTGTCAGTGATTGGCGGTTCCCTGTCATCGGGAACGCCGATCAATGACGTCAGATGTACAGCCACGCCCCCCTACTGTAAAAAAAAAAACACAACACGTCACACTGACTCCTCCCCGCCCCCTAGTGGTTAACCCCCTAACTACAACTGTCATTTACATAGGAATCAGTGCTATTTAAATAGCAGTGATTGCTGTATAAATGACAAATGTCCCAAAAATGTGTCAAAAATGTGCGATGTGTCCGCCAAAATGTCGCAGTCACAATAAAAATCGCTGATCGCCGCCATTACTAATAAAAAAAAAAATATTAATAAAAATGCTATAAAAACTATCCCCTATTTTGTAAACGCTATAACTTTTGCGCAAACTAATCAATAATCGCTAATTGCGATTTTTTTTACCAAAAATATGTAGCAGAATACGTATCGGCCTAAACTGAGGAAAAAAAATGTTTTTTTATATATTTTTTGGGGATATTTATTATAGCAAAAAGTAAAAAATATTGAATTTTTTTCAAAATTGTCGCTCTATTTTTGTTTATAGCGCAAAAAATAAAAACCGCAGGGGCGATCCAGGGGCGATCAAATACCACCAAAAGAAAGCTCTATTTGTGGGAAAAAAAGGACGCCAATTTTGTTTTGGAGCCACGTCGCATGACCGCGCAATTGTTAGTTAAAGCGACGCAGTGCCGAATTGCAAAAAGGGGCCTGGTCCTTTGGCTGCCAATTGGTCCGGGGCTGAAGTGGTTAATGTTTAGAAGACATCCAAGCCTCTTTCTCAAGCCAACAGTTGTATTAAACACATATATTTATCACTTCTCACAGAGGCCACAGCCCTCCCCCTAGCAATGCCTTTATTTGGTCACCAAATAAAGGGCACCATCTTTGTTCAGGCATGATCCAAGGTTAATATCTACTCTCTGGTCTGAGATTTTGGTTCAGAGATGACACAATCATATTGACTCTGCCTGTAATTTGACTAAAATTCTCATCTGACTCTTTGGATGAGTTACATTTTTGCAAGCTCTTTTGGTTTGATCTAACCCCTATCACAGTCTCTTACCTTGTGACTTTCTACAGAGCTACAATATACATTCTGAATCACTGGAAGAGAGGGAATGGGTAAAATGCTTACCCTGTCTGTAGCAGACTGATGACATATAAGCACAGGCAAAGTTTTCCTGGAGATCAAGTACTTTTTATTTGATCAATTTCGATCCATGTATGGATCACCACCGGCAGAACACAATAGCTCAGCAGGAGTAATTTCCCCATTCACATCGAATGTGTAGATGGGGGGATCTATTCATATTTTCTCCCTCAACCCGCTGGTTGAAGGAAAAAAAAAATGATCATGTTTGGCCAGCCTTAAAAGGATCCTGTTCTTGAAACATGACTTGCAAAAGCAATAGTACCTTGTGCTATATAGAAGTAAACTATGTTTATGTGCATTTACCATTTAGATTTCTGAAATTATACTGGATGTCTTTAAATCAGAAAAAAATATATAGGTGGTAAGACTAAAATCATAAATAAATAACTGGCCCTTGTTACTAACACATAAGTGGTTTCTGTTACATACAAGAGGAAATGGCATGTAATATTACTGATGACTGTCAGATGGATTTCAAACAGTGAACATTTTCAGTAGGAAATTGCAGGACTGTTATGGCTCTGCCAATAATATGGACAAATGTTTTGTTTCATTCAAGTCAGAAGAATTTGACCCTGAAAAAAAACAACGCTTCCCATGTCACTTGTATGCTTCGTACAGGAGATAAAAACCTCTTAAACAAGCACTATAGCTATGGTAAAGCCCACTACAAAAAGATTTTCCCCCTGACATACTTTATGTGTCTCTTCTATTTGTTTTAACTTTCATATGTGAAATATTATTTAAAAACCGTATGATCTAATGCTAAAGCTATTCTGTCTACTAACGTTTTAGATGAATGTTTTTAACCTCTGTACAAACTCTATCAAGGTACTTTGGTTATGGAAAACTGCATAATTGTTTTTTTTTTTTTTTTTGGTTAAAATGCAGGTATATCTTGTCTAATCAACTGAATAATTCTATATTGGAAAATTGCACAGCAGAGCATAATGTAGAGAAGACAGAGAGGAAATGTAGTTAGAGATGAGAAATTTTCAATAAATCTGCTCCAGCTTTTACAGAATTTTAGAGGGTGCAAGGGATTGTGAAATGGGATTTTCTGTTATATCTGAAGCAATAAATCTAATAGGGTAGAGCTATACTTTCTTATTAGGTATTGCCCCAATTGCATTTTGCTTACGCAAGCCTTTCACTTATTTGCTTTCTAGTAGCTACATCACTACTTTTGATTGCTTGGCTTTGACCTTTAGTTGTGATCTTCTTCTCATTCCCAGGTTATTTACCCAACTAACTTCTGATTGCTCCCCCTCCCCTGCTTTCTCTAAAGTTACTTCTCCCCTCTTGATAATTGCCCTATATATAATTAAATGTCTTATTTGGGTTTGCTGTCTGTTAGTTTTCTGTATATCTATTTTCAGGCTTAGCTTGCTCTAACTGTTGACTGGATTGATTCAGTGTCCATAACTTGACTACAATTCTCATCTCTTTGGATGAGTTGCATTTTTGTAATGTTTCCTGGTTTGACCCTGGCCTGGCCTCACCAACTATTGTTCTTGTATGTGGCTCTGATGCTAACTCACCTAGTTGTGCCCTTTTCACCTTGATAAAGTCTTCTGGTCTCCATCCACCCAGATATCATTTCTTTCACACTTAAATCCTTGGAGCACTCAAGTCGGTGTGTGAAGTGTTTTCAGTTTCCCTGGATGGTGGTTTTCCTATAGATGAAGATTGTGAAGGGACTTAGGATATTATACGTGAATTGAGACCTGGAGATCATGACCAGGAAGTCACATCTTCCTTACTAACCATAAACATAAATGGAAATCTCTGCTTGCCCTTTTTATATGGATCAGAAGGCCACTTTTATTTTATTTTTAGCTTTAACTTTCTGTACTGACAAAGCATGAGGAGCCCCAAGCATTTATCCTATCCTAAGTTTCCAAACCACTATCATAATGTAGTATAGTATTTTATACTCGTTCCAGTTGTACATGGAAGTTTGCTTAAAGCCATTGGGAAACACATTCATTATCCTTTGTTAGTTATTAGCTTTTACTATGCTATTGCATTAATCCAGTAAATGTTTCCCTCAGTTGTGAATGACAATTTAAATTGCAAAGCTGCCATGTCTGATTGTACAGCTCAAATTAGTTCACACTTTTTTTTTATAAAAGACTGGGAATCAGATGGGTAGCTTGAGGATAAAGGATAATTAAGTGTAAGATGTGTATTTCGCATAGTAAGACAATGTAATAATATCTAGTAGTGATTAGTCACATTCTACTTGACTTGTTCTGCACTGCTGAAAGCAATTTGTAGCTTATCCAAGACAATTCTTCATTTCCACTAAGTGTCAGGAAGATACCCCAGCATCAACACCTTAATCCAACGACCATGGAAAGGCATATGTTATTGTCCATATGCAGGATAGGAGGTGTGAAAATTGTGGAACCACACTGTTCTAGTCATATAATATTGGAAGTGGCTTGGATTAGCTATGAAAAATCTTCCACGTTACAGAAAAAGTTCAGTTGAATGCGACTAACTACTGCTAAACATATCATGACCTGGATAAATGAGAACCTCCACAGACAAGGAAAGAATATCATATCTCAGTTCTCTAATTCATATGTGAAATTAGACAGAAAAAAAACCCTGCTTAATTCATTGGTCTCTTTTTATGATGGGCAGCTATGGACTGGCTGGCTAGAAAATGCTAGAGGTTCATTGAATTTGACCTGGAATCAGCCTCTTTTAGGCAGTTCTTGTATAGCAGAGCATGATTGTGAGAGGAAGAAGCAGTACAAAGAGCCAAACAGTTTATCTTCCAACAAGGAGCATGCTGATAAGAAGCAAAAGCAGAATGACAGAGAAATTAACTCATCACTGTGCCGACTTTCCTATGACTGTCCTTTATCAGGCTGGGGCATGTCCAGGAGGCTCATAGAAAGTTGGCTGAATGATGCTGGCCATCAGACTGACATCTAGCAACATAAAAAAAAAACTGTGGGGGATCATTCTGTACTGAAGCTTATTAAGGCAACACAAGTTTGTTTTGTAATTTTATCTTTTATTCTTTATTTTTACTAAAAAAGCCACAATACCATTACATCATACATATTCCAAGACAATAAATGTACCATAATAGGTGCAAAAATTCCAAACATATTTATACTTCACAAGCTAACTCAAACAGGACCTATTATTACTACATCGATAAACCTCAAGAATTTCGGCTCTCCTGTTATTTTTATCATAAAAAACCCAAACCAAACATAACCAAACAAAAAAAAAAATGAGAAAACCAAAAGAAAGAACCCCCCCCAGTCCCAGTCCCAGAGATGAAGATGATGGACAGGCTGCCTGCACTCCCCAAACATATCCTGGAAAGGACCTCACTCCCCCCCCCCCCCCTTCACTCCCCAATAACCTCTTCCCCCTCTTCCGAATGTACAAATACCTCCCATGGGGCCCATATTTCAGTAAATTGTTCTTTTCTGTCTAGAGTCGTAAGCACTAGGTCCTCCCTTATCCCTATGTTTCTAACTTTATTAAGCCACATAGCAATGGGAGGTGGTCGTGGGTCCCTCCAGCACAAATTAATACAGGCTTTTGCTGCATTCACCAGGTGACAAAGCACAGATTTTTTTATATTTCTGAAGCGGAATTTGTAAACAATGTAACAAGAAAAAGGCCAGGTCATCTGGGATCTGAAAATCTGTAAGTTCTTGAGTGATCCTCTGTACTTCCAGCCAGTACTGTCTAATCTTTGAACGTGACCAAAAAATATGCAGTAAAGTCCCTTGTCTCTCACAGCATCTCCAACAGCGATCCGAAGCTTCTTAGAAAAATTTGTTAAGAATTGAATGAGTATAATACCAGCGTGTTAAGCTTATAATTAGATTCCTGAATTTTCGTACATCTAGATGATTTTAGCGAAAGATGTATGATATTCTGATGCTGAGCTGGTGTGAAAATCTTGTCAAGATCTCTCTCCCATTTACTCAGGCCTGGAATTATAAAATCATCTGGGGGTGATATCAACAATGCGTACATCCTAGAAATCGTAAGGGGAAGAGGTTACTTTTCCTCACAGCATAACTCGAATTTTGTATGCGATCGTTGATAGCCTTCCGAATGGGCCGAAGGTTTCAAAGTAATGGCGTACCTGTAATGCCTGCCAAAAATGTATTTCAAACTGTCCTCCCTGCTGCATCAAAGAGTCTATCGTTGGCCATATATTGGAGGTCAAAAAATGTGAAGCTTGAAAACAGCCCTTCTCCCTAAGGTTCCCGAACACTCCTGGCTCTAGGCCTGGAGGAAAGTCAGCGTTTCCCAAAATGGGAAACAATGGTGATTGCTTAGTGGAGAATCTAGGGTTCTGGCTGATCTTGGAACCTATTTGCAATGTGGGGCCTATAATAGGATGTGATTTAAGAGAGGCTGGTAGAGATGCATAACACCATATGGCTCTATCCAAAGGCACTGGGCTAACCTGTTGTTCAATGGTCATCCACAGATTATAATCTCCATGTCTACACCAGGCTATTATTCTGCCAAGATGAGCTGCTTGATAGTATTTAATTATATCTGGGGCCGCCACTCCACCTACCCTCTTGGGCAGTGTGAAAAGATCTCTGCTGATCCTTGGGCATTTGCTAGCTTATATAAATTTTGTAAACAAGGCACGAATCTGACTAAAATAGGAAATAGGCCATGGGAATAGCAATGGGTAATGCTTGGAAAAGATACAAAAATTTGGGTACTATATTCATCTTGATGATATTGCACCGGCCAAACCAAGAATGTATTCCTCTGCGCCACTTATCTAACAATGCTCTTACTGAGCTAAGTAGCGGTGGACAATTCACTGCAAAAGTGTCTGCTAAATTTGATGGAATATGAGTGCCCAAATACTTTAGCGCGGTTGGAGTCCATCTAAATTTAGAATTAAGCTGTAGAGTGCTGAGCACAGAACTGGGCAGTACCACTCCCAGCCTCTGATTTAGTATAATTTTTTTTTTAATTTGATAGGGCTCCATACCGCTCAATCTCCCTCATGAGATTGGGTAGTGACACATGTGGATTGGGCATTAAAAAAAGTAGGACGTCTGCATAAGCTGACCCTTTGTGATTATTACCCCCTATTTTTAGCCCCGCAATGTCGCGGTTCTGTCGCATTTTATTCAACAGGGGCTCTAGCAAAAGCGCAAATAATAAGGGTGAAACCGACAGGTATCATTTGAGATTGAGAAAGGTTGAGAAAGGTTTTGAGTACACTCTATTTGCCTTGACTGACGCCTGTGGAGAAGAATACACCCTCGCGATCCATTGTAACATCTGGTCACCCAGGCCCTTATGTTTTAAAACTTCGAACATAAATGTCCAATTAACCCTATCAAAGGCTCTTTCTGCATCTGTACTCAAAAAGACACAAGTACCTTAATAGTGTTGTCTCTCGCTTCACGAGAAGGAATGAAGCCCACTTAATCCATATGGATCAACTGGGAAAGCTGAGGTTGTAAGCGAGAGGCAAGTAGCTTATTAAAAATTTTTAGGTCCACATTAAGTAGAGAGATCGCCAGGTAGCTACCGCAATTCGACAGATCCTTCCCTTCTTTTGGAATAACAGAAATATGTGCCCGCAGTGCATCTAGGGGAAATGCAGTTGTCTGTCCTAGGGCATTGAATACTTTAATCATATACAGACCTAGTTATGAGAGAAAACTCTTAGACCCCTTTCACACTGGGGCGCTTTGCAAGCGCTACAGCGCTAAAAATAGCGCCTGCAAAGCGCCCTGAAACAGCCGCTGCTGTGTCTCCAGTGTAAAAGCTTGCTCCTGCCCATTGAAATCAATGGGGCAGGGTAGCTATATTGCCGGCAAAGTGGGGCTGCAGCGGTGCTTTGCCGGCAGTTTTTCACCCTTTTTCGGCCACTAGCGGGGGTTAAAACCACCCCGCCCCAGTGTGAAAGGGGCCTTATAGTACTGTATGGTAAAACCATCAGGGCCAGGTGGCTTTCCAGATTTAATAATTTTCATTACTGTTTGTAATTCTTCAATAGTAAAAGGAGCTTCTGATTTACAGCGGACCGGGGAGGGCAGGCGGGCCAGACGTGAGGAGGATAGATATTCTTCTAAAGAGAAAAGAGGCAAAGAGGTCGATGCCAAATTATATAACGAGGAATAACATTCCCCAAACGCCTGAGCGATGTCTTTCAGCAATGAGAGTATTTGACCCTTACTCCCCTTTATGTGAGGTATGTATGACATTGTGCGCTGTTCCCTTAGTTTCCTCGCCAACAGTTTTGCCATTTTATCTTTTAATGGGCTTTTCATTCTTATCTTATTTTTGGATGGAGTTTTGCTTTAACTATCAGCCTGTGGACGAATTCCGTTACGTTTTCATTGAGATGTAATTTTCATTATAGGTTAGCAAATTCAAACCAACAAAGTTATTAGCTGTTAGCCTTTATTAAAGGATGAAATAGCTTAGTATAAAAGTATATATAGTTTTAAGTGAATCAGCAAAAAGATAGAATCCATCTTCCACCATGTTGCAGTTGCAGCTTGTTGTCTGAAGTCTGTGCATTAGGAAATGTAGGAGTAAAGCCTCATACACACGATAGGACTTTGTACAAACTTTCCCGTGGATTTTTGTACAAAGGGCATCGGCCCTGAACTTTTTCAGCCAACTTTCACCAAATCACGTGGTTTTTCTGCTCTTTACCGCCACCTTTGGTCAACTTCTGTATTGTTGTCTGATTTTTTGCATTGGTTCTGCAATGGTTTGTACAAAAGTCCTATGGTTTTGAGTACACACGATCAGACTTTGCTCCTTCGGACTTTTGTTGGCAGAAAGTTGGTCCGTTCGCACAGCCAACAAAAGTCTGATGAAAACTGAAAAATATTGGTCCGATGGAGCGTACACACGGTCGGATGTTGGTCCAAAACAGCTAATTTGCATGTTTGTTGTCAAAAAGTCTGATCGTGTGTATGGGCCTTAAGTGTTACAAGAACCATTGATTCTCATGTTTTATGTTTGGAATATACAATATTCACTTTACAAAAATAAGCTGTCTGTTTAGCATTTACTATTGTACACAGTATATGGGTAGTAATGAGTAAGCGGACACACAGGTTATTAAAAATCCATCTGGATACAGGAAGGTAAAATATTGTCAGATTGAACTTTGATCAGTGACCCTTGTGTGTATTATTTGATGACCTGTTCATTGATTAATTCACTGTTCCAATTGACTCTTTGATCCACCTACACAATCATTTATGAAAAACATTCAGACAGCACCTGCTGTTCACTAAGAACCAGGATAATAAATTATATTACATATTCGATACTGCGCACATCTAGCTGGAAAGAAGTGTCTGACAATGTCATCTTGTTTATATCTTGAACATTTTCCTAGCAGTTCTCTCTGATATTGTGCAGATTTCTTTGTCACGCCATTTTCTCTAAATCTGTTTACTGTTCTAGCCCAGTTATTAACCCTTCAGTATCCTAAATATATCTTTTTTTGTCCTTTGCAACAAATTTCCAGGAAAAAAATGGCATGGCATTTATTCCCAGCAGTAAAAGTATTTTTTAATTTTAAGAAGAACTCTTTTCATCTTATTATATCATATTTACATGTTCCAGCTAGCATACACAATTCTAGTCCTGTTTACCAGGCTAAAAGCTTGCCCAAAGCTCAGTAGCTGAACATTCATGAAAGTCTAAAGGCAGCCCGATCCTCTTCTTTTTGGGTCCCCCGCTGGTGGTCCTGGCTCCTCCCCACACGAGTGCACCCCAATAATAAGCCTCTTGCTTGAGTCCATTCACACACAGAGCATAGTCTGGCCCTGCCCCCACTCTATACTCTTTGGCTCACTGGGTGTGATTAACAATGGCTCCCACTGCTGTGTGAGCCAATGAGGAGAGAGAAATACCCAGGAGAGCTTCTGCTCTCATCGACATCACTGGATCAGGGTGGGGCTCAGGTAAATATAAGGGAAAACTGGGGGGAGCTGCACCCAGAAGGTTTTTTACCCTAATGTATAGAATGTATTAAGAAAAAAACTACTGCTTTTAGAACATCATTAACCGGTTCCCGACCAGCTCATGTCTTTTTTACGGGGGCAGAATGGCACCCCTGCGCAAAACCCTGTATGAGTACGGGGGTTCCCTTTAAGAGCCGCCAGAGGGCGCGCACCGCCGGAGGCACGCGCACCTGCTGCACAGCAGGGGACTTAATGCACGTGGCCAGCTGTCATGATCGTGACAGCCATGCGCGATCGCGTGCACGTGAGCCAGCACAGGGATTTGTGTGTGTAAACACACAAATGCCTGTTCTGTCAGGGGAGAGGAGACATGTCATTTGTTCCTACTAAGTAGGAACAAGGATATGTCTCCTCCCCTAGTAAGTCATATCCCCATAAAGTTAGAACACACTGAGGGAACACACATTTAACCCCTTGTGCCCCTTAACGCCCCTAGTGTTAACCCTTTCCCTGCCAGTGACGTTTATACAGTAATCAGTGCATATTTATAGCACTGATCGCTATATACATGTCAATGGTCCCAAAAATGTGTCAAAAGTGTCCGATCCGTCCATCACAATGTCGCAGTACCACTAAAAATCACAGATCACTGCCAATACTAGTAAAATAAATAAAAAATAAAAATGCCATAAAAATGCCATAAATCTTTCCCATAGTTTGTAAATGCTATAACTTTTGCGCAAACCAATCAATATAAGCTTATTGCGATTATTTTTATTTTTTTTACCAAAAATATGTAGAAGGATACATATTGGCTTAAACTGATGAAGAAATTTGTTTTTTTTTTCTTTAATTTGGGGATATTTATTATAGCAAAAAGTAAAAAATATAGTTTTTTTTCCAAATTGACGCACTTTTTTTGTTTATAGCGCAAAAAAAAAAAAAAAAAACGCGGAGGTAATCAAATACCACCAAAAGAAAGCTTTATTTGTGGTGAAAAAAAGGGTACAGCGTTGCATGACAGCGCAATTGCCAGTTAAAGGGACACAGTGCCAAATTGTAAAAAGTGCTCTGATCAGGAAGGGGGTAAATTCTTCCTGGGCTGAAGTGGTTAAAGCAAAATAAACTGTGGTCATGTCACAATATACATCAGTATTTGTATATTTTATCAAAGTCCTTTTTTTTTTAAATGAGCTCTGCCTTTTATCATTAAACAGCAGTCCATAAGTTTAAGTCAAATAACTCTGACTTGGCTGGGATGGGGTCATTAGTCTGAAGGCAGGAAGAAACTTTTCTTTGATGCAAGTGGGTAGTGCCTGAACAAAGATGGCTTCATCCTTGAGGAAAGAAAGGGAGATGATGTCATTGTCAGGGGAAGTAATGTGATCTTGCGGGAAGTAATAAATGACCTTTAGTTGTTAAATCTACACATTAATTAGCACGCATGGTTTTATCATGAAAATTATCTCTGATGCTAGGTCCACTAGATCCATCACCAGCCAAAACTGTATAATCTTGAATTGATTGGGGATGGGTTAGAGCCCTAGTCAGTTTTGTAATGCTGCCAGTCTCCATTTTAGGGACATTTCCCCT
The DNA here is from genome assembly GCA_028564925.1 of Lithobates sylvaticus. Classification (NCBI taxonomy): domain Eukaryota; kingdom Metazoa; phylum Chordata; class Amphibia; order Anura; family Ranidae; genus Lithobates; species Lithobates sylvaticus. The sequence continues at coordinate 381,765,460 of CM053030.1, forward strand.
TACTTCCTGTCAGAACAGGAAGTGATGGGAAATATCTTCAACAAGGACATAAGCAATAACAAAAATACAAATAGTAGCATGAGGAAGACGTATAACTGTTGATAATGTTTTTATTGTTGCCTGTGACTTCCTGCCCATCTGTTTTTATTTGCATTGTTGAATCACTGTAGCTTATAATTGTTGCACACTGTCATACCTTCCACACACATCTCCTGTACATACTGCCCTTTGTCATACACTCCACACTCCTCTCCTGTACATACTGCCCTCGGTCATACACCCCACACTCCTCTCCTGTACATACTGCCCTCTGTCATACACTCCACATTCCTCTCCTGTACATACTGCCCACTTTCAGAACCTTTATACTCATCTCCTGTACATACTGCCCATGCAGTCACTTTGTAAAAACGTTCTGTAGTTCAACCCCTTAAAGCTGGGCATACAGTATATTGTAAAAATATCTTATTAAATTTCCTTTAGATTTACCGTAAACTATGTAGTGCAAAGGCCTGCCTGATTGCATAAAAATTTAAAGCGTTTAGGTTTGACCTCATATTATATGGTTTTGGTAAATCTAAGGGAAAAGTGTACAAGAAAATTGAGAAAACCCAGCGCTGTTTAATCAAAAATTGTGATCAACCCTATATCCTTACTCCCAATGGGGACTGTGATCATTACCAAATACAAAAAATAAATATATAAAGCAAAATCACTTTTAACCACTTAAGCCCCGAACCAATTTGCAGCCAAAGGACCAGGCCCCTTTTTGTGATTCGGCACTGCGTCGCTTTAACTGACAATTACGCGGTCGTGCGACGTGGCTCCCAAACAAAATTGACGTCCTTTTTTTCCCACAAATAGAGCTTTCTTTTGGTGGTATTTGATCGCCTCTGCAGTTTTTATTTTTTGCGCTATAAACAAGAATAGAGCGACAATTTTGAGAAAGATTCAATATTTTTTTTTCTTTTTGCTATAATAAATATCCCCCCAAAAAAATATAAAAAAAAAATTTTTTCCTCAGTTTAGGCCGATACGTATTCTTCTACATATTTTTGGTAAAAAAAATCACAATAAGCAATTATTGATTGGTTCGCGCAAAAGTTATAGCGTTTACAAAATTGGGGATAGTTTTATAGCATTTTTATTAATATTTTTTTTTTTTACTAGTAATGGCGGCGATCAGCGATTTTTATTGTGACTGCGACATTATGGCGGACACATCGGACATTTTTGACACATTTTTGGGACCATTGTCATTTATACAGAAACCAGTGCTATTTAAATGCACTGCTTCCTATGTAAATGACACTGGCAGTGAAGGAGTTAACCACTAGGGGGCGGGGAGGGGCTAAGTGTGACGTGTGTGTTTTTTTTACAGTAGGGGGGTGTGGCTTTACGTCAGACGTCACTGATCGGCTTTCCCGATGACAGGGAACAGCCGATCAGTGACAGGCAGTGTAGGAAGCACATGGAGAGGTTTGTTTACACAGACCTCTCCCCGTTCTTCAGCTCTGTGTCCCGCGGCCACGGTCACGGAGCTCAGGACCAGGTCATGAGCGCACCGCCGGTGGCACGACCCACGGCTGGGCTCTTAAAGGGCCACGTACAGGTACGTGATTGTTCCCAGTCGTGCCATTCTGCCGACGTATATCGGAGTGAGGCGGTCCTTAAGTGGTTAAGTGGTAACGATTGCAAAAAGTGCAATGTGTTTACAAGTGCCGACAAGTTAGTCCATATATGGATCTTTCAAAACGTGCCAGTGATAAAATAGGGTGCAGTGCTCCCCTCCTTTTTTGCTCTCACTCACCATCTCTCAGTGTAAACTGAGCCTGTGAGGGAACTAGTAGTCCTCAGAATGTTTAGGGTAAATGGTTTGTTTATCCGTTTTAGGCTCCAACAGGTTAAATGGGTTCCTCATGCATGTTGTTATGGAGATATAACCAGGAAAGATCCATAGTGTAATTCCATTTCATTAAAAAAAATATGTTTTAAAGCAAATTGAACACATACAAATACTTCTCTTGGATACAAGCATGTAAGACGCCCCTTTAGAACTCAATACTCTGTGATGTCACCAGAAGTTCTCATCTGACTTACACATTTCGCTCTGCCCAGGAAGCACCATCAGAGCCTCTGACGGAGATAACATGCACGTACATATTCAATAAAACAGTGTAGAAAGCCAAGTGCAGTACTTCGGAATCAGTCTTCTGCTAGTGTGGCTTATAAAACCAAGAGTTATTGTGCATTTGGATTTTACATAATACATGTTTAATATCCAAAGGCATGATTTCCATCCCAAACACATGTTACGGTTCTTTAAAACTTAGTTCTAAAATGAAAATGTTCCATATAAATTGTGCGCTTTTAAATTTATTGGATCATGTTTCCTAACTTAAAGGCCATCTGTGCCTTTGTTTTAAAAATCAATCTTGCAAGGCTAATTTAAATAGGAACTTCACCCCCCTCCCCATGGTTCATTTTGTTCTTAACCCCTCTCTTACTTGCTCGCTGGTTTGAGCTAAAATAAAATACTTCTCCACCCAGTGATTCCAGCATTGTCCTAATGCCATCCACAACCACATTCTGGTTCTCCATCTTCTTGGTTGACTTCATCAGTAGACCAGCTGTTTCCTCCAGGAGCTAGCAGCCAGCCCCTTGATGATGCTCCACTGCATACACATAGGGAGGTTAGTTCTATCTAGGACAGAAAGGTGGAAGCACAAGCTGCACTCCACAGAAAAAGGTATCCCCATTAAAATATTTTTTTTTGTGATTTGCTGAAAGAGATACAGGAGGAGTAAAATAAAAAAAGATGTAGAAGTGAGTGAAAGTCTGCTTTAAAGAGGCAGTAAACCTTCCTAAAAAAAATGCATAGCATACTAGCTCATTATGAATGACTTACCTGAGAACGAAGGCCCCGAAGCGGTCCTCATCTACGATCTTCTCCGTCGCCTTCATTCCCAAGGTGACCTCCGGGTCTCGCCGCTCCAGCGCTGTCATTCGCTGGAGCGGCGATGACGTCACTCCCGCGCATGCGCACGAAGGCGGCATATCGCCGTGATCTCGGCATGCGCAGTGCGCCTGCGCGCTGCTGTCTACGGCGCATGCGCCGTACACAGCGGTGCCTGTTTTTTTCTAAATATCTCCTAAACCATGTAGGTTTAGGAGATATTTATTGGACCTACAGGTAAGCCTTAATCTAGGCTTACCTGTAGGTCAAAGTGGTTTGTAAGGGTTTACAACTACTTTAACTGTTGCTAAAATCAACCAAAATGGTAGCTTCTGACATCATCCTTAAGTAACCATCCTTGCTCCTGTGGAACAGGAAATGATCCTGTTGATTTGAGTGTAGCACCTTCTAGTGTGCTAGAAGTAGTGTAGGTTGTTTGTGTAGGTCTGTTATTTTAGGTAAATTAAGTTAGCTCAGGGCTAAGCCTGAGCTGTTGAATCTGGGTCAGGGTTCAGTGAGTCAGGGCTGGATGACTCACCCTGACAGCTCCTCTGGTGCCTCCCCCTGTTTCTGGAGAAAGTTCTAGAGCTAGTGGGTGGAAGTTAGGAGGATCTGCCTAAAATATTTATGAGGCCTCGGCCAATCCCCAGTAGTGGGCTGGCAGGGGGCAGCGTTTGATAAAGGATAAAAATATGTGGGACTTTATATGAGGCTATAAAAATTAAAGTTCGTAGCCATCCCTAAATTGCAAGACTAGCTAGGTTGGGTTCTTTTCCACTACAGTATTTTTGTATTGCCCTCTCCAATGCTGAGACATAGTGTTTACCTACAATTTACACTATCTATTTACATCTTTAGATACCCACATCGCATCTGCTCCTGATGAGTGGAGCTATTCCGAAAAACGCATTGAGAAATTGGATGCTATTCACGTTGTTACCATCTAGGAATAATTTGCAATCTTACTGTACTATGCTGACGTTATGTATATGTTTTACATTCTTGTCATTCATATGTAACAAAAGAGTCTGGCAATACTATGCACTATTATTTTATTATGCTATTATACTTGTATGTATCACTGTATGGAATAAATATTTTATCTTTATATAAAATTATTCCTTGTTTACAATTTACTATTATATAGCAGTTTGCATATTACCCGTTATTAGTCAGCCATATTTGTACCCATTTATCCTGTATGCTTCATATAAAGTCCCACTGGTCTTCCCCCTAGCTAGGGGGCAGAGTTTACCTCATAAATAGACATGAGCCATGCCAGTAGGGGAAATGGAAGATGGAGATATAGTGCTGAGGAGGCTGTTGGTGGCCCTCAGCGGTACCCTCTAGTCGGGGGGGGGGTGACCTTGGGCCAGGGCTTGGGTGCTGGAAGGATCCTGCTACAACACATGGAGGGAGCCCTTCCTGGAGGCACGGGAACAAGAGAGAGGACAGTGTGAGTAGGTTAGCACTACTGGGGACTTACAAGGGGAGAGACGGCCACATGTAGCCAGTTCTCCCTGAAGACAGCAGTGTGCTTAAGTCTTCAACCTTCTCTGGGCAATCTCATGATAGTCAGCTGGGTGGGCTGATGAGAGTCAGTTTGGAAGACTGGTGTGGAGAAGTTAGCCTGGAGGGCTAGTGAAAGAGGCAGCTGCAGCCAAGTGGGTTGGCAGTGCCTGAAGAGGTGGTGCTGGGACCAGTGTCTACAGGGAGGAAATGATGTGAAAGTGCAAGCTGTGTCACTCCACTATTCTACTCTTATAGGGGCTGCAAGTCCCTGCCTTTAATGGGCCGTTGCTGGAGAGAATGTTAAATCATCATAGAGTGACATAGCTGGAACAAGCAAGTATGTGCTGGAGGAAGAAGTTGGAGCTGTATATAGAGACTATATATAGAAAGAATGTCCCTGAAGTTATTGAAGTTTTGCTGAAGTGGGCATCCCATAACCTCCCATCCCTATCCAAGTTATTAACCCTCAATAAATAATAAAAACAAAGTCATGGACTGTTCTCTGTCTCTGGAGTGTCTGTTCAAAATTCGGTGTGTCTGGCTGTGCAGAAGTGGGGACTCAAGTTCATCTGCGGCCCTTAAAGTGGTTGTTCTAGCAAGAAAAAACACATATATGGGAGTCTGAGAAAGCTGCGCACCCCGATGCAAGTAATTGGAGAGGTTCAAACAAATTCCCCATGGGGCTTTTTAACAGCAATGAGAAACAGATTTAGTGGTAAAAATGTATTGATGATTTTATTATTAACCAATTGATCAAACTTCAAAGGTACAAGAGTTTAAAATATGATCTCTGGTGTACATATAAGCAAACAAACATGGTTAAGGAAACAGCATTCATTATAGGATTTCTTTTTGCAAAACAATTGTTTTATATATGATTCCCTGTCATCTTTGACTAAATATCCATTTGATGTATGGAAATGCCCCAATGCATTTCGATCTTGGGAAATTACGGTCTTCTTCAGGGTGTTTCTCACATTTCTGTGGGTACATCAAGGGGACAAATTTCAACATTTCACAAAATACATTTTAATGCTGATACATTACGGTATCAAACATAAGCTATATTTACCCCTTCCACCAAGTAAATTCGCTTGAACCAGAGACTTCCCTTAAAAGCCAAACCTTTTCCCTGGAGGTGGTCCCAGACACCGCCGCAATACTTTCCCTGCCCGGTCCCCCCAAAAAGAGAAGGGGGAGAGGGGGGCAACTGCCCCTGTGGTCACAGGCTTTCAAGTGGTCACAGAATCCTTGGGCCCCCCACAAGTGAGCATGTGGGTGGCGGCACCACGAGAGGACAATTATAAACTATTATTATTTCAAAGAGGACCTATCAAAAAAGGACAGGAGGGAAAGGATACATGCTGCCAAAAGGAGGAATGCCTCCAAGAGGTGAAGAATCTTAGGATATCTATTAGGTATTTATTTATATATTTATGATTATTTTGCTATTAGGGGTTTGAGATGTATGTATAATCCCATGTATTTTAAGCACTAAAAGGCATCTTATTATATAATTTACATAAAAGGTTAAAAGGATATATATTGATAGGAATAGGATGGTCATCTGGGTGTTTTATGCCTGCCAGATGATCACTGCTGTTTAAAAAGTGTGTGGTGAAAAAATGTGTTGTGATATGTCGCTGTTTGCCCAGCGATCCAGTGGATGTGAAGTTGAATTTAAATGTGACAATAAATACTAGTGTGATAAGACTAAGTTAATAATAAATGCGAGTGAGAAGTGACAAAATTAATAAGTGATGTATAATGTGAAGCGATCCGGATAATCAATAAAGTAAAATAAAGTAAAATGTGTTAAGCATTACTAACAATTAGCTAATATAGAAAGTTCAAAAGAGTACCAGATATTAAAGAGAGTATACATGGGACACTAAAATAATCATTATACCAGTAAACCATAGATAATCACCTGACGATTGAACGTGGTATATAAGCAATACGGACCTAGGAAGGGTGTGCAGCGCCTCTGGTTAATAGTAGCCAGAGCAATAACTGCATCTAGATGGTAACAAAACATTTCATTAAAATCCATTAATTAGTTCTATGCTAATGTAGCGGTGACACCTTTTCAAGGTGTCCGCTATGTGTAAATTTCTGTATTTTTGTCTCTCAGAACAGTAAAGGGGTTCTGAGAGCTAATTGGATAGGGAAGCGTTGGCATCAGTTTGGCTGGGCTGTGTTGGGGTTCTACCTGATCATGTGTGTGGTGAGGTACACATGACAGGCTCAGAACCAGGCCTGGTTGGACGTTTGGGTACCAGCATTCCCCAGAGCCAATCAGTGGATGCATTTGGCTCCGCTGAGGAGGGTACGTAAGATGCTGGAGTAACGTGTTCAGGGTTCGTTAGGCCAGAGCTGCCTGTACCTGGAGCTGGACCGGAGTAGCCCCGCGAGGGGTCCCGGTCACGGGAGCGTGTGCCGCCCCGCAACATGATTGGTTTGACAAGCCCCACAGACCCGCTTGGTCTGGGGCAAGGATCCATCTGTTCCAGAGTCTCGGAACCGGCTGGTCCGAGGAGCAATAACTGAGGGAGGATTCAAGGCGCCCGGGTGCGCTCTCAACTTGGAGGGGCACCGCAGCTTGGGTAAGCGACCGGGGGAGGACTCTTCAGAGGAGGGCCAACAAGCTGGCATCCTGAGAAGTGCCTGGTTGCTGGGTTGTTAAGGACACGAGAGAATCCACGCTTTCCCAATACTGTCAAGGAGACGGATAACGTTCCAGGTACTGAGGAAAGGTTCCTGTTTTGTTTCTGAGTGCCACTTTGATTCAAGGTCAGAGACTTTGCAAATTTCGTAATTCAAGTGCTGACTGCCATAATCTCTGGCTAGAGATTTGTTCAGCTTGGAAGCGCCCAGCTGCGAGTGGCTACTCTCTGTGTTGGCGAATAGAGACATTCGTATACTTAGCAGTTCAGAGTGCCTGAGTTTCCTTCATCCTTGCCCTCTGTTCCCACATGAGACTGTGTCTGTTGGATGTTACCCCTACAAATAAAAACCTTTCAAAAGGACTTTTATGGTGTCAGCGTGCAAAGTCGTTGGGTACTAACTCTGGGAACCCCTAGACCTAGAGGAACAAGCCAAGCGGAGGTAACCGGTAAACCCAAAAGTCAAGGCCGCCCCATTGAGGGTTATGGCCGCTACACTAATAATACCTAGGCTCTTATGGTGGTCCTTACCCATCCGTCCTTGTGTGTAAATGACAGTACACTTGCCAGGGATCAGCTACGGATCCTAGCATATGGTCTGTTTTATATTGCTTACTTGTTAGGTTGAATTGTCCCTAGGTGATCTATTGCTCCACCCTACAACACTCCAAACGAAGGGGGCCACCTGAGCCGCTAATGAGGCTCTTCTTTGGTTTGGCTTTTAAGGGAAGTCTCTGGTTCAAGCAAATTTACTTGGTGGAAAGTGTAAAAGGGTAAATATAGCTTATGTTTGATACCGTAATGTATCAGCATTAAAATGTATTTTGTGAAATGTTGAAATTTGTCCCCTTGATGTACCAACAGAAATTTGAGAAACCCCTTGAAGAAGACCGTTATTTCCCAAGGTCGAAATGCATTGGGGCATTTCCATACATAAAATGGATATTTAGTCAAAGATTACAGGGAATCATATATAAAACAATTGTTTTGCAAAAAGAAATCCTATAATGAATGCTGTTTCCTTAACCACGTTGGTTCGCTTATATGTACACCAGAGCCCATATTTTAAACTCCTGTACCTTTGAAGTTTGATCACTTGGTTGATAATAAAATCATCAATTAATTTTTACCATTGCATCTGTTTCTCATTGCTGTTAAAAAGCTCCATGGGTAATTTGTTTGAATCTCTCCAATTACTTAAAGTGCTTGTTAACCCACATATTGTTGCTACCATCCCCTCTGTTATAATAAATGCTGTGCCCCACTGTATGTGTTTTCTAAAAAATCCACCAATAAATACCTAATTTTATACCCTCGACTGTCTCTCTCCTCTCCAGGTCTGACAGCAAAGCATGTGGAGCCGATAAACCCCCTCTGACGTCAGCCAGGAGGAGAGAGACGGCCACTCACGTGATCGCCGAGCAGCGCTATGAAATAAGGTATTTATCTGCGGATTTTTTAGACAAAAGGGATGGTAGCAAGAACAATATCTTATGATACCAGCAGGAGGGGGAAGGGCACAGGAGACTTACAGACACACAGGACAGAGCAGGGCTGCGGATGATGGAGGCATGTAAAACGGAGCACAGTGTCAGGGCTCAGCAGCCATGATATACTGTGGTCAGTTTACAGGGGGGAGGGTATAGCCAGGCAGGATGGCCCAGGTATTTCAGGTGATACAGTGGGCCAACTGACACAGCACAAGCACTGTTCTGTGTAACATGCTTTAAGGGAACAGAATCCAATAGTTTTTTTTAGGTTAACAAACACTTTAAGGGGGTGTGCTACAGTACATTAGCAATATCATTTTAAATCAAAGGTGTAGTTGTCCTTTAAGACATGGTATCATAGCTCAATGCAAGTATTCTCCGACACTGATGGGGTCTGGAGATGCAAGCTCCTGCTTACATCAACCTTTTGAGCACTAGAAGCTGTATATAAGTTCTTTGAATTCACAGTAGTGAAAACTGCAGGGGCTTCCAGTTTAAACAAGAACTCCCTTAGTTCAGGAACTAGAAGTTATTACTTAGCTGACTTTGTGTATAAAAACACACTTTTTTTTTTCTTTTTGAGGTTTTATGATCCTTTAAATTAAACATCCAGGAAATAATTCAACAGTCCTTTATGTAACATGCGGAAATAACATCCATTTGAAAATGCCTTATGTGTACAATGGGTATACCACTGAGCTGCCATGCTAGAATTCCCATGTTTACCAAGATCTGCTCTGAAGTCACCATTTTGTGCACTTCATTTGATGCATGCTAAATAAAGGAAGTTGCCTTGTTTATAGAAGACTATTTGAGTAAACTGTATTCATATGGAATGGTGCTGCAGGAATGTGACTAGACAAAGAATTTAGCAGAGCAAAGCTAGACTGCTGAGTGTTTCTTAGTCATATCGCATAGTAAGCGGTTACTCTTAGGGAGACATTGTATAGGAAAGGAAAGGTACCGCTTTTTTATATTACACTTAGTTCAGTTATTTTTAAATGAGTAATTTTCATATGTTATGTAAAATTAATGCATTAATATAGCACATAATGGGTGGAGTAAATGCCTACAATGAACTTCACCTATTTGCTCCAATTTGGTCTGCTTGTAAGGGTAGGTTGTGTGTTGTGAAAGACAGATGACATCTCCTCTCAGTGTTCCCCATTAACTATGCCAGGCACAAGAAGGGTCGGTTGTCCCAACACATAGCAGGTACCACGCCAATGACTGGTTGCAGGTAACCTTTTGTTGCTGTGATATCAATAGACCTTTTTGTGTGCTGTGGTAGACTCAGACCTTTTTATTTAAGCGCTAGGAGCCGACGTGCACCCCTTCAGTAACTTCAGACCAGGATTAGTGTGGTTAACAACTTTTACTAAAGTGCAGCTAATAATGGCTGCCCTGGGTATCTGCAAAGGCAATGTCTTTGTGAGTAAAGTCCATAGCTGGCACAACTCGATGGGAGAAGTTCATGATTAGGGTGTATCCCAAATACCGGTGCTCCAAAGAGGGACTACATTTCTCAGCGTGTCCTGTCAGGTTCCTGTTCTTTATACCGCAGGGATGTGCAGTCAGGGGAGGCAGGTGAGGCAGAGCCATGAACATTAAAAAAAAAAGTCGAGCTTCAAGGGTCGTATCTCGAAGGCCTGAAGTCACAGGGACCCCAAATTTGGGGGGTATGTAGCCTAAGTCCTACCCCACCACTGGTCCTACGACCTATGGTTCCGGAGATATGGGGCTCTTTGGGCAGCCTGTCAGAAGCTACATACAGAGTGGCCAGTTTAAATACAAGCTGCACACTCTGCTTGCAGCAGACTGAGAGGATGAGCTCACAGTGCCTCTCTTCACTTCTTGTCAGAGGCACTGAGCTCAGTGGACAGCTTGGAGCCTTGGACCAATGGTAAAGTACCATTAGCCCCAGCTGTCCAATAAAAAACGCTGCAGTGGAGACACGCCTCTCACTGCAGTGTCATAGAAGGGTCATAGAAGGGGCACGTGTCCTTCCATCCCAGCCCTCTTAACTAGAAGGAAATAACATGGGTTTATGGGTATAAGAGTTACCCACAATCCCATGTTTTTCTCACACTGTTAAGAGGGAGAGTGAGAATCTGTTGAAGAGGTACTGTTATATTCAAGCTAAAATCATATAGTTATATGCTATATGTTATAAGATAATAATTTATTATTTATCTATTTACTGTGAAATTACTGGTTTGAAGTTATAACTTCAAACTTCAGTAATTTGTCCGTTAAGCTACTTTCTTGAGTACATTTTTTTAAAATCTAGTAAATTACCTTAAAAACATTAAAAAATATTTGTATATTACGTATGGTAATCAACCCCTTGCCACCCAGTCCAATTATGACACTTCTCTTCTACATGTAATAATCATCATTTTTTTGCTAGAAAAGTACTCAGAACCCCCAAACATTATATATATTGTTTTAGCAGACACCCTAGGGAATAAAATGGTGGTCATTGCAACTTTTTATGTTACACGGTATTTGCGCAGCAATTTGTTAAATGCTTTTTTTTGGAAAAAAGCTTTCATGAATATAAAAAAAGAAAAAAAAAGATAACCTGATTTTTTTGTATAATGTGAAATATGTTGTCAGTTTGAGTATGTGAGCTATCTTTGTGTCATGTAGCAAAACATAATACTTGTTACTAGTTTAGCATTATAGCTCTAAGGCCTTGTGTACACTGCTGCTGGTAAACGGACATTTAGGAGCAGTTGGAAGTTTTTTTTCAACTGACCCTGAACTCTCCTCTATGTTATCTTATCTGTCCATGTACACAGGGTCATTTACAGTCGTTTCTAGGCAGTTGAGTTTAGAGGCATTTTTTGGAATGCAAAAAAATGCGTTCAGAAGCTGAGTTTAGAGGCATTTCAAGTGTCAAACACTTCTAAATGCTTCTAAACACAGCAAATGCGGCAACTTGCGTTAAGACGCATTTCGTTTACAGGTTTAAATTTTTTTTAAACACTTCTAAACGCAAATACCGTTAAACGTGGCAAAACGCTGCTAAACGCGGCATGTAAACGTGGCAAAATGGACGTTTTAAACGTGGGTTACTATCTGCCAAGTTAAATTGTTCAGGAGAGGTTGTAAATACATGAAGTATACATGAAGCCTAACATAGCAAAATGAAAAACACTATACCTTCATCATCATCATACTTGCTAGGATGTAACTCAGGCCAATCCATGTTTCTGGGTGTCCAGGCTAACCTTGGTTTATATGCCAGCATGCAAACTTTTTGTAGAGCAGAATGTAGATATGGTGTGGTGGCATGTGGTGCAATGTTTCGGAGCCATGCAGGACCCCTTCGTGAGGCATCTGACAAAGGGGTCCTGCGTGGCTCCGAAACGTTACATTGTTGTGATGTGATCTTTCTTCAATAAAAAACATTTTGGACAAAATTGAAGATACTTGATGTACGGGCGAATATTTACATTCTGTTGCAGTTCCAGTATCCAGCTGGTGGTCGCTGCAGCACTCAGTACCTTGAGAGCTCATTCCAGGAACGTGGAATGTGCTTTTTGTAGAGCAGCCTCCCAGCCCCTATGCAAACAATAAAAAGCAAACTTTACTCTCTCTCTCTATAACCATTGTTGCTGAAGTTGACCTAAAATAAAGCTGCATTGTGCATGGAATTCATCTCCGACCTTGTTTTATTTCTATATTATATTCCATTACACATAGGGCAAGCTTCCAGGTTTGTGAGGCAGATTATAGAATTGGAAGGGAAGAGGGACAGAATGGAGAAAGCTGAAGTCCCAACTGAAAATCCAAAGTGATTGCAAGAACTATGCCTACTATATATATATATTATAAATCCCCAAAACTAGTTAAAGAGGTGAATTTGCAGAAAAGAGTGGTATATTACAGTATATTCTGGTGCTATTGGTTTTGGTCCTGAAAATAAGCAAAAAAAGTATTAGCGCAGCTCAAAGTGTTACTGAGTTCCTAACTGTTCCTTACTCTAAAACACCACCCTAATGCTGCGTACACACGATCGCACATTCCGACAACAAAATCCCATGTTTTTTTTCCGACGGATGTTGGCTCAAACTTGTCTTGCATACACACGGTCGCACAAAGTTGTCGGGAATTTCCAAACGTCAAGAACGCGGTGACGTACAACGCGTACGACGGCACTAGAAAGAGGAAGTTCAATTTCAAGTGCCCCACCCTTTGGGCTCCTTCCGCTAATCTCATGTTAGTAGAAGTTTGGTGACAGACGTTTCGCGCATTTCAGCCTCCTGCTTTTACGATCGTTACTGCTCTTCAGTTTGTGCTTGTGGGTTTGTATTTCTATTATGTATTTGATTTTCAGTGCTTTCTTGTCCGCTCGTATCTGATTTTCAGCTCCGGCCTTTCTGTTTTTCAGTGCTTTCTGTTAGTTCGTTCTGACCAGCCGACCGTTTTGAAGCCATGAGGCCCCTCACCCTTGTAATTACTATACAGCTCAGTGCTATTACCTCCCACCACGGCTTGCACAGCTGATACCCATCATCACACACTATATTAGTCTCCACAATGGCAGGGATCAGGTATCACACTTTCCTGCCGGCGTTTTGCTATACTACAGCTGACTACAAACTCTCCCTCTACCAGGTAATACTAGTATCTTACTTTTTGCAATTCATTTTGCACCAACTTACTCCTCTTCACTATTAAGTGATACTAATGTTACTCTACCTACTCCCTTTTATTCTATAGCCATTTATCACCTTTGGCCCAGGCACCACTAGCCATTGCAATTTCCCACTGCATGGCTTGGAGATCTTGCAGCCTTTCAAATGTGTAGCAGCCGTTTGCTTTTAACAGCACAAGATCCACTGTATACTGCATGGATACACTGATACCATACTCTTGTACCCCAAGACCCTTGGGCCTATCCCTAGCCCTTTAACCCTTTGCAAGTGAGTACCATTACCATTGAGCGGTGCAATTTACAGGTTTATACCTATTAACATATTATGTTGTATATTAATGACTCTACTCTGTCTTATACAGTATTATTGAGCAAATACAGGAACAGATATTGCCTTGAAAAAGGACGTCCGTCCGAAACATGTCGGCATTTTCCTGAAAGACCCCGATATTATCGCAAGTTGCTGTGCAATTTATGCATTTTGTACATGTCTATGGTTACACATGAATACCATGTATATACACTGCTTTGTATATCTATATGTCTACTTACCTATTCATTGATTTACCTTTGGGCCTGAAGCCCTTAATAAAAAACTTTTTTTCACATGCATATACTCTTTATGTCTATCTGTTTAAGCTTCTCTTTGGGGTATAGGCCGTGTTAATGCACACTAGGCCTCACAAATTTGCTATTTATATATGTGAGAAGCGATAGACTAACCTGCCACCACTCACTTGCCCAACAAATATTGTATCTTCAAACAAAAAGGGGGATGGAGGACTGGGGATTATAGCGGTGCAAAGGTAATGTACGAAGGTCGGGGTAGACTCACAGTTCAAAGCTCATAATACTCATTAATTTAATAAAACAATTTTTATTACATATAAATAGTAGCACACATGACAAAAAATATATATATAAATGCAACAAATAATAGCAATATATATTTTACGAATGAAGATCAGTTCAATAAATCAAGGCAGGTGAAGGAGTCACCTACATTGATTTTACAGTCATTGATACAGAAAATTACAAGGGCAACAACAGAGTTAAATTATTCATATAAGGTTCAAGGTACAATTCACATATAATGTGGAAAATAGACCTGAGATGGATTAAGTAAGTCTTAGTAGACTATTCCGACATGTTTCGCCATAACAATGGCTTCCTCAGGGTATGTCTACTTTGCGTACTTGATGTGTCTATTGAGAAGGAGGGTTTCATAATTAGTTTCATACTCAATGGGAGAGGAGATTGGAGCCAATTAGTTAGATAGATAACAATAAGGGAACAGATGGAATATAGAGTGAAATATCTCCAATTATCAACACAAGGGAGGTGCTAGAGCCCCTCCTTCCCAAGATGGAGGAAGGGAAGGGAAAGAGAACATCCCCCCTAGGAGGTCTCCCCAGACTTACCCCATTCAGGGCGCGGATCAGATTCAGCCGTGGCCACAGGGCGGGGTGGTCATATAGGGTGCCTAAGGTGCCTAATAGAAGGCGGAAGTCACCAGATTAAGCATACGATATATTATCTAGTTAAAAAGGGGTAAACCAAGTAAGTATAAAAAACAAAAAACAAAAAGCAACAAAAAGTAATTTAAGTAGTGTTGTGAGTCCATGGAGGATTGATTCCTGGACGTAACACCATACACTACATGAAGGACAATGTCTCAAATGATTACTTACAGTTCGTTTGTTTGAAAAAAAAAAAAAAAAAAAATTTTTTTATTGAAGTAGAGTATAAAAAATATATGTGAAAAGAAACCAGGGGATTCTGAGAATTGACCAGAATAAACACAGGAGGCACCTGTAAAGGCAATGAAAAAGACAGGAGATTGTGTTAGTGAATAAAGAGTTAATTAGAGTGAAGGAAAAGGAGTTGGATTTGGGTGAAAATTAAGAATGGAAATTAATTACCTGTTTGTAAGGTATGAAATACAAAGAGTGGGGCCCAGTTCCGCCTGTGACATACAATCACAGGTGCCCTTGAAGTAAGGGAGGACGGAAAAGATGTCCAGTCAGTCAGGGGTCCGCAACCGGCTAAACAGAAAAGGTAGTAATAAGATAGCTCTAATAAGTATTCAGTAAGCCAAGAAAATACCGAAAAGGAGTAGAGAGAAGATTTAGTTGCTTACTTGAATTCAAACGAATGTGATGCGTCAGGTGCCTCCAGAGTCCTGTGGTGGACTGAAGTTTGAGGCTGGTTTAAATGCCGCCTTCCAGATTGAGAGGGCGTGGAACCGCCTCTCAATCAGCGGACATAGGAGCCTGAGCGCATGCGCACAGTGCGTCACGGCCGGGAGCCTACAGATCCCATAGTTCCCGGTGGCGTGCGCGCTGCGGGCGTGATGACGTCATCGCTGCGTAGCAGCTAATGAATGGCTAAGGCTGGGGGTGGGCGGACTGGGAGAGGTCCGCCCTTGGGTGTCCATATTAGGCAGCAGGGCTGGCCCCAAGAGTGACGTATCCGCCCCATGGGCGGCGGCCCGATCAGCACGCCGAATGGTGGTAGGAAGGCGCCCGAGAGGACAGGGAAGGGGGGAGGTACGAAGGGCTAGAGTGGAAAGGAGCCAATATTGGCTATATATTAGCAGCGTTCCGATGGGTTGAGAGAATTAGGAACATTGTCATCTAATAATAGTCCAAAGTTATCAATGCTAAATCCAATAGGCTTTGAGCTTGTTTAGATCATAGCTCAGTGGAGATCTTAACTGATTAATTATATAAAACATGACAGTTTGAGCAAAAGTAAATCAGACATGACAAGCCAAATTTAAATTGGTCAAGCGTCTTTTACCAGGGTCAGGGGCAGTTTAACAAAAGAAAGTGTATGCAATCAAGATTCTATACCCATACAGTATATTTCAAAATTTTTTTTTAAAAAAATATAATAAAATGAGAATTTGTTTGCATAATACAGGGCATAATATATTAATTGATAATAAGCATAAGAGATTTCATAGAGCAATAAAGATAGACAAAAACGGAGCAGGCTTTGGCGCATGGTGGTAGGGACCCCACCGGGTAGGGCTCCAGGAAGGGGGTGACCATTTCTATTCAAGAGAAATGGTTCGTAATAGGGGTAAGGGTTATTAGAGAAAGGATTTGAAGCTGATGTACTCGTTCATACCTGGGTATCTGGTGGCATCAAGGGTGTATATCCACCTAGTTTCAAGTTGGAGAAGACGGTTGTCAATGTCCCCTCCGCGTACATTCAAGGGTAGATGTTCAAGAGCAGAAAATAGTATTGTAGTGGGATCGAAATTGTGTTTTAGAGCTACATGGCGGTTTATCGCAGTTGAAATTTTCTTTTTGAATAGAGGTTTAATATGATCCTGTATGCGAATGGAAAACGCTCGTTTTGTTTTACCGATGTAGAAGCAACCACATCGGCAAGTAGCTAAATAAATAACCCCTACTGTATTACATGTGACCCGATGTTTGGGCTTATGTAAATTCCCATTGGGTAGTAGAGTGTTAGTCGAGTTGGACAGAAACTGACATGAGTCACAATGTCCACAAGGGAAGGTACCAGTTTGGTCCATTTTTTTTGGATCATCAGGGGCATAAAAATGGCTAGAAGTAAGTTTATCACTAAGGGATAATGGTCGACGATAAGTAATTTCAGGGTATGTTTTCACATACTGTCCAATGACGGGGTCAGAAGATAGTAGGGGCCAAAATGTGTTTATGGTATTTCTAACTTGGGCAGACTGGTTGGAGTATTGAGTGATAAGACGTACAGGTTGGTTTAGTTGAAGATTTTTGTCCCTAAAGATTAGTTCCTTTCGTTGCAAGCGTTTAACTCTATTAAATGATTGTTTAAGTAAATTGTGGCTGTAGCCTCTAGATTTCAATCTTTGATATAGTTCAAAAGATGCTTGGTAAAAGTCTTTATCATTAGTACAATTTCTTCTTATTCGCAAATATTGGCTGTACGGTATGCTTTTTATAAGGTTTTTAGGATGGGAACTGGATGCATGCAATATGGTATTGCCGGCCGAGGTTTTTCTGTATAATGAAGAGTATAATTTACCTTCATTATCAATAGATATGGTGAGATCTAGAAAAGTGATCTTTTCTTGACTATATTCCAAGGAAAATTTGAGATTGTACGTGTTGATAGAGATTTTTTCAAAAAAACGTTGTAGTTCTGGATAGGTACCAGTCCAGAAAATTAAAATATCATCGATGTATCTCATCCAAGAGAGGATGTGCTGGGTATAGCACCTCATCTCTGGATCCGAAAGAATGTCTTTCTCCCACCCCCCCAGATACAGATTGGCGTAGGAAGGGGCACATTTAGTGCCCATTGCTACGCCCTGTATCTGGAGGTAGTGGGAGGTTCCAAACGTAAAGTAATTTCTAGTTAGGATAAACTTTAGCAAAGATAAAACAAAATCATTATATGATTGTGCATTGGGGCCAAGGCGTTTAAGTTGTTTGGCTACAACTTCCACTCCTCTGTCATGAGGTATGGCGTTGTAGAGACATTCAACATCCAATGCGACCAGGTAAGAATTCACAGGTAGTTGCTGGTTTTCAAGGATGCGTAATAGGTGAATAGTATCTTTAATATGTGAAGGAAGAGCTGATACCAATGGGGCAAGATGTTTATCTACGAGTTCACTGGCTTTTTCTGTGAGCCCTTCACAGCCAGACACAATAGGTCTGCCTGGGGGTTTGTTTAATGATTTATGAAGTTTGGGAAGGGAGTAAAAGGTAGGGGTTTTAGGGTGGGTTACATGTAAAAATTTCCAAGTATTGGTATCTATAGTTCCCTTTTTAGTTGCATGAAAAATTAAATTTTGATAATCTAAAATGTATGACTTGATTCTAGTGGGGCAAATGGGTCTGTACCATTCGTGGTTGTCAAGGATGTCGTGGCACATATTCATGTAAGCCAGGACATCCATGACAACCACGTTTCCCCCTTTATCAGAGGGTTTGATGACTATATCGCGATTGGACTGGAGGGATTTAAGAGCTCTCTGTTGTGCTTTGGTGAGGTTGGACATACCTGATTCAGCCAAGTTGAGTTTTTTTAGTTCCTTAGTAGTTTGTTCCACGAATGCCCAGATAGCGGGATTTGTGGTTAATGAAGGGAAGTTTCTAGATTTTGGTTTGAAAGAAGTGGGACAAGAAAAAGTCGGGGCCGGACTAGTGATTTCATTTTGCATATTGTCCAGCAGATCGTCGTCAGTTGGGTCGGCTTCGTCTAAAAGGGTCATTAGGTCTTCAAGGGCTTGGATTTCTTCTAAAGTGGGAACAGTTTTGTCTGTATTAGCCATCTGAGTGGATGTAGTTTTTGAATGATAGATTGTTTTATATAGTAGTTTTCTCGCAAAGAGATGAAGGTCTTTCACTAATTGGAAACAATCGAAGTCCATGGAAGGGCAAAAAGTAAGGCCCAATTGTAGGACTTGGATCTGGGGTGATGTGAGGGGAGTAAGGGAGAGGTTTACAACATCAAGATTTGTTGCTGCAACTAATTCCGTGGTAAGCTGAGGGATTATGTCGGTGTTGACGGTAGGTCTTGGTTCTGGCCTAAAAAAATAGGTGCCATTTTCAGTTCTTGAGAAGGTAAGGGAAACATGGAGGGTAGGCACGGTTCACTGGCTCTTCTAATGGGTGATGCAAGTGCAGGGGTTGAGAAGTTGGAAGAGTCCAACGTACACGTGTGTGTAGTTGGAAGGGGTATATTTGAGGAGGAGGATTGATTTTTTAGATGGGGGGTCGAGACATTCGAAGTTTTTGGACGAGTGCTAGGGGGTCTAGCTAAGGTACTGGTATTTAAAGCTCGTTTAATTAGCTCTGTAGATGAAATATGTTGGTCATTCTTTCGTTTTTTTGTGATAGGATCCTGGGAGAGTTCGTGATAAGTTGTACTTGAGCTAAAGGAGTTAGATGAAGTACTAGATGGATCAGTGTTATTTTTAGGTGGTTGGAAATTAGATGATTTTGTTGGTCCTCTGGGGAAAGTGGGATTGTCCCATTTGTAGGCATAGCCATTTTGATGAGCAGATCTATCTCTTAGGAATTTATTTTCTTTATTGCTGATAATACTTAGGGTATATTCCTCAATATGTGCCCGTAGGTTTTTATCCTTTTGGGCAAAGCGGGGGGATGATAGACATAAGATATGATTTTCATACCAGTCAGAGACCGAGGTATCGAGTTGATCAAGTTCACATTCATACTGTTTACATAGTATGGATATCATGCCAAATGAGCAAGTTTGGAGATTGAATTCCCAAGAAGATTTGAGAACATCATTGACTTTTTTTACATTGGGAAAGATTTGAATTCGTAGTCCCCATGGGACGATTTTATGTTCAATATATTTCTCAAAGTACGTTTTATGCCAATATATTCGTACCTTCTTTTCCAAGAGGCGTTGGAGTCGCATAAAGTCACGATCTAAATCGGCATCAGAAATGTTGTTGGAATTCTGAGACTGTTGGATTTTGGTCATCAATCCCTTCCATGCCTCCCCGGTGAGGTCAACCATCATGCGCCAAAGCGTTTTAAGGCTCTCAATAATAAACAAATATTCGTTATCAAAATAATAATAGACAATTGGTTAACATTTCATTGTAATATATTCATATATTTTTTCGGTAGGTATTTAGAAAGAAGAGCTATGAATTGTGTGTATCCCCCAAAGCTAATTAGTTTAGATAAGATGGAGTTGTTTGAGGACCATCTGTCGAGGATTAGTGTATTGAAACACCTGGGACAGAAAGTAATATACAAGAAAGGCAGAGAGGGTCCACTAAGTAATACAGCACCTCATCCCTGAATATAAGAGTATCAAACAAAAAGGGGGATGGAGGACTGGGGATTATAGCGGTGCAAAGGTAATGTACGAAGGTCGGGGTAGACTCACAGTTCAAAGCTCATAATACTCATTAATTTAATAAAACAATTTTTATTACATATAAATAGTAGCACACATGACAAAAAATATATATATAAATGCAACAAATAATAGCAATATATATTTTACGAATGAAGATCAGTTCAATAAATCAAGGCAGGTGAAGGAGTCACCTACATTGATTTTACAGTCATTGATACAGAAAATTACAAGGGCAACAACAGAGTTAAATTATTCATATAAGGTTCAAGGTACAATTCACATATAATGTGGAAAATAGACCTGAGATGGATTAAGTAAGTCTTAGTAGACTATTCCGACATGTTTCGCCATAACAATGGCTTCCTCAGGGTATGTCTACTTTGCGTACTTGATGTGTCTATTGAGAAGGAGGGTTTCATAATTAGTTTCATACTCAATGGGAGAGGAGATTGGAGCCAATTAGTTAGATAGATAACAATAAGGGAACAGATGGAATATAGAGTGAAATATCTCCAATTATCAACACAAGGGAGGTGCTAGAGCCCCTCCTTCCCAAGATGGAGGAAGGGAAGGGAAAGAGAACATCCCCCCTAGGAGGTCTCCCCAGACTTACCCCATTCAGGGCGCGGATCAGATTCAGCCGTGGCCACAGGGCGGGGTGGTCATATAGGGTGCCTAAGGTGCCTAATAGAAGGCGGAAGTCACCAGATTAAGCATACGATATATTATCTAGTTAAAAAGGGGTAAACCAAGTAAGTATAAAAAACAAAAAACAAAAAGCAACAAAAAGTAATTTAAGTAGTGTTGTGAGTCCATGGAGGATTGATTCCTGGACGTAACACCATACACTACATGAAGGACAATGTCTCAAATGATTACTTACAGTTCGTTTGTTTGAAAAAAAAAAAAAAAAAAAAAATTTTTATTGAAGTAGAGTATAAAAAATATATGTGAAAAGAAACCAGGGGATTCTGAGAATTGACCAGAATAAACACAGGAGGCACCTGTAAAGGCAATGAAAAAGACAGGAGATTGTGTTAGTGAATAAAGAGTTAATTAGAGTGAAGGAAAAGGAGTTGGATTTGGGTGAAAATTAAGAATGGAAATTAATTACCTGTTTGTAAGGTATGAAATACAAAGAGTGGGGCCCAGTTCCGCCTGTGACATACAATCACAGGTGCCCTTGAAGTAAGGGAGGACGGAAAAGATGTCCAGTCAGTCAGGGGTCCGCAACCGGCTAAACAGAAAAGGTAGTAATAAGATAGCTCTAATAAGTATTCAGTAAGCCAAGAAAATACCGAAAAGGAGTAGAGAGAAGATTTAGTTGCTTACTTGAATTCAAACGAATGTGATGCGTCAGGTGCCTCCAGAGTCCTGTGGTGGACTGAAGTTTGAGGCTGGTTTAAATGCCGCCTTCCAGATTGAGAGGGCGTGGAACCGCCTCTCAATCAGCGGACATAGGAGCCTGAGCGCATGCGCACAGTGCGTCACGGCCGGGAGCCTACAGATCCCATAGTTCCCGGTGGCGTGCGCGCTGCGGGCGTGATGACGTCATCGCTGCGTAGCAGCTAATGAATGGCTAAGGCTGGGGGTGGGCGGACTGGGAGAGGTCCGCCCTTGGGTGTCCATATTAGGCAGCAGGGCTGGCCCCAAGAGTGACGTATCCGCCCCATGGGCGGCGGCCCGATCAGCACGCCGAATGGTGGTAGGAAGGCGCCCGAGAGGACAGGGAAGGGGGGAGGTACGAAGGGCTAGAGTGGAAAGGAGCCAATATTGGCTATATATTAGCAGCGTTCCGATGGGTTGAGAGAATTAGGAACATTGTCATCTAATAATAGTCCAAAGTTATCAATGCTAAATCCAATAGGCTTTGAGCGTGTTTGGATCATAGCTCAGTGGAGATCTTAACTGATTAATTATATAAAACATGACAGTTTGAGCAAAAGTAAATCAGACATGACAAGCCAAATTTAAATTGGTCAAGCGTCTTTTACCAGGGTCAGGGGCAGTTTAACAAAAGAAAGTGTATGCAATCAAGATTCTATACCCATACAGTATATTTCAAAATTTTTTTTAAAAAAATATAATAAAATAAGAATTTGTTTGCATAATACAGGGCATAATATATTAATTGATAATAAGCATAAAAGATTTAATAGAGCAATAAAGATAGACAAAAACGGAGCAGGCTTTGGCGCATGGTGGTAGGGACCCCACCGGGTAGGGCTCCAGGAAGGGGGTGACCATTTCTATTCAAGAGAAATGGTTCGTAATAGGGGTAAGGGTTATTAGAGAAAGGATTTGAAGCTGATGTACTCGTTCATACCTGGGTATCTGGTGGCATCAAGGGTGTATATCCACCTAGTTTCAAGTTGGAGAAGACGGTTGTCAATGTCCCCTCCGCGTACATTCAAGGGTAGATGTTCAAGAGCAGAAAATAGTATTGTAGTGGGATCGAAATTGTGTTTTAGAGCTACATGGCGGTTTATCGCAGTTGAAATTTTCTTTTTGAATAGAGGTTTAATATGATCCTGTATGCGAATGGAAAACGCTCGTTTTGTTTTACCGATGTAGAAGCAACCACATCGGCAAGTAGCTAAATAAATAACCCCTACTGTATTACATGTGACCCGATGTTTGGGCTTATGTAAATTCCCATTGGGTAGTAGAGTGTTAGTCGAGTTGGACAGAAACTGACATGAGTCACAATGTCCACAAGGGAAGGTACCAGTTTGGTCCATTTTTTTTGGATCATCAGGGGCATAAAAATGGCTAGAAGTAAGTTGCAATTTACAGGTTTATACCTATTAACATATTATGTTGTATATTAATGACTCTACTCTGTCTTATACAGTATTATTGAGCAAATACAGGAACAGATATTGCCTTGAAAAAGGACGTCCGTCCGAAACATGTCGGCATTTTCCTGAAAGACCCCGATATTATCGCAAGTTGCTGTGCAATTTATGCATTTTGTACATGTCTATGGTTACACATGAATACCATGTATATACACTGCTTTGTATATCTATATGTCTACTTACCTATTCATTGATTTACCTTTGGGCCTGAAGCCCTTAATAAAAAACTTTTTTTCACATGCATATACTCTTTATGTCTATCTGTTTAAGCTTCTCTTTGGGGTATAGGCCGTGTTAATGCACACTAGGCCTCACAAATTTGCTATTTATATATGTGAGAAGCGATAGACTAACCTGCCACCACTCACTTGCCCAACAAATATTGTATCTTGATTTACTTATGGTTAAGCCATAAATAAAACCCCTACCTGAGCAAGTGACTGCTGGCACTCTTTACCTCATTCATATTCATGCCTCTATATATGACCTGATGTAAATACAAGTTTTGATTTTCGCTTTGCACCCTATGACCATTATTACCTTTAACCTGGTTTTGTGAATATCACCCTCATAGTATCCCCCTAACCACCATGGCAATCTTCCTTGGGGAGGATTGGGAGACCCGCATGACTAGCACCTTACAGCAATTTCAATCCAATGAATTCATTGAATCCCAATTACGATTTGTCTTTCTTAATCTTACACATACTGTCCAGAAAAAAGCCTCTCTTTTCTGGCATATCAAGTCCTTCAAGGACTATATTGCCCACAGTATCAACCCTTTTGGGCTCAGGGTCCAAATTTTTCCTACATTCCAGGACATCCCCCCAGACTTTAAGCAGGCCTGGGAGGGTGTCCTCAAACAATGTTCCATTGATTTGATGAAACTTTTGATACAACAATACGAGACACAGATGTCCGCTCTTGATGCCAAATTAGCATCATTAAATACTCAGCTCGCACAATTTCTAGATCATCCACTATACAAAATACTTGATCTTCAACTCAAAAAACGTTTTGATAAATTTAACCATGATACTTTGACGCAGAAGGACAAAAAATTCTTCCGCGACAAAAAAGCCTTCCAAGAGGAAAGAGCCTACAAATGGAACGAGGCTAACCGTGCTGTACGCCCACCAGCCCCAGCACGCTTCACCTCCAAACCTATACCTCCCAAATATGCTGCCGACCGCAACACAGATAATTCACATGTTGCACCTAAACCCCATCCCACACGAGGCCCACGAAATCCAAAAAGAGGCCGCACACCTAACCTTTCCAGTGACGAGGTCTCCGATCCTGAGGGACCCACCGACGACTCACCGGCTAGAGATCCGTCGGTTGCTCCCTCGTCCTCGAAGACCTCCAGATCACACTCTTTACCTTCATCTTCCCAACATTTTGATTTTTTAGACCTTATGCGAGCTTCACAAAGAATCCCACACAACAACACTTATCAACCCAAAAGAACACCAAGATAACCCCACTGTCTTCCAATATCATCAACCTTTCCAAACACTCACTCACCAAACACGAAATTTCTGTCCTTGAAAAGGGACTCACCTTCTGTCCTGTATCTCACATAGACAAATTCACTGTGATCAAAGACATCCATTTGTTTGTCCGTAAACTGCTATTACATAGCATATATACACCCAATCCCTTTTCGGATTTGCTTCTACACTCTGCAGCGGAAACCACGGCCCTCCAACAGTTAACTGAACTTTTGGATGAAAGTGACAATTCCAACCTAATAGATACTCTTGATCTTGACACTCTCTTAGCCAGCACTGAGGACAATCCTCTCACTCCATCACATCCACCTTCCAAAATAACCATAAAAAAGAAATCCAGTTTCTATCCACCCCCCAGCACCAATCCCCGAGCTGCACTATTTTTGCAGGCAGTTACACGAGAAATCCGTAACCTAAAAATTCATCCCAATCGATCCAAGGCAAGAAACTTCTCATACAATCAATACCTCGCTCTTCAAAATCTGAAAACTAATTCCACGATAATAATAAAACCCGCCGACAAAGGCGGAAATATTGTTATACTGGACAGGGACCACTATACTCAAATGTGCCATGATATCCTTCAGAATAAGGAATGGTACAAAAAGATTCCCACATCCTTTATCTCTTTAGCACAACAACAACTATATACACTCATAGACTCTGCCACCACACAAGGGATATTAGACAAAAATACCAGTGATTATGTTAGAACCAAATTCCCACGTATAGCTACGTTCTATGCACTCCCCAAAGTGCACAAAAACCTACCCAGACCACCAGGCAGGCCCATAGTTTCCGGAAGAGGCTCTCTTACAGACAACCTTAGCCGTTACATTGATAAACTACTGCAACCTCTAGTTATCCAACTTCCTTCCTACATAAGAGACACTACTCATCTTCTACAAAGCTTGTCCTCCCTAACCATTGGTCCCGACACCTTACTTGTCGCGATCGATGTTGAGGCACTATACAGCTCGATCCCTCACACCCTAGGACTCTCTGCCATCCGACATATACTCACCACTTCCTCCTTATACTCCACTGACCTTTCTACATTCATCATAAATGCCTTAAAATTTATTCTCAATAACAATTTTTTTTCATTTGACGGTTCCCACTACCTCCAAGTACAGGGCGTGGCCATGGGCACTTGTTGCGCACCGGCCTACGCCAATCTGTACTTGGGGGAGTGGGAACGTCTTCTATTTTCAGACCCTTCTGCCAATATGTACACTAAATACATTGTTACTTTTCGTCGATATATCGACGACATTCTTATTGTCTGGCAGGGACCCAGTCAAACCCTACAAGAATTCTTGACCTATTTGAATACTGCTAATCGGTTAAATTTGAGATTTACCATGACCTCTAGCCCCACTTCCATCTGTTTTTTAGATCTTACCCTTATAAAAGACTCTGAAGGCCACATCCAAAGCCATTTATACCGTAAACCCACTGCAGGCAACACGATCCTTGCTGCCTCCAGTTTCCACCCGGAACCTCTCCTCAACTCTATTCCATATGCCCAATACCTCCGTGCCCGCCGCAACTGTTCAACCGAGGCCTCCTTTGAAAACGAGGCCTCGGTTTTACGAAATAGGCTGTTAGAACAAGGATACCCACCCAAAATTTTGAAAATAGCATATAAAAAAGCGAAATCAAAAACACGTAACTCTTTACTTTTCCCTTCCAAACCACAAGCCAAACAAACTCCACTGCGAATTATTACCAATTTTTGCGAACAACATTCCTCCATTACGCAGATTTTAGAGAAACATTGGTATATCCTAACTACAGATCATTCACTGTCTCCATTTGTACCGGCACACCCACTACTTACCTATAGACGAGCTCCCTCACTTCGTGATAAACTAATCAGAAGTGAATACACCCCTGTCAGTTACTTACAAAAACAAACAAAGGGCACATTCCCCTGTGGTAAATGCAGATACTGCAAGTACCTATCCAAATCGAACAGATCCAACACTCTACCCAATGGTCAACCCTTCTTCCCCCAACATTTTGTCAACTGCCGCTCAGTCGGCATCGTTTACTTACTAGAATGTGAGTGTGGGTGTTTTTACGTTGGGAAAACCAAACTCCCCTTTTGGAAACGCATTTATCGACACACTCTTAGTATTAACCAAAAAGACCCTGACCTCCCCTTAGGGCGACACTGTGCAATAGTGCACCAGGACTCAACCCCTCAGATCACATTCAGAGCACTTGACCATATCCCCCCACCCAACCGAGGGGGTGACTATAACAAATCCTTACTTCAAAGTGAGCTTAAATGGATCTTTCACCTCAACGCCACATCTCCCCCTGGCCTCAACGAGGCATTCAATTTCAAGCCCTATCTCGAGGGCTTCGAATCAGGGGTATGTGAACTTGATTTATAATTCCCACAGGTACCGAGATAGGCTCCCCGAGTACTCTGCCCTCTGGAACCTCTTCTCTACCTGGTCCAACCACATACCCACATCATGGTCATCCTGCTCTGTTCCAACAAAAATGTACCTGGTGTAATGTTTTACAAATATGTTTATACCATGCTATACTATGTTGACCCATCGCAGTGTTTGCAATGTCTTTATATTTATCCAAACTCAATGATACTAATATACTGTATATATACATATGTCCCCATCACTCTTTGCAAATATGTGAATATTGCTGTTTTTGCTATTCTGAATGCTGTGTCTGTCTCTGTCCACTAGGGGGCCTCC
This sequence comes from Lithobates sylvaticus, assembly GCA_028564925.1. Classification (NCBI taxonomy): domain Eukaryota; kingdom Metazoa; phylum Chordata; class Amphibia; order Anura; family Ranidae; genus Lithobates; species Lithobates sylvaticus. Next base: position 381,792,724 of record CM053030.1, read on the forward strand.
TATTTTTCTCCATGGTAATGTGACCCACTCGCTGAAATTACCATATGTTCAAACATACTAAATGCAGTTAATGCATTTACATTGCCATACTCCTCTTAAATATATCCATTCAATACATTTACTGGCTTCCCTGCTTCCATTTGATGTATTGGCTGCCCGGCGCGGGTAAGACCATGTGCGCATGCGCGTATTCCACACGACGCATGCGCCACACATACCCACTGAGGCGCACGTCTTGCCACCACACGCGCCCCCCCCGCTTGCGTTCCAGCACACGGGGAGGGGTTAGTCTGCCCGCGTCGGTGACGCTCCGACGCCGCACGAGGCCACGCCCCCTTTGGACGTGTCGACGCGCGGCGCCGCCGCGTCTGAGATCTCAACATTGGGGATAGTATATTGTGGCCTCTCAGCCACCATCCCCACACCTGGCCTTGTAATTACTATACAGCTCAGTGCTATTACCTCCCACCACGGCTTGCACAGCTGATACCCATCATCACACACTATATTAGTCTCCACAATGGCAGGGATCAGGTATCACACTTTCCTGCCGGCGTTTTGCTATACTACAGCTGACTACAAACTCTCCCTCTACCAGGTAATACTAGTATCTTACTTTTTGCAATTCATTTTGCACCAACTTACTCCTCTTCACTATTAAGTGATACTAATGTTACTCTACCTACTCCCTTTTATTCTATAGCCATTTATCACCTTTGGCCCAGGCACCACTAGCCATTGCAATTTCCCACTGCATGGCTTGGAGATCTTGCAGCCTTTCAAATGTGTAGCAGCCGTTTGCTTTTAACAGCACAAGATCCACTGTATACTGCATGGATACACTGATACCATACTCTTGTACCCCAAGACCCTTGGGCCTATCCCTAGCCCTTTAACCCTTTGCAAGTGAGTACCATTACCATTGAGCGGTGCAATTTACAGGTTTATACCTATTAACATATTATGTTGTATATTAATGACTCTACTCTGTCTTATACAGTATTATTGAGCAAATACAGGAACAGATATTGCCTTGAAAAAGGACGTCCGTCCGAAACATGTCGGCATTTTCCTGAAAGACCCCGATATTATCGCAAGTTGCTGTGCAATTTATGCATTTTGTACATGTCTATGGTTACACATGAATACCATGTATATACACTGCTTTGTATATCTATATGTCTACTTACCTATTCATTGATTTACCTTTGGGCCTGAAGCCCTTAATAAAAAACTTTTTTTCACATGCATATACTCTTTATGTCTATCTGTTTAAGCTTCTCTTTGGGGTATAGGCCGTGTTAATGCACACTAGGCCTCACAAATTTGCTATTTATATATGTGAGAAGCGATAGACTAACCTGCCACCACTCACTTGCCCAACAAATATTGTATCTTGATTTACTTATGGTTAAGCCATAAATAAAACCCCTACCTGAGCAAGTGACTGCTGGCACTCTTTACCTCATTCATATTCATGCCTCTATATATGACCTGATGTAAATACAAGTTTTGATTTTCGCTTTGCACCCTATGACCATTATTACCTTTAACCTGGTTTTGTGAATATCACCCTCATAGTATCCCCCTAACCACCATGGCAATCTTCCTTGGGGAGGATTGGGAGACCCGCATGACTAGCACCTTACAGCAATTTCAATCCAATGAATTCATTGAATCCCAATTACGATTTGTCTTTCTTAATCTTACACATACTGTCCAGAAAAAAGCCTCTCTTTTCTGGCATATCAAGTCCTTCAAGGACTATATTGCCCACAGTATCAACCCTTTTGGGCTCAGGGTCCAAATTTTTCCTACATTCCAGGACATCCCCCCAGACTTTAAGCAGGCCTGGGAGGGTGTCCTCAAACAATGTTCCATTGATTTGATGAAACTTTTGATACAACAATACGAGACACAGATGTCCGCTCTTGATGCCAAATTAGCATCATTAAATACTCAGCTCGCACAATTTCTAGATCATCCACTATACAAAATACTTGATCTTCAACTCAAAAAACGTTTTGATAAATTTAACCATGATACTTTGACGCAGAAGGACAAAAAATTCTTCCGCGACAAAAAAGCCTTCCAAGAGGAAAGAGCCTACAAATGGAACGAGGCTAACCGTGCTGTACGCCCACCAGCCCCAGCACGCTTCACCTCCAAACCTATACCTCCCAAATATGCTGCCGACCGCAACACAGATAATTCACATGTTGCACCTAAACCCCATCCCACACGAGGCCCACGAAATCCAAAAAGAGGCCGCACACCTAACCTTTCCAGTGACGAGGTCTCCGATCCTGAGGGACCCACCGACGACTCACCGGCTAGAGATCCGTCGGTTGCTCCCTCGTCCTCGAAGACCTCCAGATCACACTCTTTACCTTCATCTTCCCAACATTTTGATTTTTTAGACCTTATGCGAGCTTCACAAAGAATCCCACACAACAACACTTATCAACCCAAAAGAACACCAAGATAACCCCACTGTCTTCCAATATCATCAACCTTTCCAAACACTCACTCACCAAACACGAAATTTCTGTCCTTGAAAAGGGACTCACCTTCTGTCCTGTATCTCACATAGACAAATTCACTGTGATCAAAGACATCCATTTGTTTGTCCGTAAACTGCTATTACATAGCATATATACACCCAATCCCTTTTCGGATTTGCTTCTACACTCTGCAGCGGAAACCACGGCCCTCCAACAGTTAACTGAACTTTTGGATGAAAGTGACAATTCCAACCTAATAGATACTCTTGATCTTGACACTCTCTTAGCCAGCACTGAGGACAATCCTCTCACTCCATCACATCCACCTTCCAAAATAACCATAAAAAAGAAATCCAGTTTCTATCCACCCCCCAGCACCAATCCCCGAGCTGCACTATTTTTGCAGGCAGTTACACGAGAAATCCGTAACCTAAAAATTCATCCCAATCGATCCAAGGCAAGAAACTTCTCATACAATCAATACCTCGCTCTTCAAAATCTGAAAACTAATTCCACGATAATAATAAAACCCGCCGACAAAGGCGGAAATATTGTTATACTGGACAGGGACCACTATACTCAAATGTGCCATGATATCCTTCAGAATAAGGAATGGTACAAAAAGATTCCCACATCCTTTATCTCTTTAGCACAACAACAACTATATACACTCATAGACTCTGCCACCACACAAGGGATATTAGACAAAAATACCAGTGATTATGTTAGAACCAAATTCCCACGTATAGCTACGTTCTATGCACTCCCCAAAGTGCACAAAAACCTACCCAGACCACCAGGCAGGCCCATAGTTTCCGGAAGAGGCTCTCTTACAGACAACCTTAGCCGTTACATTGATAAACTACTGCAACCTCTAGTTATCCAACTTCCTTCCTACATAAGAGACACTACTCATCTTCTACAAAGCTTGTCCTCCCTAACCATTGGTCCCGACACCTTACTTGTCGCGATCGATGTTGAGGCACTATACAGCTCGATCCCTCACACCCTAGGACTCTCTGCCATCCGACATATACTCACCACTTCCTCCTTATACTCCACTGACCTTTCTACATTCATCATAAATGCCTTAAAATTTATTCTCAATAACAATTTTTTTTCATTTGACGGTTCCCACTACCTCCAAGTACAGGGCGTGGCCATGGGCACTTGTTGCGCACCGGCCTACGCCAATCTGTACTTGGGGGAGTGGGAACGTCTTCTATTTTCAGACCCTTCTGCCAATATGTACACTAAATACATTGTTACTTTTCGTCGATATATCGACGACATTCTTATTGTCTGGCAGGGACCCAGTCAAACCCTACAAGAATTCTTGACCTATTTGAATACTGCTAATCGGTTAAATTTGAGATTTACCATGACCTCTAGCCCCACTTCCATCTGTTTTTTAGATCTTACCCTTATAAAAGACTCTGAAGGCCACATCCAAAGCCATTTATACCGTAAACCCACTGCAGGCAACACGATCCTTGCTGCCTCCAGTTTCCACCCGGAACCTCTCCTCAACTCTATTCCATATGCCCAATACCTCCGTGCCCGCCGCAACTGTTCAACCGAGGCCTCCTTTGAAAACGAGGCCTCGGTTTTACGAAATAGGCTGTTAGAACGAGGATACCCACCCAAAATTTTGAAAATAGCATATAAAAAAGCGAAATCAAAAACACGTAACTCTTTACTTTTCCCTTCCAAACCACAAGCCAAACAAACTCCACTGCGAATTATTACCAATTTTTGCGAACAACATTCCTCCATTACGCAGATTTTAGAGAAACATTGGTATATCCTAACTACAGATCATTCACTGTCTCCATTTGTACCGGCACACCCACTACTTACCTATAGACGAGCTCCCTCACTTCGTGATAAACTAATCAGAAGTGAATACACCCCTGTCAGTTACTTACAAAAACAAACAAAGGGCACATTCCCCTGTGGTAAATGCAGATACTGCAAGTACCTATCCAAATCGAACAGATCCAACACTCTACCCAATGGTCAACCCTTCTTCCCCCAACATTTTGTCAACTGCCGCTCAGTCGGCATCGTTTACTTACTAGAATGTGAGTGTGGGTGTTTTTACGTTGGGAAAACCAAACTCCCCTTTTGGAAACGCATTTATCGACACACTCTTAGTATTAACCAAAAAGACCCTGACCTCCCCTTAGGGCGACACTGTGCAATAGTGCACCAGGACTCAACCCCTCAGATCACATTCAGAGCACTTGACCATATCCCCCCACCCAACCGAGGGGGTGACTATAACAAATCCTTACTTCAAAGTGAGCTTAAATGGATCTTTCACCTCAACGCCACATCTCCCCCTGGCCTCAACGAGGCATTCAATTTCAAGCCCTATCTCGAGGGCTTCGAATCAGGGGTATGTGAACTTGATTTATAATTCCCACAGGTACCGAGATAGGCTCCCCGAGTACTCTGCCCTCTGGAACCTCTTCTCTACCTGGTCCAACCACATACCCACATCATGGTCATCCTGCTCTGTTCCAACAAAAATGTACCTGGTGTAATGTTTTACAAATATGTTTATACCATGCTATACTATGTTGACCCATCGCAGTGTTTGCAATGTCTTTATATTTATCCAAACTCAATGATACTAATATACTGTATATATACATATGTCCCCATCACTCTTTGCAAATATGTGAATATTGCTGTTTTTGCTATTCTGAATGCTGTGTCTGTCTCTGTCCACTAGGGGGCCTCCTATTTTTCTCCATGGTAATGTGACCCACTCGCTGAAATTACCATATGTTCAAACATACTAAATGCAGTTAATGCATTTACATTGCCATACTCCTCTTAAATATATCCATTCAATACATTTACTGGCTTCCCTGCTTCCATTTGATGTATTGGCTGCCCGGCGCGGGTAAGACCATGTGCGCATGCGCGTATTCCACACGACGCATGCGCCACACATACCCACTGAGGCGCACGTCTTGCCACCACACGCGCCCCCCCCCGCTTGCGTTCCAGCACACGGGGAGGGGTTAGTCTGCCCGCGTCGGTGACGCTCCGACGCCGCACGAGGCCACGCCCCCTTTGGACGTGTCGACGCGCGGCGCCGCCGCGTCTGAGATCTCAACATTGGGGATAGTATATTGTGGCCTCTCAGCCACCATCCCCACACCTGGCCTTGTAATTACTATACAGCTCAGTGCTATTACCTCCCACCACGGCTTGCACAGCTGATACCCATCATCACACACTATATTAGTCTCCACAATGGCAGGGATCAGGTATCACACTTTCCTGCCGGCGTTTTGCTATACTACAGCTGACTACAAACTCTCCCTCTACCAGGTAATACTAGTATCTTACTTTTTGCAATTCATTTTGCACCAACTTACTCCTCTTCACTATTAAGTGATACTAATGTCACTCTACCTACTCCCTTTTATTCTATAGCCATTTATCACCTTTGGCCCAGGCACCACTAGCCATTGCAATTTCCCACTGCATGGCTTGGAGATCTTGCAGCCTTTCAAATGTGTAGCAGCCGTTTGCTTTTAACAGCACAAGATCCACTGTATACTGCATGGATACACTGATACCATACTCTTGTACCCCAAGACCCTTGGGCCTATCCCTAGCCCTTTAACCCTTTGCAAGTGAGTACCATTACCATTGAGCGGTGCAATTTACAGGTTTATACCTATTAACATATTATGTTGTATATTAATGACTCTACTCTGTCTTATACAGTATTATTGAGCAAATACAGGAACAGATATTGCCTTGAAAAAGGACGTCCGTCCGAAACATGTCGGCATTTTCCTGAAAGACCCCGATATTATCGCAAGTTGCTGTGCAATTTATGCATTTTGTACATGTCTATGGTTACACATGAATACCATGTATATACACTGCTTTGTATATCTATATGTCTACTTACCTATTCATTGATTTACCTTTGGGCCTGAAGCCCTTAATAAAAAACTTTTTTTCACATGCATATACTCTTTATGTCTATCTGTTTAAGCTTCTCTTTGGGGTATAGGCCGTGTTAATGCACACTAGGCCTCACAAATTTGCTATTCACCCAGGACAAGAGGGTTTATAACTACTGTCTGGCCAAAGCCAGAAGAGTGGTGGAGAACGCTTTTGGGATAATGGCCAGCTGGTTCCGCCTATACGTTATGCCAATCAACATGGCGGAATATAAACCTAACCAGATAATCCTTGCATGCTGCATTCTACACAACTATTTAAGGAGAAATTCAATGAACTATGTGGCCTCAGTTGGGCCTGAGGCCAGACTTCAACAAGAAACCCTGACGGGGCTTGATGCTGGCCGTCCTGACTTGTCCCCCCCAAGCGCTCGCGAAGTAAGACAGAAGTCTGACGAGTACTTTGCGGGTGGGTGGGCCGTTGATATGCCAGAAACTATTTAAGAAACATTTTATCCTAAATTTTTGAACTTAAACTGAAAGAAGATTTCCTTTGATTTACTGCCTGGGTTTCTTTTAGCTGTCTCCTAGGTTCTCCAATGGGCTTTTCTTTTTGGACAAATGTAACTTATTTGATACATGAGGTGACAATCTCTTCTTCAGCAAACTATTATTATGTTGTGGGTCTGCTACACACACCTTGTTTTTGTTAATGTATGTAATGCATTACTGACAAAAATATTCATAATTTTCAGCACCATGAATGAATTTTGTGGAGTCATGAAAATTGCATGATTGAGGCAAATTTCCTAAAAGAAATTCCACTTTGCACTCCAAGTGCACTTAAAAGTGCACATTAAACTGCACTTGTAGTGCAAAGTGGATTTGCCTTCAGTAAATAACCCCCATTGTCACTGTAAACACCAACTTTTACTCCAAAAACTGCTTTTGATCATTGAAAGAAGAAGCCACACATTGTTGAGTAGAAAACTTTTTACTCAAAGCACATTCACATGTGCATTTAGAAAAGGGTTTTTGAACAAACCAACATCTTTGGTGTATAACATTATTTTTTACATTAATTAGAAATAGCCTTTTTTGGTTAAACAGGCATGTTTCAAAACATAACAGACACAACTCAAGAACTTACAAAGTTCAACTTTGAGAAAGTGAAGGCAATATCACACATGAGTATGTCCAAACTGTGTTGATATTGCCTTCACAGATGGGGTGAGGTCACCCCTCTAAAAGCCAAATTTTGAAGATGCACACAAATTGGCATTCAAACTGGGAATTTACCCCCTGATCCCAAGCCTAATATCAACATGTGCTAGCTCCCATCAGGGGGGATCAATGGACGTGTTTTGGGGGTGCAACCCTTCCTCTCAGCTACTTTAGTAGTGAGGAAGGGATTGCACCCACAAAACGCATACATTGATATCCCCTGATGGCAGATAGCACATGTTGACACACTGTGTGCATCTTCAAAATTAGTTTTTTTAAATACTTTAAAACTTTTTTTTAAAACCAAAAATACGCGAGAAAAAAAAGGGTTACATTTTTGTGTGTTTTAGATTCTCCCTAAAACATCAATGACGTTGTTCATTATTTGATGAACATCATTGATGTTTTGCTTTAGATTGTCGAAATCGCGATTGCACCCCATTCTCTCCCCGATGAGGATCTGGGCACTTTCACTGGTGAAATGAGATTCTTCTTCCACAACATCCACGTCACCTAAAAAAAAAAAAAACACACACCATGTATTATAAATATGCAGGAACAGATATCTTACCTGAAACTGTGTTCTCAGACACTCACCTGTTGTGGTGACAATTTTGCACACTTCCAAAACCTCTCCCTCTTCATCCTCTGCTTGTGTTTTGGTGACTTCCCCTTCTTTCAGAGGTCCCTGGTGTCCTCAGATGTCTTGAGGTTTTTCTCCACTATGTGAATAAAAAAAAGATATACTTAGCACGCAGATATTGTAGGGCAGAAATAGGAATATGAAACATTGCTTGGAAGTGTCGTACAATTGTCTGTTTTGGCAGAGTTCCAAGCTGAAGACATTTTTATTGCATTTCCAAAGCCGGAATACTTCCCTTTTTTGTACAAATTTCACACATGGTGACACCCCCAGTACCCACTGGAGCACCTGTGTGGGACCCTCTAAAAAGTTTGATTCTGGTGTCCCACACTAGTGTTCCTGCGTCCAGATGTGTAAACAGCTGCTGAGTGTCCTCTCCTTACACTGAATCAAGTTTGCATTTCATTCTAGTTACAAACCCATCTAAACAACAAACTTATTTTAATACAAATAGGCATGAACAAATGTAGTTAACCTGTATCTGCCTAAAACATCTTATAAGTGGGTGAACGAACGATGTTGCCAAGACCTTAAAAATTAACTGCAGCACGGTGGCCAAGACCATACAGTGGTTTAACAGGACAGGTTCCACTCAGAAAAAGCCTCGCCATGGTTAACCAAAGAAGTTGAGTGCTCGTGCTCAGCGTCATATCCAGAAGTTGTCTTTAGGAAATAGACGTATGAGTGCGTCTAGCATTGCTGCAGAGGTTGAAGGGGTGGGGGGTCAGCCTGTCAGTGCTCAGACGATACGCAGCACACTGCATCATATTGGTTTGCATGGCTGTCGTCCCAGAAGGAAGCTTCTTCTAAAGATGAAGCACAAGAAAGCCGCAAACAGTTTGCTGAAGACAAGCAGACTAAGGACATGGATTACTGGAACCATGTCCTGTGGTCTGACGAGATCAAGATAAACTTATTTGGTTCAGATGGTGTCAAGCAAGTGTGGCGGCAACCAGGTGAGGAGTACAAAGACAAGTGTGTCTTGCCTGCAGTCAAGCATGGTGGTGGGAGTGTCATGGTCTGGGGCTGCATGAGTGCTCCCGGCACTGGGGAGCTACAGTTCATTGAGGGAACCATGAATGCCAACATGTACTGTGACATACTGAAGCAGAGCATGATCCCCTCCCTTTGGAGACCGGGCTGCAGGGCAATATTCCAACATGATAACGACCCCAAATACACCTCCAAGATGACCACTGCCTTGCTAAAGAAGCTGAGGGTAGCTGATGGACTGGCCAAACATGTCTCCAGACCTAAGTCCTATTGAGCATCTGTGGGACATCCTCAAATGGAAGGTGCAGGAGCGCAAGGTCTCTAACATCCACCAGCTCTGTGATGTCATCATGGAGGAGTGGAAGAGGACTACAGTGTCAACCTTTGAAGCTCTGGTGAACTCCATGCCCACGAGGGTTAAGGCAGCACTGGGAAATAATGGTGGCCATACAAAATATTGACACTTTGGTCCCAATTTGGACATTTTCACTTAGGGGTGTACTCAAGAAGAAAGCCATTGTTGAAAAAAAGCCATAAGAAGTCCTGTTTGCAGGTTGCAAGAAGCCATATGGGGGACACAGCAAACATGTGGAAGAAGGTGCTCTGGTCAGATAAGACCAAAATTTAACTTTTTGGCCTAAAAGCAAAACAATATGTGTGGCGGAAAACTAACACTGCACATCTTCCTGAATACCCCATCCCCACCATGAAACATGGTGGTGGCAGCATCATTTTGTGGCGATGCTTTTTTTCAGCAGTGACAGGGAAGCAGGTCTGAGTTGATGGGATGAAGGGTGAAGCTAAATATAGGACAATCTTAGAAGAAAACCTGTTAGAGTCTGCAAAAGACATGACACTGGTGCAGAGGTTCACCTTCCAGCAGGACAACAACCCTAAACAGACAGCGAGAGCTACAATGGAATGGTTTAGAAACTTTAGATCAAAGCTTTATTTCTGTGTTAGAATGGCCCAGTCAAAGTCCAGACCTAAATCCAATTGAGAATATGTGGCAGAACTTGAAAATTGCTGTTCACATATGCTCTCTATCCAATCTGACAGAGCTTGAGCTATTTTGCAAAGAAGAATGGGCAAAAATGTCACTCTCTAGATGTGCAAAGCTGGTAGAGACATCCCCAAAAAGACTTGCAGCCGTAATTGCAGTGAAAGGTTGTTCTACAAAGTATTGACTACAAATGCACACCACACTTTTCACGTATTTATTTGTAAAAAAAAAAATGAAAACAATTTATCATTTTCCTTCCACTTCACAATTATGTGCCACTTTGTGTTGGTCTATCGCATACAATCCCAATAAAATACATTTACCATTTTGGTTGTAACATGACAAAATGTGGAATAATTCAAGGGGTATGAATACTTTTTCAAGGCACTGTACAAGTGGCCATGCTAGCACACATTGCACAGGCTTGTTCTGCTTTTGTCTGTAGACAGAAAGTGGCTGCAAAGATGCTACAGGAGATGAGATCAGCGGTGCAGATGCCACATATGATTATATAAAAAGTGGAAATAAAAACAAAACAAAAAAAAAACATTGTTTAACATGCACCAGGTCTGAGCAAACTAAATTCCATTTATCTAGGTTTTCGAAAATAAAGGGATATTAGCCTGGGCTCACAATGTAGCAATGCAGGAACCAGCGCGATTCCAGCGCCGGTTGCCGCATCGCATCTCTCCCGCAGGCAGTTCACACTGCCTTCTGCGAACCGCTGCGGGTGTCAATACAATGTTAATGGCACCCCCAGATCGGTTCACAGATTGCAGTGCAAACTGTGGATTCGAACACCCATGCGATCCGATTTCAGTGCCGAAAAAAAAAAAAAAAGTCCCTGCACCTTTTTTGTGCGAATCCAATGCGAGTTCAGCCATACAAACTGTAAAATATAATAGTAAAATAATATTAAGTCTAATAAACCATGAAGTGTGTAAACAAACATCTTCCACAAAGTGAAATATTGGATGGCAGCTCTTTAATGTGCCACACAAAAGTGACTCTGTGTGATGAACATAAAAAGTCCAATATGGTGAACCAAATAGTGAAAACCAGCCCTCAAAAATTACACTCGCACACTCGCATTTTGCGAGTGATTTTTGAGGGCTGGCGAGGAGAAGAGAGGAGAGCCGCCACTGGGAGATCACAGCAGGGAACATTCAGACTTTCGTTTCATAAGCTGTGAGTGTTCCCCCGCCGTGCGCCGTCACATAAGCTCCTCCCCTTTTCCGGGACTTTGATAGACAGATCACCCGTCCAATCCTAGGATGGGTGACATGTATCAAAGTTCCCCGGACAAGGGGAGGGGCTTATGTGACGGCGCGCCGCGGGGGAACACTCACAGCTTATGAAACGAAAGTCTGAATGTTCCCTGCTGTGATCTCCCAGTGGCAGCTCTCCTCTCTTCTCCTCCACAGGTAGGCAGCACATGGGGGACACAGGCAGCACATGGGGGACACAGGCTGCACATGGGGGGGGGACACAGGCTGCAAATGGGGGGGGGGACACAGGCTGCAAATGGGGGGGACACAGACTGCACATGGGGGGGGGACACAGGCTGCACATGGGGGGGGGGACACTGGCTGCACATGGGGGGGACACTGGCTGCAAATGGGGGGGACACTGGCTGCAAATGGGGGGGGGGGGGGGGGGGGGACACTGGCTGCACATGGGGGGGGGACACAGGCTGCACATGGGGGGGGACACTGGCTGCAAATGGGGGGGGCACTGGCTGCAAATGGGGGGGGACACTGGCTGCACATGGGGGGGGACACAGGCTGCACATGGGGGGGGGACACAGGCTGCACATGGGGGGGGGGGACACAGGCTGCACATGGGGGGGACACTGGCTGCAAATGGGGGGGGACACTGGCTGCAAATGGGGGGGGACACTGGCTGCACATGGGGGGGGACACTGGCTGCACATGGGGGGGACACTGGCTGCACATGGGGGGACACTGGCTGCACATGGGGGGGACACTGGCTGCACATGGGGGGGGGGGCACAGGCTGCACATGGGGGGGGACACAGGCTGCACATGGGGGGGGACACAGGCTGCACATGGGGGGGGACACAGGCTGCATATGGGGGGGGGACACAGGCTGCATATGTGGGGGGACACAGGCTGCACATGGGGGGGACACAGGCTGCATTAACATTAAGGTTGTTAATATTTTTATAACTTAATTGCATAAAACATTAAAGGTGTCATTTAATGAGATAATTTATGAGGGCGGGTTTAGGGGCAGGGCAGGGTAGGGGTTGGGCGGGGCAACTGGTGGCGAGTAACCCTTAAGGCCTGGCTAGTAGCTCAGGACTTGAAATTTTGAGCCCTGGTATAAACACAATCAAAATTAAAAAGTCCCAAAAAGCAACCAGTGATGATAACAGGCTACAGATGTCTTGAAGGATCTTCTCATGAACACTTTCTGGGATACAGTAGTAACAGATATGCGCTTACCAGATCCAATGGACCCCCTGTCAGCGACAGAGTGTCAAACGGCCATGAAAAGGCTCGAACAACCGACAGCCTGGGCATTCACTGGACTTATGAAGATGGACTAGTGGAATCAGCAGGTCTTGTCTCGATTCTCCCGAGGCGATAAGGACCTTCAAATCCAAATTAGCCAAAGTAGGATGCAAACCGCAGCTCAACAGCTGGAACCGTAGACCCAGAAGAAGGAATCCGCAGCCAACAGGAAAACTGAGGTGGTGTTTAGGGATGAGCCGAACACCCCCTTGTTCGGTTCGCACCAGAACCCGCGAACGGACCTAAAGTCCGTGTAAATTTAAGAACCCTATTAGTTACAATGGATGCGAACGTTCGTAATCAAAAGTGCTAATTTTTAAGGCTAATTTGCATGTTATTGTCATAAAAAGTGTTTGGGGACCTGGGTCCTGCCCCATGGGACATGTATCGATGCAATTTTTTTTTTTTTTTAAATGGACGTTTTTTCAGGAGCAGTGATTTTAATAATGCTTAAAGTGAAACAATAAAAGTGTAATATTCCTTTAAATTTCGTACCTGGGGGGTGTCTATAGTATGCCTGTGAAGGGGCGCATGTTTCCTGTGCCAAGTGTCATTTTTGCAGGAAAAAAAGCTATTTAAAAACCCTTCGCGGCTAATGAATTGACGGATCCCGTAACACAGAGAACAGTCATTCATTGAAAGTCATTGATAAAAAAAAAGTCATTGATAAAAAATAAAAAAATTTAACAAAAAAAAACTTGGGGGTCCCCCCAAATTCAATAACCAGGCCCTTCAGGTCTGCTATGGATATTAAGGGGATCCCCAGCCAAAAAAAAATGGCGCGGGGTCCCCCTCAAAATCCATACCAGACCCTTGAGGTCTGGGATGGATTTTAAGGGGAACCCCGGCCAAAAAAATAATGGCGTGGGGTCCCCCTCAAAATCCATACCAGACCCTTATCCGAGCATGCAACCTGGCAGGCCGCAGGAAAAGAGGGGGGGACGAGAGCGCCCCCCCCCTCCCTCCTGAACCGTACCAGACCACATGCCCTCAACATTGGGAGGGTGCTTTGGGGTCCCCCCCAAAGCACCTTGTCCCCATGTTGATGAGGACAAGGGCGTCGTCCCCACAAACCTGGCCATTGGATGTGGGGGTCTGCGGGCGGGGGGCTTATCAGAATCTGGAAGCCCCCTTTAACAAGGGGACCCCCAGATCCCGCCCCCCCCTGTGTAAAATGGTAAGGGGGTACAAAAGTATCCCTACCATTTCACCAAAAAAGTGTCAAAAATGGTAAAAATTACAGGAGACGGTCTTTGACAATTCCTTTATTAAAATCTTCTTTCTTCTGGTCTTCCTTCTTCCTTTCTTCATCCTTCGGTTTCTTCATCTTCTCCTTCTGGCATCTTCTTCCATCTTCTTCTTCCATCATCTTCTTCCTCCGATCCGCTTCTTCTTGCTCTGGTCTTCTCGTCCGGCATCTTCTTCCATGGTATCGGTGTCTCTTCTGGGCCGCTCCGCGCAATGGGAGGCTCCCGCTGTGTGAGGCTTCGCTGCGTCTGACAGGTCTTTTATAACAGAGGGCGGGGCCACCTGGTGACCCCGCCCCCCTCTGACGTCATGGGGAAAGCCATAGGGAATTCCCCATGACGTCCCCGTGCGTCAGAGGGGGGCGGGGTTACCAGGTGGCCCCGCCCTCCGTTATAAAAGACCTGTCAGACGCAGCGAAGCCTCACACAGCGGGAGCCTCCCATTGCGCGGAGCGGCCCAGAAGAGACGCCGACGCCATGGAAGAAGATGCCGGACGAGAAGACCAGAGCAAGAAGAAGCGGATCGGAGGAAGAAGATGATGGAAGAAGAAGATAGAAGAAGATGCCGGAAGGAGAAGATGAAGAAACCGAAGGATGAAGAAAGGAAGAAGGAAGACCAGAAGAAAGAAGATTTTAATAAAGGAATTGTCAAAGACCGTCTCCTGTAATTTTTACAATTTTTGACACCATCAGCTTCCGGCAAGGTTCAGTGGCTTTCCAGCTCTGGAGTCGCTGCATTTCCAGGCCTTCCAGCCCTGGGCCTTATCGTCACATCTTTACGCCTGTGTGGATCAATCAGTTTCCCATCTCCAACATGTGACCCCAGTGTATATGTATGAGCCCCACCCCTGAACAAGCAAATTAACTATTGGACAGGGACCCATAAATACTGCCTGTCCTTCAGGGCCTGACCCGCGTCCTTTCCATACACTTCTCTGTACAAGTGAGGGAGTGTTTACCAGTGTGATGAACAGGTGGTCACACCCCCCTCTAACCTATAACTCCACCCTAACCCAAAACAAACCTCCAGGCCTGTACAACACAGTAAGGCACTGGGAATTTAACCTGTGTCTAAACTAATAGCACCCAGCTAAAGTGGTGGGCGCTACAAGTGGTATGACATTCTTATGAACCCATGGATTATTGGGCTTTCGAACAATGTTATCCTGTGCTATTTGACCATTTTGTATAAGGTGGTCAATCAAATCTAGTGAGGTACACTGCTGCACATCCTGAACACCTTACAGGGATTCTAACCTTTCCCCATTCAATCCAAAACTAAAAAAAATTGTATAGATATACTTTATTTAAATGTTATTCAATATTCATGAAGATGGTGTTTCCGCCTTGCCAGGCTCTACAAGCTCTAACTATGATTAAACCCCTTAAGAGGGCGAAACACATCACTACGTGAGGTGTCAATGTAATTTTGATGAATTAATAAACTGAATGTTAATTTATGATCAAGTAGTGTGATTTAACCCATAGATTTAGGTGAGAGATCTTTAGAGGATCGTTTTTTTCTGCTCACAAATCTGCGGACACCTCTCTCTACTCTGAAATCTCAACATATAGTATTTGCTGAAAAGAGAAATGAATACAGTATGAGGAAATATTGAAACAAATACGTTGGGGTAATAAGTCTTAATTAGATGAAAAGATTGCCCTTGAGATATTTTCAGGCCGTGCTTCTGATTCGTTTTCTGAGTATCCCTGATAAGCTGCTCTCACACAGCTTCTTCATTATTATTGTTAGCCTGCAAAAGGGAAATCATTAGAAGTAACTCAATTAAACTAACATTATTGTATTCAATCAAGGCATTTTAGGCAAAGGAAATTAGCAATTACAGCATTAAGAATGCAATAGGCAAAAAGTTTTGTTAGCATTTCTTTATTTCTTTTCAATGTAAATTGAACTTACAGGACATCATTGTGTAGAAAATGTGGCAGTGTAATGTATATATCATAGTAATGAAAGAAGACAGTATAATAAGATTTTTGTACTTGCCTCTTTTCCTTAGAGTCCATGGAAGGGACACAAGAACAGTGAAAATCATATACAGCTATGTGCAATAAGATTCACCACAAATCATGGAGAATACTCTGCAGCTACCGTATCTGATAAAATGCCCACAGGGCTGGACAATGCCATAATGCAAAACTCAGCACTAAATACCTATAGCATATTATTTATGCCACTAGGGATAGGCTAGAATTCGGTTAGAATTTTGGCTATTCGAAGTTCAGACAAGCAGCTCAATGAATGAATTGTTTGGCTGTTCACTAGCCTTGAACCTGCTGCTGCATGAGAAAATCATATTTAGTAACTGCTACTAAATATGACATCTTTCGCAGAGCACCTGGTTGTTAAGGAGCTGCGGCTATTGGCTCCCCAACAACCATGACTTGGTCTCTCCACCTATTTACCTGTCAGTTAGACATTTCCTGCTGACAGCTGAAATGTAAACAAATTAACAGGGGATGGATGGCTGACGTCACAGACAAAATATGGACATAGTTGACCATTTTGGCAATGATATTGACCAAAAACAGACATGTCCATCATTGGTCAATGACATCAGCAACCTTCCCTGCCCCTTTGTTGACATTTCAGCTGTGAGTGAGGAACTGAGAGCATCAGGAAGTGTACAAGTCACATGGGTCACAGCGTGTTTTTGCTTTGTTATGCATCGTTCATCGCGATTAACGAGGTTCTGCATCACTGAACAAAGTGATTGGCAAAGCATTTACACAGTGAGTCTTTTTTTAATAAAAGACTTGTCAAAAATATACTACTCACATAGTTTCTTTTAATAAGGGTACCCCATACTCTTTCACGTGGGGACAATGCTGTATCTTGGCCTAGACCAACAAGGCCCAGGCCTAGGGCGGCACTTTGCAGGGGGGTGGCAGGAAAAGAGTCCCCCCTGGCTTGTGCTACACTTTTAGTGTAGCACCAGTCTTATGGGGTGGACTTCTTATTATATATTTGCCTTTGGCAGAGGAGTTATTAAATATTATAGTGACTTACCATAGAGATTAGCTACTGGTAATCTATATAGGAGGTAGGTGTTAATGTTTATACAGTAGCTGACTGGATTATATAGCATGGGGTACACAGGGTAGAAGGAAAGCTACACTATTTGGGTGAAACTTGCATAGCACTTACCTAGCTGCCAAAGCGCTTTTAGTCTAGGGGGATCGTGCAGACACAAGGGACACTGACATGGTCACCTATACCTGGCAGGTAGGTAATAGGACTCTCCTGCAATCCTTTGCTTGTGTCAGTTGCACATATTAACCACTTGCCGACCGGCGCACGATGATATACGTCGACAGAATGGCACGTACAGGCAGGAGGGCGTATATATACGTCCCTCCTTTAGCCTGTCCGTGCCATCGGGAGCGCGCCGGGAGCGGCGCGCTCCCGCACCAGTCGGGACCCCCGTGAGTCCGATCGCGGTCCCCGCGGACTCGATCGCCGCGGGGACCCCCGCGATCGTCTCACGGGGCGGCTGAACGGGGAGATGCCGAGATAAACAGCATCTCCCCGTTCTGCCTAGCAACTAGTGACGCCGATCTCTGCTCCCTGTGATTGGAGCAGAGAACAGCATTCACTAGCTGACAGCCACGCCCCCCCACAGTAAAAAAACACACCCCTAGGCCTACTTAACCCCTACACTGCCACCTTGTGGTTAACCCCTAAACTGCCAGTGTCATTTATACAGAAATCAATGCATTTAAATGCATTAATTGCTGTAAAAATGACAATGGTCCCAAAAATGTGTCAAAAATGTCCGATGTGTCCGCCATAATGTCGCAGTCACAAAAAAATCGCAGATCTCCGCCATTAATAATATAAAAAATTATTAATAAAAATGCTATAAAACTATCCCCTATCTTGTAAACGCTATAACTTCTGCGCAAACCGATCAATAATCGCTTATTGCGATTTTTTTTTTACCAAAAATATGTAGAAGAATACGTATCGGCCTAAAACTGAGGAAAAAAAATGTTTTTTTATATATTTTTTGGGGATATTTATTATAGCAAAAAATAAAAAATAATGCATTTTTTCAAAATTGTCGCTCTATTTTTGTTTATAGCGCAAAAAATAAAAACCGCAGGGGCGATCAAATACCACCAAAAGAAAGCTCTATTTGTGGGAATAAAAGGACGTCAATTTTGTTTGGGAGCCACGTCGCACGACCGCGCAATTGTCAGTTAAAGCGACGCAGTGCCGAATCGCAAAAAGGGGCCTGGTCCTTTGGCTGCAAATTGGTCCGGTCTGAAAGTGGTTAAGGAATCATAATTTTATTTCTGTTGATTGCTGATGAGAAAAATAAATAGATGGATTTATTTATTCCTGCCCCCAATCCTTCCTTTGCTCAATGCCTGGACCACATACCTTCATCGCTGCGCTATATGTTTTCTGCTGCACCACTGGCATGGTTATATCCTCTTAGTCCTCTCCATAAATTTAGCAGAAATTTGTGCTTAAAGTAGAACTATAGGCAACACTTTTCATTTTGGATAGAGTAAGGGAGGGTTATAGCCCCTGACAGTTTATTTTTTGCCATCCTTGTCCCATTGCAGAGATTTCCCTTAATTTCCTGCCTTATAACCAAACAGGAAGAGAGAGTAAATCTGTGCAAATCCCTCCCTCCTACACCCCAGGCCCTCATAACTAGTGTCCCCACTGGAAAATTTCAGGGTGGGTCTTAAACAGGATGGGGTGTGGCCTTGACAGGAAGGGGTGGGTCATATTTAAATTAGGGGGTGCACAAGTTTAGTCAGGCCTAGGGCAGCACAAAGCCTAAATACACCGCTGCATGGGGGGAGTTGTATCTGGGGGACCCCTATTTGTAAAAGGGGCTTTTTAGATTCTGATAAGCCCCTTCCCACAGATCCTCACAAGCACCACACCAGGGTTGTGGGGAAGAGGCCCTTGTCTTCCTTAACATGTGCTTCGCCTTGTCAGAGGAGTCTCCCCTGGCAAGCTACCCCCCCCATGTTGAAAACATGTGGCCTAGTATAGTTCAGAAGTTCCTTTTCTGTTCTGCAATCTGGTATGGATTTGGGGGGGAGGGCACAATTTTTTGTTGCATTATGTTCCCCCTTAAAATCCATACCAAACCCTTAAGGTCTGGTTTACATTTAATATAGAGGTTAAGGGTCTGGTGTACCTTTTTAGGGGGAATCACACACTTTTTTTCTTTTGTGTGAGGTCTCACATTAACATCTATAATAACTATAATAAGGGTCTAGTACAGGGCTCAAAATGTCAAGTCCTGAGCTACATGCCAGGGCTCAAGGGTTACTTGCCACCAGTTGCCCCACCCAACCTCTAAACATGGCCTCATAAATTATGTCATGAAATTTCCCTTAAATGTTTGCCTCGCCCTTGTCACACCAATGCAGCCTCACCCCTGTCACACCAATGCAGACTCACCCCTGTCACACCAATGCAGCCTCACCCCTGTCACACCAATGCAGCCTCACCCCTGTCACACCAATGCAGCATCACACTTGTCACACCAATGCAGCCTCACCCTTGTCACACCAATGCAGCCTCACCCTTGTCACACCAATGCAGCCTCACCCCTGTCACACCAATGCAGCCTCACCCCTGTCACACCAATGCAGCCTCACCCCTGTCACACCAATGCAGCCTCACCCCTGTCACACCAATGCAGCCTCACCCTGTTACACCAATGCAGCCTCACCCTGTTACACCAATGCAGGCTCACCCTGTTACACCAATGCAGCCTCACCCCTGTCACGCCAATGCAGCCTCACCCCTGTCACGCCAATGCAGCCTCACCCCTGTCACGCCAATGCAGCCTCACCCTTGTCACACCAATGCACCCTCACCCTTGTCACACCAATGCAGCCTCACCCCTGTTACACCAATGCAGCCTCACCCCTGTTACACCAATGCAGCTTCACCCCTGTCACACCAATGCACCCTCACCCTTGTCACACCAATGCAGCCTCACCCCTGATACACCAATGCAGCCTCACCCCTGTTACACCAATGCAGCCTCACCCCTGTCACACCAATGCAGCCTCACCCTGTTACACCAATGCAGCCTCACCCCTGTTACACCAATGCTGCTTACCTGTGTCCATCATGAAGGGGAGCAGAGAAGAAGAGAATTGCTGGCCGGATGATATGAGCGCCGAGGGACATTACTGCAACAGCGTTGATTTAAATTGCCGTGTGTTCCCGCCACTCGGCGTTCCGTACAGCCCCACCCCCTGGCCAGAGAACTTTGATACACATCACTCGTCCCAGGTTGGACGGGTGATCTGTCTATCAAATTCGCCTTGCCAGAGGAGTCTCCCCTGGCAAGCTACCCCCCCCCCCCCATGTTGAAAACATGTGGCCTAGTATAGTTCAGAAATTCCTTTTCTGTTCTGCAATCTGGTATGGATTTGGGGGGGAGGGCACAATTTTTTGTTGCATTATGTTCCCCCTTAAAATCCACACCAAACCCTTAAGGTCTGGTATACATTTAATATAGAGGTTAAGGGTCTGGTATACCTTTTTAGGGGGAATCACACACTTTTTTTCTTTTGTGTGAGGTCTCACATTAACATCTATAATAACTATAATAAGGGTCTAGTACAGGGCTCAAAATATCAAGTCCTGAGCTACATGCCAGGGCTCAAGGGTTACTTGCCACCAGTTGCCCCACCCAACCCCTACCCTACACGGCCCCTAATTCCACCTCTAAACACAGCCTCATAAATTATTTAATGAAATTGCCCTTAAATGTTTGCCTCGCCCTTGTCACACCAATGCAGCCTTACCCCTGTCACACCAATGCAGCCTCACCCCTGTCACACCAATGCAGCCTCACACTTGTCACACCAATGCAGCCTCACACTTGTCACACCAATGCAGCCTCACCCTTGTCACACCAATGCAGCCTCACCCTTGTCACACCAATGCAGCCTCACCCTTGCCACCAATGCAGCCTCACCCCTGTCACACCAATGCAGCCTCACCCCTGTCACACCAATGCAGCCTCACCCCTGTCACACCAATGCAGCCTCACCCCTGTCACACCAATGCAGCCTCACCCCTGTCACACCAATGCAGCCTCACCCCTGTCACACCAATGCAGCCTCACCCCTGTCACACCAATGCAGCCTCACCCTTGTCACACCAATGCAGCCTCACCCTTGTCACACCAATGCAGCCTCACCCCTGTCACACCAATGCAGCCTCACCCCTGTCACACCAATGCAGCCTCACCCCTGTCACACCAATGCAGCCTCACCCCTGTCACACCAATGCAGCCTCACCCTGTTACACCAATGCAGCCCCACCTATGTTACACCAATGCTGCCTACCTGTGTCCATCATGAAGGGGAGCAGAGAAGAAGAGAATTGCTGGCCGGATGATATGAGCGCCGAGGGACATTACTGCAACAGCTTTGATTTAAATTGCCGTGTGTTCCCCCCGCTCGGCGTTCCGTACAGCCCCGCCCCCTGGCCAGAGAACTTTGATACACATCACTCGTCCCAGGTTGGACGGGTGATCTGTCTATCAAATTCCACGGGACCAGGGGGCGGGGCTGTGTGTGAAAGAGAGTGCGGGGAACACGCGGCAATTGAAATCACAGCCGCTAGTTATGTTCCCTGCACTCATATCATCCGGCCGGCTCTGTCCTCTCTCTTTCCCCTCCATGAGCACTGGGAAAAGGACTCGCCGGCCGGCAGTGCTCTGCCCCCCCCTCGCTCCCAGACAGCCCTCCCTCGCCAGCCCTCAAAATTTACTCGCAAAATGCGAGCAGGCGAGTGTAAATTTTGAGGGCTGGTCTAGTATATGCAGCACTACCCCCAAAAGGGCCACTGGAAATTTGCCCAAGATCTTCTCCCAGTAGATTGCCCTGTAGCCAAGCACATATTTACAGCCACTCTTTAGCTCAAAAACAAGTCCCGGGGTGTTATTTTTTTATTTATTAGAACTAATGAAGACAGTAAATTCCTTTCTGAAAAGCTGAATCAGAAGTCCTTGCAATAGCAAACTGTGGACTTGGCTTGTAGTAGAAGCAAGATTCTTTCTTTAGAGCACCAAGAGCAGAGTCCCTTCACAAAGAACTGGATAGACTAAGCTCTTCAGGACATCAACAGATGTCCCCTTTGGTCAAACACACACAGCTGACTCTCGAGCACAAGAAGGGTGGCAGCAGTCCAAAAGTCTCTAAGATCTCTCACAGCAGTCTATACTCACAAAATGTCCGGGGACAGTTGGTTGCCTCCTTCCACCCTCCCAGCGACACCTTTCTCTAGTGATGCCAGACTAGATCTTCAGCACACAACCCCTCAGTCAGTTCTCTGTAGCTTCAGCCCACCTAAGGCCTCACGAAAAGCAAGTACATGGCAGCATTGCCCTGAAGGGAAGAAAGTGCTCCAGGCTGGACCTTCCCTCTGCAGGCAAAGGCCCAGTAGCTCTGTGTCTCAGAGTATTTATACAGACTCCCAGCAGCCTTCATGACCTTCCTCCCTGGGATTCGCCAAGGCTGTATAAATATTCATGCTGCTATTTGCATTGTTTCACACCTATGTTCCAGAGATTTCTCCTGCTCTATGGAAAGCAGAGGAAACAGGTGCACAAGCAGCAGCTGAAACACTGAGCAGACCTAACTAATTACATGCAGATGCACTGATTACAGTGATCACAACTAAATTTACCAAACACAACAATTGCAGCCAGGCTGATTACAGTAAGACAAGCTTAATTTACCTAGCAAACAAAAATGCAGCTCCATGAACACAGTGAACCAGTACAAAATCCAACTTATCCTAGCATCTGTTTAGGAGGGTACTACATATAGATGAAGGGAACCCCCAGACGCATTGTTTACAAACAGAACGAAGAAGCCAAGAGCTGTCATTTACCATAAAAGTAATAGTAGGCTGTATACACTGTACAGATGTGCCACTTCACAGACAGGTTAGGGGGCTTCCCCTAGGAAAACCTGGAAAAGGCAGCCGTACACTGCAACGGGACACCAATAAAACTTCTTTATTGTAATGCAGACAGATGCAGTCACAGGAATGAATTTAAGGTTAACACATTTCACACATCTTAGTCATTAAGGATGAGCCAAACCCCCGGTTCGGTTTGCACCAGAACATGCGAACAGACAAAAAATTGGTGTGAACATGCAAACATCGTTAAAGTCTATGGGACACGAACGTAAAAAATCAAAAGTGTTAATTTTAAAGGCTTATATGCAAGTTATTGCCATAAAAGGTGTTTGGGTCCCGGGTACTGCTCCAGGGGACATGTATCAATGAAAAAAAAAGTTTTTAAAAGGGACGTTTTTTAACCGCTTCCCGACCGCCCACTGCATATATACGTCAGCAGAATGGCACGGGCAGGCAAAATCACATATATATACGTGATCGTGCATTTGCCTGCCTGTGGGTCGCGCGCGCGCCGCCAGCTGCGTGCTCGCGACCCGGTCGGGAGCTCCGTGACCCCGGCCGCGGGACCAGCGGACCCGATCGCCGCTGGTGTCCCGCGATCGGGTTATGGAGCTGAAGAACGGGGAGAGGTATGTGTAAACAAACCTCTCCCCGCGCTTCCTACTCTGCCTGTCATTGATTGGCTGTTCCCGGTCATCGGGAAAGCCAATCAATGACGTCAGACGTCAGCCCCGCCCCCTAATGTAAAAAAAAACACACACGTCAGAGCCCATAACCCCCCCTCCCCCTAGTGGTTAACCCCTTCACTACAACTGTCATTTATACAGGAATCAATGCATTTAAATAGCATTGATTGCTGTATAAATGACAATGGTCCCAAAAATGTGTCAAAAATGTCCGATGTGTCCGCCATAATGTCGCAGTCACAATAAAAAAATCGCTGATCGCCGCCATTACTAGTAAAAAAATAAATATTAATAAAAATGCTATAAAACTATCCCCTATTTTGTAAATTATAATTGCGATTTTTTTTTACCAAAAATATGTAGAAGAATACGTATCGACCTAAACTGAGGAAAAAAAAAGTTTTTTTATATATTTTTTGGGGATATTTATTATAGCAAAAAGCAAAAAATATTGCATTGTTTTCAAAATTGTCGCTCTATTTTTGTTTATAGCGCAAAAAATAAAAATCGCAGGGGCGATCAAATACCACCAAAAGAAAGCTCTATTTGTGGGGAAAAAAAAGGACGCCAATTTTGTTTTGGAGCCACGTCGCACGACCGCGCAATTGTCAGTTAAAGCGACGCAGTGCCGAATCGCAAAAAGGGGCCTGGTCCTTTGGCTGCCAATTGGTCCGGGGCTGAAGTGGTTAAGGAGCAGTGATTTTAATCATGCTTAAAGTGAAACAATAAAAATGAAATATTCCGTTAAATATTGTGCCTGGGGGGGCCCTTAGTCTGCCTGTAAAGTGGCACATCTTTCTCATGTGTTTTATATTACCAAAGGAAAAAAATGCCATTTAAACTTGCTCGCGGCTGTAATGGAATGCCGAATCCCAGCAATATAGATAAAAACCAATGAAAAATACCAATAGATAACAGGCCCTTCGGGTCTGGTATGTATTTTAATGGGGAACTCTATCCCCCCAAAAAATGGCAGGGGGTCCCCCCCCAAAATCCATACCAGACCCTTATTGGAGCAAGCAGCCATAACAGGCTAGGAAGGAGGGGGAACCATACCAGGCTGCTTGCCCTCAACATGGGGAGGGTGCTTTTGGGTCCCCCAAAGCACCTTGTCACCATGTTGATGGGGAGAAGGTTCTCATCCCCACAACCCTTGCCCGGTGGTTGTGGAGGTCTGCGGGCAGGGGGGTTATCGGAATCTTGAAGCCCCTTTAACAAGGGGGCCCCCAGATCTCAGCCCCCCTATGTGAATGGATACAGGGTACATTGTATGGGGCATCCCAAAGTACCCTCCCCATGTTGAGGGCAAGCAGCCAAAGAAATTTTGGGGGGACCCCCACAACATTTTTTTTTACATTTTGGCATGGGGTTCCGCTTAAAATCCATTCCAGAACTGAGGGGCTTGGTATGGATTTTGGGGGGGACCCCCACGCCATATTTTTTTTTCATTTTGGTGCAGGATTCCCCTTAAAATCCATACCAGACCTGAAGGTAGCTCCCTCTCCTGGGGGAGTGGAGGATCGGGCAAGTAAAAGCACTTCTCCTTTCCTCTAGACAAAATGAACACACAACTCTTGCAGTGCACAGCCACACTAAAAAAGAATAGTTATAAAGTTTTCTGGAGTTGGACTTTAAGCCATATCCAGCAAATTAAGGTCACAAACAAACATGTGTTCATGCTAACCAGGGTTTAAAGATTTGACATACAATAGCCATGTCACAACTTCAGGTTTGGAAACAGCATCCTGTCAGTAACATGCACAGTTCCATAGCAGATCTGTATGTCCAAGGGGACATGATAGATCAATTTCTATATAATGGGAAATAAAGGCTGAGTGAGCACAATATGTGAAGGAAAATTGCAGAGAGGCTGAACCACTGCTGTAATAATTAGGATGTACTCAGGTAACTGATCAGAACTCACACAGGAGTGGAAAGTGCCCTAGACAGAGCTAATAGTGCAGGTTCCACTTACAAAGATATCTATTTCACAGGGAAACACCAGGGACTGTGTACAGCAGAGGTTGTATCACTGCTCCAATTGTGTACCCTGCATTGTGATAGAGTACACACAAGCTTTGTAAGCACCCCATGCAGAGCCTTTTGAGCAAATACCACTTACCTAATTATCTGTATCTATAAAAATCATTAGAGCAGGGGTCTCCAAACTTTTCACATCGAGGGCCACTTTGTGCATTTTTCAAATATTCGCGGGCCCAAGAAAATTTTTTTTTTTTAGACATAAATCTATAGCAGAACAGAATAGAATTGGACAGGCTGCCGGCAGTAGAGCTGGATGGCACACAAGTATCTGTGAACTTTCAATGTGCACAGGGTCTTACATCTGCGTTACCGTCACACACACACACACACCTCCATACAATTGGTCCCCATCAGACCCCCCCCCCCGCTGCACATTTGTGTCCCCCTGCATATTTGTATCCCCATCAGAGCCCCCCTGCAAACTTGTGTCCCATCAGAGACCCCCTGCATATTTGTGTCACCATCAGAGCCCCCTAACACATTTGTGTTTCCATTAGAGCCCCCCCCCCACACACTGTGTCCCCAAGAGACCCCTGTCGCACATTTGTGTCCCCATCAGACCCTTGACGCACATTTGTGTCCTCATCAGAGCCCCCTCACATATTTGTGTCCCCATCAGAGCTAGGGTTGCCACCGCATCCCTTTAAAATCGAACACATATGAATTACACAGGTTCTGTGGCTGATTTAGGTGTTAATTAAACTCACTTGGTGCCTTATCTGTATTAAATTTGCCTCAGAACCTGTGTAATTCATATGTGTTCAGGTTTAAAGGGATGAGGAGGCAACCCTAATCAGAGCCCCCCCTGCATATTTGTGTCCCCATCAGAGACCCCCTAAATATTTGTGTCACCATCAGATCCTTCACCGCACATTTATGTCCCCATCAGAGACATCTGCACAATTGGGTCCCCCTTAGAGCGCCCCCTTCTACATTTGTGTGCCTCATCAGAGCCACCAGAGAACCACCTCCCCCAACAGCACCAGCAGTCACGTTTGTGTCCCACTTCCATCTTTGCTTCATTGCTGTTCTGCAGCACCTTCTGTCACCTGGCCGGCCGATACACAACCACGTTGTAGGCAAAATTACAGCCGTAAAGGACTGATGCTAACAGCGAGGCAGGAGCTGGGAGGTGCAGCAGGTCCAAGCAATCAACAACTTGAGGCGCTGGGTTGGGCAGGCATTGTCGGGCTGCGGGACCTGCACTGAATACTGCCAGGGGTGAGTATGCAGTGCAGTTCCTGCTACCCGACATAGCTTGAGCAGAAACCAACCCTGCAGTGAGTCTGACGACTCAAGCTGTGGGCCAGAAAAAACATCCCAGCGGGCCGAATGTGCCCAGCGGGCCGTACTTTGGAGACCCCTGCACTAGAGACTCGGTAACCCCAAGAGCTTTACCACTGCTCTAAAACTGTAAAGTGATTTGCATATGACTGGCACAGTACCCACAAGTCTGCAAAGTGTCACATGCAGAGCCCAGTACCCAAAGGTCACATTTCAATACAGGTTCTTCTTGTCCATGGGTGCTTACTCACAGAGTGGGCCTTCAGAGACTGGTACACTCCAGAGGCTGTGACATGGCTTTGGATCTGTCTTGAGAGGAGCTGAAGAGGGAGTCTTCAACCTCCCAGGACATTAACAAAAAAGGCATTATGGTTGGAGGCAGGGAGACTATGAGAACTGTCCCCTGTAGTGCTACCCTGACACTAACACTTCCATAGCACCAAACTTCACCTGGATCTACAGAAATTCAACTACTTACAAGGCCACAGACCAGCTGCTCAGACTTATCTCTCGGATGCCTTCTAGTGAGATTTCTCTGTCAGAATCCTCTGGGGAAGAAGTCCCTGAGTGGTAAATACATTTGCAGGTGCAGGTCCCTTGGCTTTGCCACATCCAGGACCCCAGTGTACTTTACCAGCACACCTAAAATGGCACCATTTGGGGCAGGAGCTCCTCGGGCTGGTGGAACTTCCAGACCCAACTGAACCCCCACTGTCTCCAACTCAAACTATTTATTGGCTCCCTAGCCCCCAGCTGGGCACACCTTCCCTGGGATTGGAAGAGTACCAAACAATTTTCCAGTTACCTCATCTGACTCTCCCCTCCCTATGTTCTAGAAGCCTCCAGAATTTCAGGGGAGAGCAGTCAAACTCTGCAGCCCATGAGAATCAGAACAGACCAAAGCAATTAAGAGCCATTTAACTTGATTGCAGTGAAACTCAGACTACATTTACCTATCACCAAGCAACCTACCTAGGAGGGTGCCACACTGGCAAAAGCACAAATTTATTTTAATAAGGTAAATGATTGCAATGAGTGTTCTATACATTCCTGATTGTCACACTTTCCATGATGATTTATACCTATCAGTCACAGCAATAAGTCGCAACAATCAGCCGATCAATTAAACTATCGCGTTACTTGGGTTGAAACACGAAACTAGAGTAAGCTATTTCTTTAATATTCATAATTGATTTACAATAACTCCATAAAATGTATATTGGCAATCTAAAGGTTTTCTTACCTAAACTATATTTTAATCAACCAAATATATTATTTTACGCTTGTATTACATTGTAACATTTGTTGCTTTATACTCCAGTGTTTGTCTACCTTGACCCACACTGACATTCAGTGCAGCAAACAGAGTTAGTTGCACTTTGTTATGTTTGAAGAACCATGTGATCATGCTTTAGCAATGTTAAATATTATAAAACGGGCTCAGTATAAATTGTGTGCTGACACTGTGACACTTGCTCACTTGACTACACCATACCACATTAGCAGTCCAGTTACGAAAATCTGACACATCTTAAGGCATTAGTACTCATTAATGAATACAGAATTTCTACCAAACACACCTACACGGGTTTAATTTAAAACAGCATTGGTTGGTCAGAATATTAAAGGAAGCACAAGACAACTAACTTAGTGACCCTCAAGCACAGGGATGTAGCCGCAGGTCATGGGAACATTTTGTAGCAACCTTACTCTCAGAATCCAGATTTGAACCTAGGACCTCTGCGTTGTATGGCTGTGGTGCATCTTGCTGTGTCACCTACAATATAGATAACTCCTTTCCTGATCCCTTGGATAACCTTATTTTGTATGTTGTTTCTGATGGACCTTAAACTCCTTGCTCCACCTATGAAGTTCCTATTTAAGCTTCTTCTTTGCACTTCCTGTTTGCCAGATTATTGTCCTCTACTCCAGCTAATATCTTACTCCTTACACCCCTGCTGCCGTCCATATCTTTATTACCGTATTTATCGGCGTATAACACGCACCGGCGTATAACACGCACCCCAAGTTTAGGAGGGAATTTTAAGGAAAAAAAGTTTTAGGAGAGAAGTTTAGGGAAAAAAAAAACTTACATTTAAGCGTCATTTGCAGCTTGCCCAGCGTCATTTGCAGCTTGCCCAGCGTCATTTGCAGCTTGCCCAGCGTCATTTGTAGCTTGCCCAGCGTCATTTGCAGCCTTTCCCAGCGTCATTTGCAACCTGCCCAGCGTCATTTGTAGCTTGCCCAGAGTCATTTGTAGCTTGCCCAGAGTCATTTGTAGCTTGCCCAGAGTCATTTGCAGCTTGCCCAGAGTCATTTGCAGCTTGCCCAGCGTCATTTGTAGCTTGCCCAGCGTCATTTGCAGCCTTTCCCAGCGTCATTTGCAACCTGCCCAGCGTCATTTGTAGCTTGCCCAGAGTCATTTGTAGCTTGCCCAGAGTCATTTGTAGCTTGCCCAGAGTCATTTGTAGCTTGCCCAGAGTCATTTGCAGCTTGCTAGTGTCATTTGCAGTTTGCAGCGTTTAAATTTCCCGCCGCGTGACAAACCGCGCATGCGCGGCCGAAAAAGACCGAACCGCGGCCGAAAAAGGCCGAAGTGCGGCCGAAAAAGACCGAGCCGACTGTTCAGCTCCGCTCGGAGTCCCGCCTCCCTGCTGTTTCGGGAGCGAGCGCAGGGAGGCGGGACTACGAGTGGAGCTGAACAGCCGGCTTCGGTCTTTTTCGGCCGCGCTTTGGCTTTTTCCGGCCTTTTTCGGCCCGGTTCGGCCTTTTTCGGCCGCGGTCGCCATTTTTCGGCGCCGCTACCGATTTTTGTCATTTTTTTTTGGGGTATCGGCGTATAACACGCACCCACGACTTTCCCCCGATTTTAAGGGGGAAAAAGTGCGTGTTATACGCCGATAAATACGGTACCACTTGTTACTGACTCTTGGCTTGTTCTTCGAAAATGCTTCTGCTTGATCCCAACCTGCAACCACGTGTTACAATGATTGGCACAAAGTACAGGTGCTGAGTGTGAGCCTAGAGATAACAGTGAGAAAAAAGGCAGTCTATTTGAAATATACAGTATACAGTATCTCACAAAAGTGAATACACCCCTGTAAATATTTTATTATATCTTTTCGTGTGACAACACTGAAGAAATTACACCTTACTACAATGTAAAGTAGTGAGTGTACAGCTCGTATAACAGTGTAAATTTGCTGTCCCCTCAAAATAACTCAGCACACAGCCATTAATGTCTAAACCGCTGGCAACAAAAGTAAGTAAAACCCTAAGTGAAAAAAAATTCCAAATTGGGCCCAAAGTGTCAATATTTTGTGTGGCCACCATTATTTTCCAGCACTGCCTTAACCCTCTTGGACATGGAGTTCACCAGAGCTTCACAGGTTGCCACTGGAGTCCTCTTCCAATCCTCCATGATGAAATCATGGAGCTGGTGGATGTTAGAGACCTTGCACTCCTCCACCTTCCATTTGAGGATGCCCCATAGATGCTCAATACATGTTGGTATTCATGGTTCCCTCAATGAACTGTAGCTCCCCAGTGCCAGCAGCACTCATGCAGCCCCAGACCATGACACTCCCACCACCATGCTTGACTGTAGGCAAGACACATTCGCCTTTGTACTCCTCACCTGGTTGCCGCCACACACGCTTGACACCATCTGAACCAAATAAGTTTATCTTGGTCTCATCAGACCACAGGACCATCTATATCCTTAATATGCTTGTCTTCAGCAAACTGTTTGCAGGCTTTCTTGTGCATCATCTTTAGAAAGAGGCTTCCTTCTGGGACAACAGCCATACAGACCAATTTGATGTATGGTCTGAGCACTGACAGGCTGACCCCCCCACCCCTTCAACCTCTGCAGCAATGCTGGCAGCACTCCTATGTCTATTTCCCTAAGACAACCTCTGGATTTGATGATGAGCACATGCACTCAACTTCTTTGGTTGACCATGGCGAGGGCTGTTCTGAGGGGAACCTGTCCTGATAAACCGCTGTATGGTCTTGGCCACCATCCTGCAGCTCAGTTTCAGGGTCTTGGCAATCTTCTTATAGCCTAGGCCAGTGTTGGCAAACCTTGGCACCCCAGATTTTTTGGAACTACATTTCCCATGAAGCTCGAACTACACTTCAGAGTGCATGAGCATCTTTTTTTCGGATCCTCAGAGAGTTCTTTGCTATGAGGTGCCATGTGGAACTTCCAGTGAAGAGTATGAGAGAGTGAGAGCGATAACACCAAATTTAACACACCTGCTCCCCATTCACACCTGAGACCTTGTAACACTAACGAGTCACATGACACCGGAGAGGGAAAATGGCTAATTGGGCCCAATTTCGACATTTGCACTTAGGGGTGTACTCACTTTTGTTGCCAGCAGTTTAGACAGTAATGGCTGTGTAAATATATAAAAATCCAAGCTTAGGATAATATGAACTGCTGCCTCCCTGCAAAAAGATTTCACACAGAGCCGAGGAGGAGTTTTAGAACACTTCACTCGGCTCTGAGCTACACAAGCAGGGCTGGGCTGGGCAGGATGGGAGCTGGCTTTGGAAGCTGCAGAGAAACTTAAAAAAAATACATTGGTCGCGGCGTGGGGACTTGGGGCACCCACTGACACATGTACTACTCCACACATGTCCTGGGTGCCTGACACAGAAGCTGGTGGAGGAAGTGAGTAGTGCAAATACTTCCTCTACTGCCTTCTGTGTTCAGTGACAGGAAAGAGCGGACAGGGCTGCCAGAGGTGGCAGAACCCCGTTCCGCCACATTCCAGCAGAAAAAAAAGCCCTTTGTTTAGCACACTACCCTGTCTGGGTAAGGTCATCTTGCATAACACCCCCTTACACACACAAAAGAGGGCTATGCAGGGCTAATTTGCCTGGGAGAATTCTGGCAGCATCACAGTCTAGAAGGTATCTTGCCTAGGAAGCAGCGGGAGCAAAGAGTACCTCAGCATTGTCAGCAACTTACAAAGGAAAAGACTGTCACATGTAGCAAGCCTTTCTGGAGAACAGCATTGGGCTTAAATCTTTTCTTTACCTTGGCCTGTGAAATCTTCAGTAGCAGCCAGGTGGGCTAATGAAGAAGCAACCAGGTGGGCTGGTAGTTCCTACAGTCAGCGGAACTGGGATCAGTGTCTACGGTGGAGTTGGAGTCACTCCTGTATGCAACCTACAACTTCTGTGCTACTTTCAAAAGGAACAGAAAGTTCCTAGTCCTTAAGGGGCTTTTGCTTTTCTATTAGAAACTGTCAGCTGTCGGGAGTGAGATCAATCAGAATTGTACATAGGGAGGAAGTTTCCTGGTTTTGTTGCTATCAATTTGGGCATCATATAATTCCTCATTCAAGTTATTACCCCCAATAAACCATAAAAACCAAGCTCAAAGACTATTCCCTGTGTCTGGAGAAAGTGTGGAGAATATTTATTGCCTGCCTGTGCAGGAGGGGCAAACCCAATTACCAAGCAGCTCCTTCGGGGGTGAGCGCTACATTAAAAAAAAAAATTAGCTCAAATGAACTGTTTTGACTCATATCTCTCATCTCAGCACTCAGCACAGACATTCCCCCTTCGTGTATAGGAGTATGGAAACTATATAAAGATTTACAGATAAATACACATCCCCTAGTTTAAGCATAGATGTTTCATTTAAAATGAATATACAAATAAAGTGAATTACGTCTTTGCATGTGCCTGGTGTTCCTGTTTAAATTTTTTGCTTGAAGCAAAATATGCCATTGGGATATCCTTGCTAAAGAATTGCTAGGATATTAAAGTCCAGCTGGCTAATAAACTTATGCAATTTTTATTAGTCTTTCTTTTGGGGTTTAAAACACTATCTTTATCTACTTTGAAGATGTCACACTTATTTGAAAAATATGAGTCACTTTTGTCTGTTAATCGTGGTTTGGTTGCAGCTCATTTATCTCTATTCCCGAGTCTGACTATAAGCAGTGACTAAAGTTTGAGTATAATGCCAAAAATGTGTAAATTCTAACAGGGGTACAGTAGCAAGGATGGTACAGGCTAACACTAAATACACTGAGAGAACAAGTATTACACAGTCTACTGATTTCTCATTTACAGGGAGCATTCCACATGCCCTCATAAAAAAGGCATTAATAACACACTAGTGTAAGTGGCATGCAAAATGTGCAGAATACAGAACAGGAAACAGATAAAGCTATAAATAAGAAAATGCTGAACAGAGGGAGGTGAACAAAGAGAGAAAATGTCATGTATTTTTAATTAACTTGAATTGAGTCGTTTTAAAAAAATATATTTCAATGTTGTTTGTGATTATCTGCATCTCTTGTTAATGACATACCATTATAGATCATATGTATCTATTTTTGAATGTTTTGCGCATTCTCTTTCTCTCTATCTTTCTGTTTTTGTCTAAAAGATAGCTGAAATATATATAAGAGTATTTATTTTATATAGTAGTTTTAAAGCTATAGTAAAGTCTGCTTTTGTATTTTTTATGCTCTTAACTTGTATCGGGGAATATATTTTTTAAAGGTTTACTACAGCAAGAATACAAGAATATGTCAATCCAACATTTAATATTCCTGATATGCAGCAGTGCAGCACAACCACGTACAGGTTGTTTAGGCAGTGTTGTGATATGTTTAGTAGGCATTGATGGAGTTCTGCAGCTTTTACCCTGATATTCTGGCTTTTCTGTAAGCCTACTGGATCTATAAGTCAAGCTTTAAAAGCTCTGCCCACCCATTAGCTAACAGATGTAGTAATGTCTGAGACACTAATCTCTGTTTGAGTGAAGCAATAAGAAATGATTTGGTGCAGACAGAGGTTTGTGTTTCTTTCTTTTCCAGCAATACAAGGCAGCGTGGAGGCCCGAGAACCTGGGAGACTTGTAATCAGAGGAGGACAGAGATGTTTTAGTGCTGAAGAGGTTATCATTAAAGTGTCACGCACCCTGCATCATAAAAAAATATCAATAAATGCTGTATTACATGCTGTTCATACTGTCACTATGGGATTCGTTTTCTGTATTCTACAAAAACACCCGGTTGATCATGCTGCTCTCTATCAACATCTTCTTTTTTTTTTTTTTTTTTTTTTTTAAATAGATTTTTATTGGCATATTTTGAAAATTACAAGTTCAAAGCTTTTTATATCATGTTATCCAAAGACATATGTGTAACAGAAACATAGTACAGCAAAACATCATTCAAATGGTGCAGTAATTGGTGTACGGCAAACACAATAAATCAGGGAATAAAACAAGCAACATGTAATAACATAAGAACAGGTAGCATAGGTGGTTTTTATGTTAGAGTTTTTATTTAGTTGGAAGGGGGGAAAGGAGCCTCTCAACCTGGACACCCCCCTAGGGTGCAAGACTGTGTCCGTGTGAAGATGCTCCCCGTCCTCCTGCA
The DNA here is from genome assembly GCA_028564925.1 of Lithobates sylvaticus. Lineage (NCBI taxonomy): Eukaryota > Metazoa > Chordata > Amphibia > Anura > Ranidae > Lithobates > Lithobates sylvaticus. Next base: position 381,827,184 of record CM053030.1, read on the forward strand.
GGTTAAGTTTACTGTTATAATTGTATTCAGAGTTAGGGGTAGAACATCTTAACTAATTCGGGAGAGCTTACCCACTCAATCCATTGTTGCCACTTTTGGTGTATACGCGTTTTGTCGTTATGTCGTAGTGTCAGGGTCGTTTCGTATATACAGTGTTCGTGTGTGGTACGGAGTACGTCGTTAAGATTGGGGGGATTTGGGTCTTTCCATTTTCTAGTTATACTGAGGCGAGCCACCAAAGTATGTGAGTAATGATAGTTTTTGATGGATTAGGGAATAGGTCAATGTTTAGAGATAACAGTGCCAGGGATGGTTGTTCCTCAATCGTTATTTTTGTAACATCAGATAATAATTGGAACACAGAGTGCCAAAAGAAAGAGAGTTTGGGGCAGTTCCAGAATGTATGAAGAAGATCGCCTGTATGACCACAATTTCTCCAACAGGAGTTATTAAGTGTTGTGTCGAATTTGGACAATCTGTTGGGTGTTAGGTACCAATGATAGGTCAGTTTGAAGGCAAGTTCCCAGAGAGTGGAGCAGCTGGTGGCTTTGTAGGTGGATTGGCCAGCTTTTTCCCATTGGGCTAGTTTTAAGTTTTGTTTTAGATCTTTCTCCCATCTGTTAATTGCAGTGGAGCTAGTGAATGTAGTCTTATGCCCCACACACACGGTCGGAAATTCCGACCACAAAATCCGTCTGATTTTTTCTGACGGATTTTGTCCGACACTGGTGTTGCATACACACGGTCGGACAAAGTTGTCGGAAAATCTGATCATTCTGAACGTGGTGACGTTCGTTGCATACGACGGGACTACGTAGAGGCTAGTAGCCAATAGCTTTGGTCTTGTAATGTGATCTGAGCATGCGTGGCACTTTGTCCGTCGGAATTCGCTACACACGATCGGAAAAAGTCCGATAGGACTTTGTTGTCGGAAAATTTGAGAGCAGGATCTCAAACTTTTTCCATCGGAAATTCCGATGGAAAAAGTCCGATCGAGCCCACACACGGTCGGAATTTCTGACAACATGGTCCGATAGGACATTTTCCGTCGGAAAATCCGACCGTGTGTACGGGGCATTAGAGTGAAGCAAATTATAAAACATTGTTATCCCTTTCAGGTGAATAGTAGGTGATTTGAAGTAGATCCAGGCTTTTTGGGGGAGTTTACATGTCCATGTTTTGAGAGAGTTGAGGCAGTGTTGGTGTACGTATGTACAGGAAAATGTCCGAGTTTGGGAGTTGGGTTCTCATTGTCATAGAGATCAGATATGTAGGAAATACCTTTGTCTCTCCATTGGTCATAGGAGGTCAATAACATCAGTCTTTGTAGGGCATCTATAGGAATTTGTACTGTTGATTGGATGGGGTGGGACGAGGTGACTTGTAAAAAGCGGGACCAAACTTTAATGGTTGCTATAATTGTTGGTGATAGACGCAGGGGGGAGTTTCGCTCCTAGTGTAGTAGCGAATAGAGAGAAAATTGGTAAGAAACTGCGCTACAGGTCGGATGTGCAACTATGAATCCTAAACCGGTTAAATTAAAACCAAATAAAGCTGCAGCAACTTATACCATATACGTGAATAGTAAAAACAAATTGAAAAAAGAAAAAATCTGCGCATACCAACAACCTAAAAATATTGACAGAATAGACTTCAAATGAATAAATCAAATCTGAAAATATAACATGACAAAATCACTCAAATTAGTGTAAAAACGTGACACCCAGTGATAACAGACCTATAATATTGATACTAAATTATAGGAATAAAAAATTGATCAAATAAGTTCTCATGTGAAGAAAAATAATATTATTGTGAAAACAATTGTTGATAGTCCATAAAAGAGAGAAATTTTTCTCAAACCGTGTCCCTGGATGACGCGAGATTTCGCGAAATGCATTGGGCGAGCGGCGTACTGTTACCACCTCATTTTAGCCCCATTTTAAACTTATGCCAGCATTTGTGTTTTTGAGTTTCTATGCTGAGCATTTCCTCCCTATCACATCTAAGCAGCCCATGTGACTATAGAGTCACACATGTGGGCGTATCCGGCCGGTGCACCAGATCCTATCTTTGCTGACCACATCTTACTGTACATGTAAGTGTACAACCATGAGTCCCAACCATGAGAACTCAAAGGGCGCCAGCCTGAAGATATCTGTTTGTAGCGTAGAACGGATTGGCAAGTAGTTGGTGGAGAACAATTGTTTAGTAGATGGGGTTAGTTGGATTCCCAGGTAAGTTATGCTATGATCCGCCCATGTGTGTGGGAATCGTAGTTTAAGTTGATCGCAGGTGGTCTATCTCCATCTTCTATTCATGTCCAAAATTCAGCTAGGGATTTTGCAGCTGTGGTGGAAACTCTGCACATGCTCCATTTTCAGTGAGTTTCTATGCTGAGCATTTCCTCCCTATCACATCTAAGCAGCCCATGTGACTATAGAGTCACACATGTGGGCGTATACACAGTGGTAAATGACAGCCCACCCCCTCCTCCATGCCCACTAACCAGCTAAACACAATGGGGGTGGGCTATTACATGTAGATTAATGGTGGCTTCACCTCCCTCATAATCTAAGACTGGAGGGGTGTGACACAACCTGTGACTGGCAGAACTCTTCCCACACTATGTTATTTCCACAAAATAATAAAGATTTGATTTCAGATATATATTTGTATGCCAATTTAAAACACTATTGATTTTATTTATTTTTACTCTGTATCCCAAAGGCTGTTTTTTTTAATTACATGTGACCAGCAGAAGTAGACTAGAAGCTCCTCCTGCTTATGAATGCAGCTAGGTTTCTAGGCCCAGAAAAAATTAAGGAAGAGATAATCGATCCCTGTAATACAATGCAAAATAAACCCTGCAATGGGGCATGGTAGGGAATTGGGACCATACGATACCCAGGAAGTAATATAGAGAATGAAAGTGATGTAAAGATAAAAAAATTACAAAATGTATTATATCAATATATAAAAACTTCAAAAGAGAAAAGACATTTTGACAACACCATTAAAATAAAAAGTCACACAGTAATTTCAATATGATAAATACAAAGGAGTGAGCCCCATGTGTGTAAAATACAGCTGATCTGAGCAGACATAATGACTCCAACTCGTTTCAACAAATTGTCTTCTTCAGGGAATGGAGATGTCCATTTGAGAAAGAAATCTAGAAAGACCTGACATATAGCATAATATCCCAAACTACAAAAAATGTAAAGACAAGCAGATATTGGCAAACATCAGTGCCAGTAACAATGCGCACAATATATCATCAACAATAGCAGGTGTATTTATGAAAGGAAGAAACTGTGTGTCTGTGGCTTACAGCGGTTTCATACAAGGTCCCATGAATCCCAAGGGCCAGCACAAGGGATAAAAATGGCAGAAGAGGGGAAAAAGACTCCTGAAGAAATAGAAGAAAAAAAACAAGTGTACCAAAAAAATAATAAAAAAATACAAAGTGAAAAAAAAAAAAAGGAAAACATATAAATACCTCCACATGGTAGGAGGAATCCAGGCTTCTATTCTGAAGTTTACCTAGTTATGGATAAAATATTTTAGAGAGTGCTAGACAATGGTCACAGGCCTGTGAAGAAAAATAAAAAAATGTACAGTATATATGAAAAAAATCTGAAAATACAGTATGTCACAAAAGTGAGTACACCCCTCACATATTTGTAAATATTTTATTCTATCTCTTCATGTGACAACACTGAAGAAATTACACTTTGCTACATTGAAAAGTAGTGAGTGTACAGCTTGTATAACAGTGTAAATTTGAGTCCACCTCAAAATAACTCAATACACAGCCATTAATGTCTAAACCACTGGCAACAAAAGTGAGTACACCCCTAAGTGAAATTGTCCAAATTGGGCCCAATTAGCCATTTTCTCTCCCCGGTGCCATGTGACTGGTTAGTGTTACAAGGTCTCAGGTGTGAATGGGGAGGAGGTGTGTTAAATTTGGTGTTATCGCTCTCATTTCTCTCATACTGGTCACTAGAAGTTAAACATGGCACCTCATGGCTAACAAACTCTCTGAGGATCTGAAAAAAAGAATTGTTGCTCTACATAAAGATGGCATAGGCTACAGGAAGATTTCCAAGACCCTGAAACTGAGCTGCAGCACGGTGGCCAAGACCATACAGTGGTTTAACAGGACAGGTTCCACTCAGAACAGGCCTCGCCATGGTCGACCAAAGAAGTTGAGTGCACGTGCTCAGCATCATATGTAGAGGTTGTCTTTGGGAAATAGACATATGAGTGCTACCAGCATTGCTGCAGAGGTTGAAGGGGTGGGCATTCAGCCTGTCAGTGCTCAGACCATACGCTGCACACTGCATCAAATTGGTCTGCAAATTAGCTGTCATCCGAGAAGGAAGCCTCTTCTAAAGATGATGCACAAGAAAGCGCACAAACAGTTTGCTGAAGACAAGCAGACTAAGGACATGGATTACTGGAAACCATGTCCTGTGGTCTAATGAGACCAACATAAACTTATTTGGTTCAGATGGTGTCAAGCATGTGTGGTGGCAACCAGGTGAGGAGTACAAAGACAAGTGTGTCTGATCCCCTCCCTTCGGAGACTGGGTCGCAGGGCAGTATTCCAACATGATAACGACCCCAAACACACCTCCAAGACAACCACTGCCTTGCTAAAGAAGCTGAGGGTAAAGGTGAAGGACGGGCCAAGCATGTCTCCAGACCTACACCCTATTGAGCCTCTGTGGGGCATCCTTAAACGGAAGGTGGATGAGCCTAGGGTTTCTAACATCCACCAGCTCTGTGATGGAGTGGAAGAGGAAGAGGCAACATGTGAAGCTCTGGTGAACTCCATGCAGTGCTGAAAAATAATGGTGGCCACACAAAATATTGACACTTTGTGCCCAATTTGGACATTTTCACTTAGGAGTGTACTCACTTTGTTGCCAGCAGTTTAGACATTAATGGATGTGTGTTGAGTTATTTTGAGGGGATAGCAACTTTACACCATTATACAAGCCATACACTCACTACTTTACTTGTAGCAAAGTGTAATTTCTTAAGTATTGTCACATGAAAAGATATAATAAAATATGTACAAAAATGTGAGTAGTGTACTATATATATATATATATATATATATATATATATATATATATTATATATTTATATATATTATATATATATATATATATATATATATATATATATATATATATATATATATATATATATACACACACACACATACATACAGTTGCAATAAAAAGTATGTGAACTCTTTTGGAATGATATGGATTTCTGAACAAATTGGTCATAAAATGTGATCTGATCTTCAGCTAAGTCACAACAATAGACAATCACAGTCTGCTTAAACTAATAACACACAAAGAATTAAATGTTACCATGTTTTTATTGAATACACCATGTAAACATTCACAGTGCTGGTGGAAAAAGTATGTGAACCCCTAGACTAATGAGATCTCTAAGAGCTAATTGGAGTGAGGTGTCAGTCAACTGGAGTCCAATCAATGAGATGAGATTGGAGGTGTTGGTTACAGCTGCCCTGCCCTATAAAAAACACACACCAGTTCTGGGTTTGCTTTTCACAAGAAGCATTGTCTGATGTGAATGATGCCTCGCACAAAAGAGCTCTCAGAAGACCTACAATTAAGAATTGTTGACTTGCATAAAGCTGGAAAGGGTTATAAAAGTATCTCCAAAAGTCTTGCTGTTCATCAGTCCACGGTAAGACAAATTGTCTATAAATGGAGAAAGTTCAGCACTGCTGCTACTCTCCCTAGGAGTGGGCGTCCTGTAAAGATGACTGCAAGAGCACAGACTGCTCAATGAGGTGAAGAAGAATCCTAGAGTGTCAGCTAAAGACTTACAAAAGTCTCTGGCATATGCTAACATCCCTGTTAGCGAATCTACGATACGTAAAACACTAAACAAGAATGGATTTCGTGGGAGGATACCACAGAGGAAGCCACTGCTGTCCAAAAAAAACATTGCTGCACATTTACAGTTTGCACAAGAGCACCTGGATGTTCCACAGCAGTACTGGCAACATTTTCTGTGGACAGATGAAATCAAAGTTGAGTTGTTTGGAAGAAACACACAACACTATGTGTGGAGAAAAAGAGGCACAGCACACCAACATCAAAACCTCATCCCAACTGTGAAGTATGGTGGTGGGGGCATCATGTTTTGGGGCTGCTTTGCTGCGTCAGGGCCTGGAAGGATTGCTATCATCAAAGGAAAAATTCATTCCCAAGTTTATCAAATCATTTTAAGCCATATGTCCACCAGCTGAAGCTCAATAGAATCAACAACAGAATGGCTTAAACAGAAGAAAATACACCTTCTGGAGTGGCCCAGTCAGAGTCCTGACCTCAACCAGGTTGAGATGCTGTGGCATGACCTCAAGAAAGCGATTCACACCAGACATCCCAAGAATATTGCTGAACTGAAACAGTTCTGTAAAGAGGAATGGTCAAGAATTACTCCTGACCGTTGCGCACATGTGATCTGCAACTACAGGAAATGTTTGGTTGAAGTTATTGCTGCCAAAGGAGGTTCAACCAGTTATTAAATCCAAGGATTCAAATACTTTTTACACCTGCACTGTGAATGTTTACATGGTGTGTTCAATAAAAACATGGTAACATTTAATTCTTTGTGTGTTATTAAAGCAGACGGTGATTGTCTATTGCTGTGACTTAGATGAAGATCAGATCACATTTTATGACTAGGGATGAGCCGAACACCCCCCCCGTTCGGCTCGCACCAGAACCCGCGAACGGACCTAAAGTCCGTGCGAGCTTTAGAACCCTATTAGTTATAATGGATGCGAACGTTCGAAATTAAAAGTGCTAATTTTAAAGGCTAATATGCATGTTAATGTCATAAAAAGTGTTTGGGGACCTGGGTCCTGCCCCAGGGGACATGTATCAATGCAATTTTTTTTTTTTAAAACGGCCGTTTTTTCAGGAGCAGTGATTTTAATAATGCTTAAATTGAATCAATAAAAGTGTAATATTCCTTTAAATTTCGTACCTGGGGGGTGTCTATAGTATGCATGTAAAGGGGCGCATGTTTCCCGTGTTTAGAACTGTCTCTGCGCAAAGTGTCATTTTTGAAAGTAAAAAAGCTATTTAAAATCACTCTCGTACAGAGAACAGTCATTCATTGAAACTCATTCATAAAAAAAAAGTCATTGATAAAAAATAAAAAAAATGAAAAAAAAAAAGCGTAGGGGTCCCCCCAAATTCAATAACCAGGCCCTTCAGGTCTGGGATGGATATATAGGGGAACCCCAGCCAAAAAAAAAAAAAAATGGCGTAGGGTCCCCCTCAAAATCCATACCAGACCCTTGAGGTCTGGTATGGATTTTAAGGGGAACCCTAGCCAAAAAAAATGGCGTGGGGCCCCCCTCAAAATCCATACCAGACCCTTATCCGAGCACGCAACCTGGCAGGCCGCAGGAAAAGAGGGGGGGACGAGAGCGGCCCCCCCTCCCGCCTGAACCGTACCAGGCCACATGCCCTCAACATTGGGAGGATGCTTTGGGGGTCTAAGACCCCTAAAGCACCTTGTCCCCATGTTGATGAGGACAAGGGCCTCTTCCCCACAACCCTGGCCATTGGTTGTGGGGGTCTGCGGGCGGGGGGCTTATCGGAATCTGGAAGCCCCCTTTAACAAGGGGGCCCCCAGATCCCGCCCCCCCCCCTGTGTGAAATGGTAAGGGGGTACAAAAGTACCCCTACCATTTCACCAAAAAAATGGTAAAAATGACAGGAGACGGTCTTTGACAATTCCTTCATTAAAATCTTCTTTCTTCTTTCTTCATCCTTCGGTTTCTTCATCTTCTCCTTCCGTCATCTTCTTCCATCTTCTTCTTCCTCCGATCCGCTTCTTCTTGCGCTGGTCTTCTCGTCCTTCTCGTCCGGCATCTTCTTCCGTCGGCGTCGGTGTCGGTGTCTTCTTGGGCCGCTCCGCGCAATGGGAGGCTCCCGCTGTGTGAGGCTCCGCTCCGTCTGACAGGTCTTTTAAAACGGAGGGCACCTGGTGACCCCGCCCCCCTCTGACGTCATGGGGAAAGCCATCATGGAATTCCCCATGACGTCCCCGTGCGTCAGAGGGGGCGGGGTCACCAGGTGCCCTCCATTATAAAAGACCTGTCAGACGGAGCGGAGCCTCACACAGCGGGAGCCTCCCATTGCGCGGAGCGGCCCAAGAAGAGACAGAGACACCGACACCGACGCCGACGGAAGAAGATGCCGGACGAGAAGGACGAGAAGACCAGCGCAAGAAGAAGCGGATCGGAGGAAGAAGAAAATGGAAGAAGAAGATGGAAGAAGATGACGGAAGGAGAAGATGAAGAAACCGAAGGATGAAGAAAGAAGAAAGAAGATTTTAATAAAGGAATTGTCAAAGACTGTCTCCTGTCATTTTTACAATTTTTGCCACTTTTTTGGTGAAATGGTAGGGGTACTTTTGTACCCCCTTACCATTTCACACAGGGGGGGGGGGGGGGATCTGGGGGTCCCCTTGTTAAAGGGGGCTTGCAGATTCCGATAAGCCCCCCGCCCGCAGACCCCCACAACCACCGGGCACGGTTGTGGGGAAGAGGCCCTTGTCCTCATCAACATGGGGGCAAGGTGCTTTGGGGGTCTTAGACCCCCAAAGCATCCTCCCAATGTTGAGGGCATGTGGCCTGGTACGGTTCAGGCGGGAGGGGGGCCGCTCTCGTCCCCCCCTCTTTTCCTGCGGCCTGCCAGGTTGCGTGCTCGGATAAGGGTCTGGTATGGATTTTGAGGGGGACCCCACGCCATTTTTTTGGGCTAGGGTTCCCCTTAAAATCCATACCAGACCTCAAGGGTCTGGTATGGATTTTGAGGGGGACCCTACGCCTTTTTTTTTTTTTTTTTTGGCTGGGGTTCCCCTTAATATCCATCCCAGACCTGAAGGGCCTGGTTATTGAATTTGAGGGGACCCCCACGCTTTTTTTTTGTTTTTTATTAATGAATGACAGTTCTCTGTGTTACAGGAGCCATCAATTCATTAGCCGCGAGTGCTTTTAAATAGCTTTTTTCCTGCAAAAATGACACTTTTTTGCAGGGAAAGTTCTAAGCACAGGAAACCTGCCCCCCTTCACAGGCCACCTATAGACACCCCTCAGATGTGATACTGCAATGCTGTTCTAACAGCACGCACACACATATCCCCAGAAATAGAGCACATATTGTCAGCAGCACACTGACACGCTGACACTGACTGAAACAGAATATGCGAGGCCGCCGGCGCGGCGGCCTCTTATACCGTGGGGCGTGTACTAAAGCCCCTGAGCTATAATTGGCTACAGGCATCCTGCCTGTAGCCAATTATGGCTCTCCTCGCTGCCGGCGCTGTGATTGGCCAAGCATGCAGTGTCACAGTGCATGCTTGGCCAATCATCAGCCAGCATTGCACTGCGCGGGCCGCAATGCATTGCGGGGCCGCTCGCATCACACGAATTTGATGCGAGCGGCCCCAATAGTTCTGGGCTCGCCGAGCGAGCGAACGCCCGGTGCTCGATTCGAACATGGGTTCGAATCGAACACCGGGCCCATCCTTATTTATGACCAATTTGTGCAGAAATCCATATCATTCCAAAAGGGTTCACATACTTTTTATTGCAACTGTATATGCGCATATAAATGCATACATATGTATATATATATATATATAAAAAGGAAGACCATAAGTGCAGCCAAACCATAGCTGAAATTGACCAGAATTTAGACCAGCAGGTGTGAATCCTCTTTCAGACGAAAGAGGAACGAGGCTGGTGTCTGGTGTTGGGTTTATATGGCTGACACAGGAGCCTGGGTCAAATGACACAGGAGCAGTCATTTAGGCTGGATAAGTAATTTTCTACAGGTGTGATGCAGTGGGTATATACCCAGCTGGGATCTCTATATGCCAGCCTGATCGCGAATGATGTCACTTCCGGTGCGTGGGGCGCACACAGCAGCGTCAGAAAAAAGGTGACAATGGAAGGCATAAGCGTTGCTTCTGGGAAAGGAAAATACTACGCCGCCATGAAAAAAAAGGCGGAAGTGGAGACCTGCGCTGACACACATAGAACCCGGGAATAATGCTGAAAGGCAGCACAGATTCCCCGGAGCAAGTTTCCAAAAGGGATGGTTCACCGCAAAACCAAAAACCAAAGTGAAGGGGCTCTGTTTAACACTTGCCGACCAGCCGCCGTCATTATATTGCGGCAGGTTGGCATGATCCCGCGAGCTGTCGTAGCTGTACGTTGGCTCCTTTAAGCGGGATAGCAGGCGCCTGCTGCACTGCGAGGTGGGGTGATGCGCATGGCCGGCTGTTGCGGTGACCACCGGCCACGCATGATTGCGGGCACGAGAGGCAGAACAGGGACGTGTGTGTGTAAACACACAAATCCCTGTTCTGTGAGGAGAGGCAGATCTTGAGTTCCTACTAGCTAGTAACCATGATCTGTCATCTACTATAGTCAGTCCCCTCCCCCCACATTTAGAACACACACTAGGGAACACATTTAACCCCTTGATCGCCCCCTATTGTTAACCCCTTCCCTGCCAGTGACATTTACACAGTAATCAGTGCATTTTTATAGCACTGATCGCTGTATAATTGTCAATGGTCCCAAAAATGTGTCAAAAGTGTCCGATCTGTCCACCATACTGTTGCAGTGTCAAAAAAAAAAAGCAGATCACCGCCATTACAAGTAAACAAAAAAAATAATAAAAATGCCATAGATCTATCCCCTATATTGTATAACTTTTGGGAAAATCAATCAATATATTACCAAAAATATGTAGAAGAATACATATCTGCCTAAACTGAGGAAAAAATTAGCTTTTTTAAAAAAAAATTGGGGATATTTATTATAGCAAAAAGTACAAAATATTGTGTCTTTTTTAAGAAATTGCCGCTGTTCTTTTGTTTATGGCGCAAATAATACAAACCGCAGAGATAATCAAATACCACCAAAAGAAAGCTCTATTTGTTGGAAAAAAAGGACATCAATTTTGTTTGGGTACAGCGTCGCACGACTGCGCAATTGTCAGTTAAAGCAAAGCAAAAAAATGGCCTGGTCACTGAGCAGCCAAATCTTCCGGGGCTGAAGTGGTTACCAAGTGCCACCAATAGAGCGAGGGGACCAAGCCAAAAGAAAGGAGGCTGAAATGTAAATAAGACAGCTGAAAAGCGATAAGCACACAGTTCTCCAAAAATGTAATTATTGGTGAAATAAGTATCGCATTATAACAAATATATATAAAAAAATAGAAGGAAAAAAAAATGATTTTCGGAACAGCCTGTGCTTGTTCAAAATGAGCCTCAAGAGAAATCCAAGCAACAATATACAATATGTGTTGAAACAAGTAAGTATTGAAGCACAAATATATATATATATATATATATATATATATATATATATATATATATATATATATATATATATATATATATATATATGACAATATGATAAGTGTCTCTGTAAAGTGAAAGTGACAATGAGATCTTGAATCTACTCATGAATTTCGCAGTGAAAAAGTTCCAACAGGATAACACCTTTCAAAGTTTTCCACCACCGCCAAGGGGAAAATATGTTTTGGTGTAAAAAAACACTCTGTGAGTGGGAACTCTTACCAGAAACTTTAGACCTCCTTATGAGTGAGGTCGTATGCACTTGCAGATATAGCCCTCTGCAGGGTCAGATGATTCACCTCGTCCCAGAGCCCACTGGCAATCACTAGAGATCCTCCTGGATATCCAGTCTGCATCCTAATTTCATCTAGGGTTCTCCGTCAGCTCAGTGCCATAGAGTGTATAAAAAATCTGCATCTGAAGGCAGGTGACATGACAAGTGACAAGCTCAAGGCTCCCACTGATTCAGAAGTATGGTGAGTTGAACTATTTCATTTTATATTACAATGTAATAATATAAATAATCCTGACACCATAACAACCATGGTGCCATGATGATTGAAGCGCCAACACCAGCCATTTCCCTGATAAATTGCCCGCAATTTTCTGGCAGTACCCCTCCAAAAACTAGACTCTGGATCCGCCCCTGCCACTGCCATACCCACACAGCGGACCCGTCCGCCCATCCTCTCCACGCTTACTCCCATTGCTGCAGACAAATGCATTGTCGGGACAAGAGGCAGACAGCGTGAAGGAGGAGGAGCTTTCTGCTGTGAGCAGAGACTCCATGTTGAAAAAGGCATCGCTGGAGGCATGACTGACACTGTAAGCAAGTGCAAGCACCATTGATTCCATCCCTACCACCACCACCACCTCTGACTAAACCCCCCCACCGCTGCCTCTGACTGAACCCCCCACCACAACTGCTGCCTCTGACCACCACCACATCTGCCTGACTGAACCCCCCAACCACCGCTGCCTCTGACTGAACCCCCCACCACAACTGCTGCCTCTGACCACCACCACATCTGCCTGACTGAACCCCCCAACCACCGCTGCCTCTGACTGAACCCCCTCACCGCTGCTGCCTCTGACTGAACCCCCCCACCACAGCTGCCTCTGACTGAACCTCCCCCACCACCACTTTCTCTGACTGAACCCCCCCTCCCCCCCCCCCCCACCACCACCATCACCACTGCCTCTGTCTGAAACCCCCCCACCACCCCCACCATCACCACTGCCTCTGTCTGAACCCCCCCCACCACCCGTACCATCACTGCTGCCTCTGACTGAACCCCCCCACCACCATCACCACTGCCTCTGACTGAACCCCCCCAACCACCACATCTGCCTGACTGAACCCCCCCTCACCATCACCACTACCTCTGACTGAACCCCCCTCCCATTCACCACTGCCTCTGTCTGAACCCCCCTCCACCATCGCCACTGCCTCTGTCTGAACCCCCCACTACCATCACTGCTGCCTCTGACTGAACCCCCCCAACCACCACCATCACCACTGCCTCTGACTGAACCTCCCACCACCACCATCACTGCTGCCTCTGACTGAACCCCCCCACCACCACTGCTGCCTCTGACTGAACCCCCCCACCACCGCTGCCTCAGACTGAACCCCTCCCACCACCACCGCTGCCTCTGACTGAATCCCCTCCACACCACCACCACCGCTGCCTCGGACTGAAACCCCCACCACCATTGCCTCCTCTAACTGAACCCCCCACCACAGCTGTATTGGACGGGACCCCCCACCATTACCACCACTGCATGTAAATCTAACTCCCTGATACATTTAATTTTAGTTTTAATTGTCATGATAGAAAATAATGGATGTGGGGGCTTTTTGGTGGGTGTGATTTTTTTTGGGTGGGGCAGCATTTAATTCTTGGGCCCAGGCAGCACAATGTAGAGGACCTAGGTCTCGATGGAGGAGGTCTTTTGTTCCTTTCGAGTGACTCATAGGAAACTCTCCGAGAGGTTGGGGATATTGGTTGGAAGCTAGTGGGTGTCTGTATTGGTTACTTTCTGATGTGTTAGATTGGCTAGCCAATTCACAGCCTGGAGGGGGAGCAGCCTCAGAAGGGACCGTGGGTTCACCCTCATTTGTCTGGATTTTGCTCTGCCAATCAAAGACTATCCCAGTCTTGTAATCTCCCCCATCCCTATTGAATTTTTTCTTTTCTTATTTTTTTGTTTGATTTCTTCCTTTTCAAGTAATTTCTTAAGACCAATTGACCGTTCACTTATTGATAATTTGTCTTAATATTGAGCACCGTATACCCTTTTGTATCTATTAAAAAGGGTCTATAGCTGAGAATCTCATTAAGGCCCGGGGGATCTGTGAGAGTATATATGCAACGGGATTATATTTTTAGATATATAATATATAATTTTTTTCATAAATGGGAGTAGGCAACAAGGATTTCATTGTTCTTACGCTTTTACATAATACACATTGTAACACTGGCTCCAGAGAAAAGCGTGTGTAATTATGACCATGTACAAGTGTCACTCATTCTATTTCATTAGTCTCCAGTATTACTGCAGACTGATTATAAAATACCTTTAATCTCTTCTGCCTCAGGGTCAAAAATTACATCATAAAAGGTTTGTTTTTTAATGACACTTATTTAAGTATTTTGTACAATGGCTTTCTTTGCTGTGAAAGTTGGTTCACTTTATTAAAGCATTTGTTTTAATGCTGTAATCATAAATTTATATGCTCCTTGGTCTGCTTGGGTGCCTTGTACAATGGTATACTTTCTTTTGAAGTTTGTTTTGATGTACAGTAAGGCTGTAATTTTGGCAGCATTCTGGTTTGTTCAAGTTGTGGTTTTATTTTATTTTTTTGCTTGTCTATGAAAGCTGCACTCAGAAAATGAATGAAACCATGAATTCATATATAATGGAATGTTAATAACTCTTATTTTCTATCTTAATATAATTATAGGTGGGGCAGAGGTTCTATTGTTATGTTATAGAGATTTTCATGTAATTGTTTCTGTACATTTAGAGATACTATTAACATAATCATGGAAATATTAGTCTAGCAAAAATAAACTCAGTTTGATTTACAATGCATTAGTAAATAAATTATAACATATCATCATACTATACCAAGCAAGGTTGTATTCTCCATTTAAAGTGACTCGTTACAGAACACAGACTAGTGGAAGTAGCCTTTATGATTAAGTCCATACTTGGGTGATTTGGAATGAAGTCCAGTGAGAAGTGTCATTGGCTTTTAATAATTTAATTTGAGTAAAATGTAACTTGCAGTTTGTACAGCTTACTATTTTTGGAGAATGGGAGCAATTGGGGAACAGACAAACCCCCTTGCTGGCAGATAAATCATTGGTGGCTGTTGCACCTGGAATTTTATCGTAGTGGTTCCCAATGGAAGTTTTAGTAAACAATTGAGGCAGGCAACAAAAGGTTCCAAGGCAGGTGGAATATAGGATGCTCTAGGTAAATTGGACCCTCCAGGGGTAAAAAGTTCACAGTGTAGTCCAAGTAGGAGAAGGGACAATGCAGGTAGATGTCTTGAGTTACACCTCAGCAGCACCCCATTAGAGCTAAGCAAACTCGGGTAAAAGGCAAAACACAAAGAAGGAACTTCTAAGTGCAATAAAACAAGACTTTAATTGCCCAAAGTATAATTAAAAACACCTACAAGAAGAAAAATATATACAGGCTCATCAGCTAGCATTGGATGTCCAGCGGGAGGTTTACTTTAAGATGTAGCAGCAGCACCGTGTGTCCCAGCCGGCCAGATATCCAGGAAGAGCAGCTGCGCTGCAAGGACTAGCGTGGAGCACAGGCACCGGGATGTGAAGTCAATTAATGCAAAGCTTTCTCTGGATGGACAAGGTGGGGTGGGCAGTGATATCACAATCCCTACCTCCTCCAATCAGAGAACACTTTGCATTCACTGAGCAAATAGAAAGTGTTCTTTCAATGGCGCTCATGCTGAACCCAGGGTTTCCATAAGCAGCAATGCAGCTGCTCACAATGGCATCCAGCAGCTTGTAGAGCTCACTGAAGTAGCAGTGCCTACTACAGGGATTTCTAGCTTCCAGGGGGATCCCACAGGTATGGCACATACATACTTACTTAAACAAATCAAAGCTGGTCTAATGTAACTATGCAAAAATTCCCATTCCTAACATTAAGCTTTAATTTAAAATAAATTATAAATATTCAGTATACATTTATACATAGGTAAATAAGGTATAAAACATTGA
Organism: Lithobates sylvaticus; assembly: GCA_028564925.1. NCBI lineage: Eukaryota > Metazoa > Chordata > Amphibia > Anura > Ranidae > Lithobates > Lithobates sylvaticus. Next base: position 381,842,897 of record CM053030.1, read on the forward strand.
ATTCCTGCGCCAAACAAGTGATTAAAAAATAATAATTGGTGACAGGAATAAAATGAAATCTAAATATAAGTGATTACTAACATTTAAGGTTGCTGCTCTCAAAGTGCATGTGCCTTTAAAAATGTGAACAGGATAAGGGTGCTATATACTATAATATATACTATACTAATACGTCACCAAATAAATCATAAAAACTCATATCAAATATAAAATATAAAATAACAATATATAAAGTCCCTAAATTCCAGTGAAAAAATAAATAAATATATAGTGTTCATTTGAATCCAAGTAGATTTTTCAAGTACAACTTCAACTTAATCGGATGTGTAATATAAAGTGACAAGTGCCAAGACAAACATCAGTACAAAATTTGGGCTCCCCTCTGTGTGCCCTCTCACTCACCAGAGATCCTGGACTCCCATAACAGAAGTCGGAGTGATACAGCCAGTAGTCCCACTGGCTGTATCACTGCGGCTTGCACATCCGATTAAGTTGAAGTTGCACTGGAAAAACCTACTTGGATTCACATGAACACTATATATTTATTTATTTGTTCACTGGAATTTATGGACTTTATATATTGTTATTTTATATTTTATATTTAATATGAGTTTATGATTTATTTGGTGATGTATTAGTATAGTATATGGTAGCACTCTCTTATCCTGTTAACATTTATACATGTTTTGGTGTAAATATATTTTGGGGGTTGCATGAGAACATGCTTGGATAGCACAAGACACCACAACAACACAACCCAACACAGAAAAACTAAAGGATACAAGGTTGACAACATCTGATATCACAGATTATTCTAAATTTCCACTGACCAAAACAAAAACATAAAAGCCTTAAGCCGAAGAACACATGGAAAATGCTTCAAAGATGCACGTTAACATATAAAAATCCCCACCATACAAAACACAAAAAAAGCTTCTAAATCTCCTGAAATACAATCTGCTAAGGTGCAAATAGCAGGTACAAGAAGAGATATCTGAGCTATAATCTTAGCTATTAAACCTTTCATTGAAAACAAGCATTTTTTTTTAAGCTGGTACCTTTACAAGCTATTGTGCACACCATGTCTATTGAGCTGTGTTTTTCTGCACATTACTGCATATATATATGATATGTACAGGACACAACAGTTTTCTATGTGCCATCTTCACGCTATTAATTTGGGGTTGGTGTTTTAAAAACACAGTTCAACAAACATGGCACGAACAAGCTCTGAAGTAAAGGAAAAAGTCTGTGATCTACAACTAAAATGGTCTCAAGAAAAAAAAAAAAAATCAACATGTTTTTGAAGAACAGAGAGTCCAGGATCTAGCAGTAAGCAAGCCGAAAATAAAAACATAAAAGAAAAATAAAGGCAAGATACAAACTGCAGTTTTTTACTCTTCTTCCTTCTGTGAAGTTAGTTATACTACTCTATGCATAAAAGATATTTTGTGAACATTACTATATGCGGAAAGACATCCAGGATGTGTTATTTCATCAAAGAAATCATAGTCCAAGATAAAGTCAAAGAGAGACTATATGTTTAGTGAGTAACAAGACTGTTAGAACTGCAATTATGTCCAAGCCTATGTGTTGACGTAAGAAAGTGACCCAAACCGGATAAAGTGTGAAATTGAAGAGTATAGAAACCAACTACTTATCCACCATAGCCTTTACTAAAACACACAGAGTTGTTGATCTTGAGCTAATAAAAGTCTGCAACTGAAAAAATATGAAAAAAAGAAAATGTCACCTATTGTAAAATCGGAAAAAAAAGTGCAAACCTTAAAATTTGATACCCTGTGAAATATAGCACTGGGCTTAGGGAGCTGCACAAAAACGACAAAATCTTTTGGTAGATGAGGTGATGAAGTGGTCGAGTAGTTAAGGCAATTGACTGCTAACTCATTGTTCTCTGTCTGCCTAAACATTCTGTTGTGCTTGCCGTGGACACAAGGTCTTCATAACCTAGACAAAAAGGCCTAGAATGATAAGCACTGGGCTACAAACAGCCCTATTCCAGCAAGTTTGTTCTAAGAATGCATTTCAGGGCAGCAGGAATTTCTGTCCTAAACATTACCCCAAGAAAGGTACTACTAATACCCAAACTCAGAATCGTCAGATTGCAAGACAGGCACTTTAACCAACTAAGCCAAAGTGCTATACACATCCATACAGTCCAAATGTTGTCAGCTCACACACACACACACACACAGAACTGTTATGTCAAGCTCCTGGAGAAATCTGTAACTCTGCATGAAAAGTAAAAGAGATCTCAAAAAAGACTATGCATTGCAGTCTCCCTCTTCTCCTTTCATAAAGTTTTATTTTGCCCCATATAAATTGGCTTAATAATCGCTTGAAAAGTTTTCAGGTTTGTAAGTTGCTCCTTTTTACTAAAAAGGTTAAAGCTCAGATTTCTCTTGAAAAGTGAAATGTGGTTCTTTGGGCCTAGCCATCCTAATACTTTTTTGAAGCACATAAAGTCTGTAATAAATAAATTGGCCAGAAAAAAGGAAAAACTTGAGAAAAATAAAAGTCACCATTTTTGGAGGAACCAAAGATCCTCTGTTATTAAAAAACTGTAAAAATAACACTCCAATGCTTGATGGAGCTAAACTGTTACTGTTCACGGATTATTTCACTGAAGTCTCATGTAAACACAAGGTCTTTAGCAGAGTCTGCACGGACTTATTTAATCACAACATCCGTCCTTGCCTATCCAGCTGTGCTTCATTTCCAGTAGTCCTATGGCCAGAAGTACTCCTTTAAGAATCCAACTGAAGCAGAGAAGCTCTTATATAGCCTGCCCCTATCCCCAGTAGATCCTTCACTTCCGCCAAAACAACAACGATCTCCTTGTGTAGAGACCAAACAGAAGGACAAACCTCAGGGGACTCCCGACACAAGTACATGTTAACTTCTCAAAAAGTGAAGTCCTGCACCTTTCTAAACCACAAAGTGTTGCTGAGACAGGATCATGATTTGCATTAGCGAATGATAATATCACTTTCCCAGGTATTAAGATAGGCAGAATACCTAAATCTATTTATCAGCTCAATTGTTCTCCTCTTGTTTCTAAAATTGTAAAGGAATTGGAGACATGGCAGGGTCTCCCTCTTTGGGAGGTGCTATCTGTTTAAAATGACCAGGATTGCATGTCTATTATACCTTTACAGACAACCCCCCTCTTGAAACATAAAGACATTGGGGGAGATTTAATAAAACTGGTGCACACAGAGCTCCTAGGTTTTATGTCAAAGCTTAACTGAGCAAGCTAAATTTAGAAGCTGATTGGCTATAATGCACAGCTGCACCAGAGTCTGTGTGCACCAGTTTTAGTAATTTTCCACCATTGTGACTATATAACAAGCCTTAATTTGGCAGGGAGATGGTCATATACTGTACAGAATTGACAACTACCACCACATGATCCCTTTCTTCTTTTATTTGGTCTTCAACCTCAGTTGACCCACTTGCTCTCTTTTCTTCCCAGATATGGATATACTAGCGTGCCTTGTTGTCTTCATTGTTTCCTCCCCCACCCTTTTCCCCTTACAATCCCCACCTCCATTCCTTTGTTTTCTCTTCCACTTGATACCTAACCATGTTTCCAATGTCTCCCTTTTTTCAGGGATTATGCTGATTCTTACCAAATGCCACCTATAACCTATGTTTGTATTCATGCTTTATGATTTAGTTTCTAATACATAACACATTTTCTGTAATGTGAGCCAGACCACATTAATTTTCTATATTCCATGAAGATATTTTTATCTGAAAAATTATTTCAATAAAGTATTATTGAAAAAACAATTGAGAAAATATACAAAGACTGTCGTTTTTTTACTGTTCCTTCTCCCATAAAGTTTGAAATTATAAAATCCCAAAATGTGTTGGATTCGATTATAATATTAAGATAAAGCAACTTTGAATAGGAACCATTTTTTACATCTTTTTTCTGTATAAGAATTTGCCCCTCTGGATTGGAATACTTTTTGGAGTTCCTCAACCAAGTGCTGATGTTGAACCATATTATCTTGCTTATGGTGGAAACCTTTACTCTGTGGAAGAAATAAAACATCCACAATGCAGCTGCCTTCATTGCTTTTTGCATTGCTGATTAGAGCAAATAAAACATGCATCTTCAATGCATAGGTCCATAATACAGGGAGGACAGTATGTGAAAGACAAAACTGGAATGAACATGACACTAACTTTCCAGCCTAAGAGGACTGCAAAGGTAAAATTAGGGGTACATACAGGATTTCCTACGTGGGGATGGCATGCGTGTGTATTAATAAAATAAGTAATGTTTAATATATTTTGGTATTACAAAAATTCTGTCTCACTTATATAAGTTTAAAGTGGAACTAAATTTACACAGATTTACTGCACAACACAGCCCTATCCGACAGGGAAGGGGACCTGATTTTTCTCTACTGTGGTTCAGTAACACTTCAAGGTCTCCTTCCCACCCCCAACTTTGACTGTACAACAAAAGGAGAGGCTGTTAACTATGCCCTTTCATAATTTCTGCAGGCTCTTTACAATGCAGCTTAACTGCCTGGCTCCTTGTACAGCTTCTCCCTTTCCTACTCTGAGCTCTGCTTTACAGGGACTGTAAGGGGCTGATACCAAGTCAAATTCAGATTCACTGCATTTATTAAAATATACAAGGATGTATAAATGATTACAGAGCTGCATTGTTTTGTGTCTTTTATATAACACACTGCACTGTTACTGATTGTAGGATGTAAATTAACCACAAGATGGCAGTTTTCTGCAGTTTTGTTATTCAGGCTTTAGTAAAGTACAGCAAAGCATTGTTGAACTTGTATGCTGATAGCAAGACTTCTGTACCCAGACAAGCTGAATGCAGACTTAATTTACCAGAAAAGCTGGCAAACGGGTGGGAGCCTATATAATCTAAAGCTTGGGAACTTTTGAGAGAAGGAGACTGTGAGAGGGTGAGGATGTGTGTCAGATGGCAGTGCGGGACTCAGAGGACCCAGGCCTGGTCGCATTGGAGAGCCGTAAAGAGAGACTGCAGATTGCTGGCATCGCGGAGAGGCAGGAGAGTTGATCCTGTAGGCAGTCGGATTGTGGTATCATAATCGGCATTGCTACTACCACAGAGGGACTGAGAGAACAAGGGGGCCCCCCAACTGAGAGACCTTCAGTTTGCTAAGACTACAGGCCGGGTAAGAGGGTTCCATAACCCAAACCATCACAAGCTACAAGTGATTCTGTTGGTTGCAGTTGTTTCTGTTTAGTACACCTTGCATCACAGTTCGCCACACTGAGACACAGATTTCCTAGCCCATTCAGAACTGCGGCCTACTGCTTAGTGTCTTCCTATTGCTCTGAAATCACAGGTCTCTTGTTACAGCACATATTTCTCTGAAGACAGGAATACTATTAGGCTATTTTCACACTGGGGCGCTGGCTGCGCTGGCGGTAAAGCGGTGCTATATTTAGCACCGCTTTACCATTTTTTTAGCGGCACTATTCGGCTGCTAGCGGGCGGTTTTACCTCCCGCGAGCGGCCGAAAAAGGGTTAACACCACCCGCAAACCGCCGCTGCAGCGGTGTTTTGCGGGCGGGTTCGGATCGCTGCCCCTTTGTTTTCAATGGGAAGGGGCGCTATAGGAGCGGTAAATACACCGCTCCTACAGCGCACCAAAGATGTGGCTTGCAGGACATTTTTCAGCGTCCTGCAAGCGCAACGCTCTCGGGCTTTCACACTGGAGACACAGCAACGGCTGTTTCAGGTCGGTTTGCAGGTGCTATTTTTAGCGCAATAGCGCCTGCAAACCGCCCCAGTGTGAAAGGGGCCTTAGTATCTCATCTCAAGCCCCGTCCAAATGTAAAGAAATTTGCTTCATCAGACTAGTTCACTACCTACAGGTGTTCAATTCTGCTGAAGTTTACTTCTGCCCCTTTCTCAACTTGAGCCATTCTGCATTCATCTTTAGTGGTAAAGGGGGCTTCCCCAGTTTCTCACCATCAGGCCAAAGGGAACTTTTCTTGTTGCTGTATCATCCTCAGTAAATCTTGTTTCTACATAAAAGGACCTCATCCCTGATGTGCACCAACTAGGGCCACATCAAGCATGCAGAAAAGTTTGTTCTGACATTTTGAAGTGATAGCACAGGGGATATTATTATTTGCAAATTTGTCTGTAGAGCTAAAACCTGTTCCCAGCCATTGAGAACCCAGAAGTGAGTTAGCCCAATTTCTTAATAGCCTATTTCAGTTCACTTTGGGAAAAATATCTCAGTACTGGAATTAACATTTAAACTCTGGTCCTGCAGGACATTTTGGTTTGTTTAACCACTTCAGCCCCGGAAGATTTTACCCCCTTCCTGACCAGTGCACTTTTTTTGATTCGGCACTGCGTCGATTTAACTGACAATTGCGCGGTCCTGCAACGTTGTACCCAAACAAAATTGATGTCCTTTTTTCCCACACAAATAGCTTTCTTTTGGTGGTATTTGATCGCCTCTGCGTTTTTTATTTTTTGCGCTATAAACAAAAAAAGAGCGACAATTTTGATATTTTAAATATCCCCCAAAAATATATAAAACATTTTTTTTCCTCAGTTTAGGCCGATATGTATTCTTCTACCGATTTTTGGTAAAAAAAAAAAAAACGCAATAAGCGTATATTTGATTGGTTTGCGCAAAAGTTATAGCGGGATAGGGGATAGTTTTAAGTTTTTTTTTATTATTCGTTTTTTATTATTTCGTTTTTTTTTTTTACTAGTTATGGTGGCGATCTGTGATTATTAATTGGGACTGCGACATTATGGCAGACACGTTGGACAATTTTGACAAATCATTGGGACCATTGGCATTTTCACAGCGATCAATGCTATAAAATTGCATTGATTACTGTAAAAATGTCACTGGCAGTGAAGGGGTTAACCACTAGGGGGCAGTTAAGGGGTTAAGTGTGTCCTCGTGTGTGTTCTAACTGAAGGGGGGATGGGACTGTGCAGGGGAGATGACAGATCACTGTTCATACTCTGTCTGTTCTCCCCTCAGAGAACCGGAAACTGTGTGTTTACACACACACATCCCGGTTCTTGGTGTGCCCCAAGCGATTGCAGGAGCATCGGCTCCGTGGGCAAGCAGGGGGCGCGCACGCACCCCCCTAGTGGCCGTCTGTGTTACGGACGTAACATGACGACGATTCTCGCAGCCGAGCCATATTGCCACAGTCCAACTGCGGCGGCTGGTCGGCAAGCGGTTAAAGTGCTACTGTGCATGATCATTTGGCTAAGTCTTTCAAGAGTGCTTAACTTTTGTGAACGCCTACTGTTATTTATTTAATTTGTGCTTGCACTACTGATACCCTGACCTTAAACTGTGTGAATATTTTTAGTATTTTAAAGCCAGGGGGTTCTCCTGGTCAAGGTTTTATGGTGGTGTAAGCAGGGGCTGTGCTCCCAGATCAGGTTTCGAACAGACGGGAAACACAAAATACTCAGCGGCCCCTAAGGGGGTAGCGCTACATGTATATCTTTTTATATATATATATTTTTAGCGTAGACACCCCTTGCTGTCTGGATATATTCTTTAAAGGCAGAGGTTTACATGATTATTTCCAGAAATATTAGCAATTTTTTTATTGAGGCTTGTGGTTAAAACTTCATAAGCTGTTTACACTTACCTAATGTCTGTGAATGCATGATGCCGAGTCTATTCTACATAAAATATGCATAACTAATTCCGGTGCCAGTTATTTAGTGCCAGAGCTGTTTCTGGTGCTAGCTCTCTGCCCTTGTTGCCTCACCAAAAATTCTGTTTCTACAACTGGACTGGAAGCCAAGAATCTATTAACTGGAGGTAAGGCAGACTGGAAATGCCAGTACTGAGCTCATTTGGCCATTAAAATGTAAAGTGTATTTCAGGATATTAAGTTTCTTGTTTTTCCAAATCTAGTTCACATTGAGCAAGAAATAAATATATATATATATATATATATATATATATATATATATATATATATATATATATATATAATTTGTCCCAAACCAACAGTTGTAAAAATGAACTAACTATAGACATAAAATAATATTTTATGACATTACCAAGATTACACAAAGCACAGCTGCACTGCTTCCGTTGTCTCTGTAAGTTAATATTATTATTTAACTGGATTTATATAGCACCAATTTTTGGGCAGCATTTTGCAAAATAAAGAGAGACAGAACAGCTAGAATACAAATCAATACAAGAGGAGTAAGGCCCCATGCACACTGAGGCTGTTAAACAGACGTTCAGAGGCAGTTGGACATTTTTTTTTCAACTGCCCCTGAGCTCAATCAATGTTATCCTATGTGACCATGTACACAGTTTAGTTTACAGTCATTTTTAGGCAGCCTTTCTTTGAAGGCAAAAAAATTAGTTCAGACGCCAAAGATTTCTACGTTTCAGACGCGTTTTCGTTTATAAGCGTTTTTAAAAGTGCCCTATTTTTTTTTACATTAAAAATCTCAAAAATTATGACAAATGATGAAAAAACATTATTTTTTTTTTTTTTTTAAACTTGTAATTGCTTGCAATGATTCATAGACTATTTATATACCCTAATGAGCCCTTGATCTAATCCAATACACCACTAGCATTGCTGTTATCCGTATAATTGGAATTTGACCCATATGTTGTTATATTTGAACAAGCAACTTGTGGCAGGTGACGTGGCAAGTGGACAATCCACAACTTGTGGCAAATGATGTGGCAAGTGGACAATCCACAACTTGTGGCAGGTGACGTGGCAAATGACAATCCGCAACTTGTGGCAGGTGACGTGGCAAGTGGACAATCCACAACTTGTGGCAGGTGATGTGGCAAGTGGACAATCCACAACTTGTGGCAAGTGACGTGGCAAGTGGACAATCCACAACTTGTGGCAGGTGACGTGGCAAGTGGACAATCTGCAACTTGTGGCAGGTGATGTGGCAAGTGGACAATCCACAACTTGTGGCAAGTGACGTGGCAAGTGGACAATCCACAACTTGTGGCAGGTGACGTGGCAAGTGGACAATCCACAACTTGCCGCAGGTGACGTGGCAAATGACAATCTGCAACTTGTGGCAGGTGACGTGGCAAGTGGACAATCCACAACTTGTGGCAGGTGACGTGGCAAGTGGACAATCCACAACTTGTGGCAGGTGACGTGGCAAGTGGACAATCTGCAACTTTTGGCAGGTGACGTGGCAAATGACAATCTGCAACTTGTGACAGGTGACATGGCAAGGGGACAATCCACAACGTGTGGCAAGTGACAATCTGTAACTTGTGGCAAGTGACACGCTAAATACAAGTACACTGCTGCTCTCCCAGCTGCTGCTACTCACTCTGGTCTCACAGAATGGCTGAAATAGTTAAATAATACATTTTTTTAAGCTTGGGAGGTTCTTTTGATGTTATCTTAACTTAACGCTTCTAGACGCAAACGCGGTAAAACGCAGCTAAACATGGCACGCAAATGCAGCTAAACAGACGTTTTAAACGCCGGTTTCAAAGTGTCAAAAAAAATCGTTCAGAGGACTTTGCCTCAGCGTCCCATGTACATGGAGCCTTATAAGGGACACGAGTATTTAAGGACATCTGAAGGAGAGCTTGCTGCGCTCAGCCATCCCACCCTATCCTTGCCTGGATCTGATAGGGTGCCAGCATTTCATGGACTCGCTGTGACCTGTAGTCCTCCACCCTCTCTTCATTCCAGAGATGTATCTGAACTCTACATTACAGTCTTCCATGTGAGTGGATATTGTTTTTTTAAATAAATTATTGTTGATATATATAAACTCTCCTTGTTTTTTTCTCCTAGCCTTTTGTACTTTGGTCTTTTTGGTGGCAGCCCTGACACACTCCTCTACATATATATTACATATATATATTTACCCCTACCATTGGACTATTAGAAACAGTTTATTGAGGTATACTTGCACTGCACCTTTTTACTTGTAAAATAGTCTCAGGTGTGGATGGGGAGCAGGTGTGTTAAATTTGGTGTTATCGCTCTTACTCGTTCATACTGGTCACTGGAAGGATCTAAAAAAAAGAATTGTTGCTCTACATAAAGATGGCTAGGCTATAAGAAGATTGCCAAGACCCTGAAACTGTGCTGCAGCACGGTGGTCAAGACCATACAGCGGTTTACCAGGACAGGTTACACTCAGAAAAGGCCTCGCCATGGCCAACCAAAGAAGTTGAGTGCACGAGCTCAGCGTCATGTCCAGAGGTTGTCTTTGGAAATAGATGTATGAGTGCTGCCATCATTGCTGCAGAGGTTGAAAGGGTGGGGGGGTCAGCCTGTCAGTGCTCACACCATACGCCGCACACTGCATCACATTGGTCTGCATGGCTGTCGTCCCAAAAGGAAGCCTCTTCTAAAGATGATGCACAAGAAAGCCAGCAGTTTGCTGAAGACAAGCAGACTAAGGACATGGATTACTGGAACCATGACCTGTGGTCTAATGAGACCAAGATAAACTTATTTGGTTCAGATGGTGTCAAGTGTGTGTGGTGGCAACCAGGTGAGGAGTACAAAGACAAGTGTGTTTTGCCTACAGTCAAGTATGGTGGTGGAGTGTCATGGTCTGGGGCTGCATGAGTGCTGCTGGCACTGGGGAGCTACAGTTCATTGAGGGAACCATGAATGCCAACATGTTCTGTGACATACTGAAGCAGAGCACTCCCTTCAGAGACTGGGCCGCAGGGCAGTATTCCAACATGATACCGACTCCCAAACACCTCCAAGACGACCACTGCCTTGCTAAAGAAGCTGAGGGTAAAGGTGATGGACTGGCCAAGCATGTCTCCAGACCTAAACCCTATTGAGCATCTGTGGGGCATCCTTAAATGGAAGTTGGAGGAGCCACATAAAATATTGACACATTTGGGCCCAATTTGGACATTTTCACTTAGGGGTGTACTCACTTTTGTTGCCAGTGGTTTAGACATTAATGGCTGTGTGTTGAGTTATTTTGAGGGGGCAGCAACTGTACACTCACTACTTTACATTGTAGCAAAGTGTCATTTCTTCAGTGCTGTCACATGAAAAGATATAATAAAATATCTCACACTTTTGTGAGATACTGTATACTGTGATTTTTTACTTGCCAAATATGCTGCAGAAATCTCCCTCCACTGAGTCTGGTTGCAACCATTTTAACTGTTGGCAGCTATAGCTGCTGCCTGTTCGCTTCCTGGATTTACACAGACACACAGGAGGCACACCTCCAGCTCTGCAGCCCTGCAGCTCTCATTGGCCCTCTTATGGCTCATCCCCCCTCCCTTCCTTGCAAACTCTCACGAGAGTGAGAGAGAGAGCTGTGCATGATGTCATAAGCCTAGGCTTTTTACCAGACAAGAAACAGGAAGTGGGCTGTTTAAGGTATTTACTGGCAGAAAAAAATGTTTTTACTAGCCAAAGTTAAAACAACAAGGGCAGAAGATTTAATTAATGGAAAGTTGAAAAAATTACTGAAGGTCCGCTTTAAGTCTGGGCTTACATTCAAATTTTTCATCTTCAACCACTGTGTGGTCATTTTTGCTGTGTGCTTTGGGCCAGCAGATTTTCCTCAAGAATTTTAATGGTACTTTGCCCCACCCATTTTTCTTCTAGCCTGACAAGGGCTCCAGTCCCTGCTGCAGAAAAACACCCCCATAACAGGATATTACCATCTCAATGCTTTACTGTAGCAATGGTGTTATTTGGAGGGTGAGCTGTATTGGATTTCTGCAAGTCATATAGTTTGGTGTTGATGCCCAATAATTACATTTTTGTCTCACCTGACCATAACACCTTTTTCCATTGGGCTCATAACACCTTTTTCCATGTGGCCTCAGAATCTTCATATATATATAATCTCCAATATATATATATATATATATATATATATATATATATATATATATATATTCTAAATACCTTTTTTTTTCTTTTTTTTATAAGTGATTACATAATCTCTGTTCTCAGCTGCATTAGGAACTTAGAGAGCTAGGGGTGGAGAAACAGCAATACACTGAAGGGAATACCAGGGAATGCTGTGAAGGGGGTTGGGTCAGCACAAGTCTTGGCCATTGGAGGACAGGCATGCTGTTCTTCCAGCACAGCCAGTAAACGGACCGCACCAAGATCGATGTGTTCTCATGCCTAGCATGGTCAGGACTCAGGAGCAGGGGGATTGGCAGGATCACCAGGTGTTTCACACAAAGGAAGCAATACAAAGAGAACAGGATACTTTTTAACAGAGTTGGGAATATGAAATGTTGGGTTAACAGAGTCTTTGAGTAACTACACTGAGCTGCCTACCTAAGCAAAGTAATTGTAAATAAGCTGCTACAGTAAATCAGTATGAAATAATACATAAATAGAAAGTGTAGCACTACAATAAAATGCACTATACTACAAAAAAGTCTGATAAAAGTCTAATATTGTTAGTATTGTACATGTTTGCACTAAAGTTATAGAATAATTGTATGCAGGAGCACTAAAAAAAATGTATTCAAATAAAATATTGCAAAGATTATTATTATTGCTTTTTTTTTTACAAACTACTAAACCACCACTTCCAACAAATGCACTGGCAGTGGGAGGGCTTAGTATTTACAATAAAGTTCTAAATTCTGATATGTGCAAAATGAATAGAAAGCTACTGAGAGAAGAGTAGTACACTGGAAACCTAATGTTTAGCATTAACCTAACTGTCAGGTCATCAGAGGCCAGGTGACAGATGCACACCTTTGGGATCAGGAGTGCACCGCTAAGATAGTGGACCCTATGGTTGGCTGCTGCGGATGGAGCTCTGGGTGGTTCAGAAAAGCAGGCCCTCTGGAGCACCAACACAGATCACACTGGGAGCTAGAGCATGATATTCCCCAGGGTGCGGAATCTAAGAGCCAGCAGGTGTTCACCAGAGGCCTCTAATGGTGGGGATGGATCTTGCTCCAGGCTGGCTCCAGGTCGCAGCTCCCAGGGTCTCCCAGCTCACACTCATGTAGAGTACTGAAGGATAGAGAGGAAGCAGCAGACTGGGACAACAAGGGATAGTCAGGAGATAAGCCAAAGGTTGGGGCAACAAGCAGATAGGGATATGAAGCAGACAAGGAGAGTCAAGAACAAGCCAAGGTCGGTAAACAGGATCAGACATAGGACACACAACAAGGAGAACACAGGAAGCCAAACACACAATATTGATTAGCGAGGCTGGTTTGCAGTGCACAGGTTAATATAGTGTTCCCAGTTAGAGGCTGGGGTGGAACCATGCTTGAGGGAAGATTACTTAAGCAGCCAGGTGAAAGGCGGCCGGTCTCTTAAGTTGATCACATGGAGAGATAAGCAGATAGACATGAACAGTACTGCAGATCCATGACACTCACTCTTCCATGACAATGTATATCACAGTACTGCTCGCCAGTAGTGTATTGACTATGTTGACAACTCTCCAGTTTGGGCTTACTTTATGTCAAACAAAAATGGCAACTGCCCCAATTTATAATTAGCTTTTGGCCCCTTGTACACAGGGCCATCCAGCTCCAGTGCTTCCCTCTTGGCTTTTTCCCAGTGTGCCCAGTAAGAACAGGTGTAGCATACAGCCCTGTTGCAGGCACCTTGTCAAAGTTTATGGCAGGCTACTGCTGGACAGGTCTGAACACACAGGACCCTGCGCGCACATGGCCCCAAATGCTGGTACCACTCAGAAGAGCATTCAGGCTTGTCCAGCTGCAGCCTGCCATAGTCTTTGACAGGCTGCCTACTGCCGAGCTGGACACTGTACCTGTCCCTTCTGAACACGCTAAAACACCATGAGGGATGCACTGTAGCTAGATGGTCCAGTGTGCAAGGGGCTCTTAGAGTAAGGTGCACCTGAAAGGGCTTTGTACAGAGCAAGCAAAACAAAATATATTTCCCAGCACACTTTATGTTAACATTAGTAACAATATCCTCAAAGTTGACACTGCCAGGTACCACACAGAGAAGTCACCAAGGGGACCGCATCTCAATTTTGCTATGAGGTCTCATGATCGGCAGTTATGCCCCTGACTTTAATGCTCCTTAGTAACCAGTGCACTGTGCTACATTCAGAAAGCTTATTTAGTTTAAGTTAACCATTTCTGGCCCACCCGCCCCTAATGTACTGCTGATGGGCGGCCAGTACAGGCACAACCACCTACTGGTACGTCGCTGACTGTTTTCAGGTTTAGGGAGTGCTGGTTTAAAAGCAAGGACATTAAAATCAGGCCCTGTTGCTCTGCACAGTGTTTCTAAGAAGAGGTACATTTTACCAAGCAATTGCAATATACCAGAATATTTCTTTAAAATGGGTGGTGGCACAGTGACAGGTCCAAATCCACGACACCAGGGAAGATGTGGGCCATATGACATGGACCTAAAAAAGCCATTGAAATATACAGAAATGTGTCTTCTACTGTGCTTTACATGTAACCAAACATTGCATGTTGCAGATATGTGAGCTGAGAAGCCTTTTCGTACTTATGATTACCGGTGTGTGTGTGTGGTCCCTGCAAGCCTGCTAGAAGGGCAATTTAACAGTTGCTTCCTATTTACCAGTTTTATAGCAGTTACAGAACTATTCAATCAAGCTATCATATTTGTAGGGTGAATTTGTAAATCTTGTCTTTAATGGCAATAATCGTAAGCCTTTGGCTTTAGACAGTCAACTAAGAGGAAGAATTTACTTCCTTGTGTTTTGCTTGCATCTATCTATCAAGCTGAGGCCTCTGCAGTGTGTAAATGTGCCTTTACTCCTACAATATTAGGAATACAATACAAGACTGACAGATATCTATAACAAGCAAAATGCCTAGCAAATAAACAGCCTATGGTCTATAACAGTAGAAATACACTTAAAAGTTACTGTATGTTCATGATCTCCATTGACAACAATTCTCCTGGAGATCAGGCACCTTCTTGAATGATTAGTGGCTTCTGGTGTTAAAGCATGATGAAGTGGGCTTCCTAGCTTCCTATCAGTCTCTACTGCTCCTTTTATTTGGTGTTTTGTTTACCAGTTTGTTGACAATGGTTACAAAACAACCAAACTGCCAACTGTCAACAGTTCCCATTGTTACCAAGGCATTCATTTGAGAAACATCCTCAGGCAACCTGATCTCTGTTAGAATAGCAATCAGATTGCTATTCTATCACAGTCTTATAGAAAAATTGCATATTTTATATCAAACACAACACATTCCGCCCTTGATTATTCTCTCAGACTAAACACAAAAAATCTCTTCATTACTAACAACTCATTCTACATATTATTTTCTTGAATCCAACCCCCTCCCATATTTGTGTTTCAGGCTTTGGCTAAAAGTTCATTAGAAAGTCTATTCTAAAAGTTCTTTAGAAACAAGTCCAGATCTTGCTGTCTTGCATCATTCTGTCCATTATGTAACCACTTTTCTCTGGTCTTCCTATGGATCAAATCGTAGACAGCCTGTGGAGTGGAAAACAAACCAGATTATCTGTTCCTTCTAATAATACATAAACAGTAGATCTGGACCAGTCAGCTACAATCTCTCCTCTAAATTGCTTCTTGCCTGACCAAAACTTTGCCACCTCCCTGTATGCACTTTTGACCCTCCCAAAGAACATCAATAGGGAGGAGAGAAAATATACTGATATTTCCCAGAAGATCACTGCTGTTTATTTTTGAAGGTTTGTTGTTATGTAGCCTCACTTTCTACTCTTGCTGAGAAGTATACACTAACAAGTCAAAGTCCAAGCCACTGTCTTGAAGCTCATCTGCCAATGCAAATATAACTTTAAACCTTGCTGCCAGATTCCCTCTCATTCCTAGATAGGCTTCAGCTTCAGATATGTCACTCTTGGTTTCTATGTCATGGGAAGCAGTAACATGGTATCTGTTAAGCCCTATTCTTTCAGGAAACTCACATACAGTGGTGTGAAAAAGTGTTTGCCCCCTTCCTCATTTCCTGTTCCTTTGCATGTTTGTCACACTTAAGTGTTTCGGAACATCAAACCAATTTAAACAATAGTCAAGGACAACACAAGTAAACACAAAATGCAATTTGTAAATGAAGGTGTTTATTATTAAAGGTGAAAAAAAATCCAAACCATCATGGCCCTGTGTGAAAAAGTGATTGCCCCCCTTGTTAAAACATACTATAACTGTGGTTGTCCACACCTGAGTTCAATTTCTCTAGCCACACCCAGGCCTGATTATTGCCACACCTGTTCCCAATCAAGGCATCACTTAAATAGGAGCTGCTTGACACAGTAAGGTCCACCAGAAGATCCTTAAAAGCTACACATCATGCCGAGACCCAAAGAAATTCAGGAACAATTGAGAAAGAAAGTAATTGAGATCTATCAGTCTGGAAAGGGTTATAAAGCCATTTCCAAAGCTTTGGGAATCCAGCGAACCACAGTGAGAGCCATTATCCACAAATGGCGAAGACATGGAACAGTGGTGAACCTTCCCAGGAGTGGCCGGCCGCCCAAAATTACCCCAAGAGCGCAGCGACGACTCATCCAAGAGGTCACAAAAGACCCCACAACAACGTCCAAGGAACTGCAGGCCTCACTTGCCTCAGTTAAGGTCAGCGTTCATGCCTCCACCATCAGGAAAAGACTGGGCAAAAATGGCCTGCATGGCAGAGTTCCAAGGAGAAAACCACTGCTGAGCAAAAAGAACATCAAAGCTCGTCTCAATTTCTCCACAACACATCTTGATGATCCCCAAGACTTTTGGGACAACATTCTGTGGACCGATGAGACAAAAGTGGAACTCTTTGGAAGGTGTGTGTCCAAGTATATCTGGTGTAGAAGGAACACTGCATTTCAGAAAAAGAACATTATACCAACAGTAAAATATGGTGGTGGTAGTGTGATGGTCTGGGGCTGTTTTGCTGCTTCAGGACCTGGAAGACTTGCCGTGATAAAAGGAACTATGAATTCTGCTGTCTACCAAGAGATCCTGAAGGAGAATGTCCGACCATCTGTTCGTGTACTCAAGCTGAAACGAACTTGGGTTCTGCAGCAGGACAATGATCCTAAACACACCAGCAAGTCCACCACCGAATGGCTGAAGAAAAACAAAATAAAAACTTTGGAGTGGCCTAGCCAAAGTCCTGACCTGAATCCTATTGAGATGTTGTGGTATGACCTTAAAAAGGCCGTTCATGCTCGAAAACCCTCTAATGTAACTGAATTAGGACAATTCTGCAAAGATGAGTGGGCCAAAATTCCTCCAGGACGCTGTAAAAGCCTCATTGCACGTTATCGCAAACGCTTGGTTGCAGTTGTTGCTGCTAAGGGTGGCCCAACCAGTTATTAGGTTTAGGGGGCAATCACTTTTTCACACAGGGCCATGATGGTTTGGATTTTTTTTCACCTTTAATAATAAACACCTTCATTTACAAATTGCATTTTGTGTTTACTTGTGTTGTCCTTGACTATTGTTTAAATTGGTTTGATGTTCCGAAACACTTAAGTGTGACAAACATGCAAAGGAACAGGAAATGAGGAAGGGGGCAAACACTTTTTCACACCACTGTAAATATTGAACTCTGCACTCCAGCTGTGGAATCTGTGCCCCTGCCCCTATCATCCTCTCATATGGTGTGCTTTTGGTTATTGGCCTAGAATTTAACAACATGACTGCCTGTGTGAGGACCCGGTCCCACCCCCTCAGTGTATGTGTGGGTGTAAGTTTGCATATCTAGTCCTTCAATAGCCCATTGTATCTTTCAATCAAACCAGCTGCCTGTGGATGGTTATCACTTTGGACTTGTTTGGGACAACCATAAGCAACGACAAGTTTCTGGAGCAGTTCAAGTGTTGCGGCTTGATCTGCACGTTTGCAAGGATGAACAAGCATAAGTCCTGAATAGGTGTCCACTGCAGTGCAATAATATCTGAGTACATTGTTTACCCGGGCAAGGGACCAATGAAGTCAATCTGCCAGATCTCTGCAGGCCTCTCACCCCTATTAATCGACCCGGTGGAGTACTTTTGCAATGGCCATTGTCACACTTCTCCACCCACTGTACAGTTCCCTATTGCAGTCTTTATCATGTCCATGGATATAGGTAATCCTTTCTGCTGTGCCCATTCATATGTTGCTTTCTGCCCCCAAATGTCCAGATTGCTTGTGGGCCGGGTTGGCCAAGTTCATCAAGACAGGATCAATTGGCACAACTGCCTTCACTTTGGCGATCTCATCTGCAAGTCTGTTATAGTTCTCAAAGTCTGGGACTAGGGGCCCATGTGCATCAACATGCCCCACTTTATGGTGTGGGAGTGCGCTTTCTTCCAGATGTAGTCCCAGACTTCCTTGCCTCCCCACACCACCTTTCCATGAATCATCCATTCATTGGACTTCCACGTGGGCATCCAAGTTGTCAGTCCTTTAAAAACTGCCCAGCTGTCATTGTAGATAGTGACATGGGAAGAAGGATCCTCCTGAAGAGTCATCACTACAGCTTTCAACTCTGCATACTGACGGGACCCTCCAATTCCAGTCTCCTGCAGGACTGTGTCTGTACTTGGCTTGTAGGTTGCTGCTGTCCATTTACGCCCAGACGAGGCGACTATTGCTGAACCATCAGTGAACCATGCAGACTCCTTCATGTTCAAATATATAAGGGGTCCATATAGTGAACTTGGTGTTGAGTTATTCACTTTACGGTCAACACAGAGGACACAGGGGCACTCTTTACGTCTAGAGGAAAAGAGATTTCATCTACAAATACGGAAAGGTTTCTTCACAGTAAGAGCTGTAATAATGTGGAATAGACTCCCTCCAGAGGTGGTTCTGGCCAGCTCAGTAGATTGCTTTAAGAAAGGCCTGGATCCTTTCCTTCCTATGTATATAATATAACTACTGACATTTATAGGGAGTTGGGAGTTGATCCAGGGAAAATGTGATTGCCTCTTGGGGCGGGGGATCAGGAATTTTTACCCCTGCTGTAGCAAATTGGAGCATGCTCTGCTGTTTTTTTTTTTTTTTGCCTTCCTCTGGATCAACTGTGGGTATAGAATTGGGTATATTGGATTGTACAATATTTTTTATTTTATTTTTTATTTTTTTATGGTTGAACTGGATGGATTTGTTTCTTTTTTCAACCTGACTAACTATGTAACTATGTCTTTTGACAGAGACTCAAAGGGTGGAGTCTCTTGAATAGGGGATGGCTGCAAACCAGGGAATTTCTTCTTCTGGCTGGGTGCTGGTAAAAGTAACAAGCCTTGCCAACTGTTCTCTGGCATCCCCAGCTGCAAAACCTCCTCTTTCTTGAAGGTACCACTTCCATTTCATCAGTGTCTGGTTCTGGGCTACAGCTGCCCTAGTGGTCAGTCCATTATCTCTCACCCATCCTGCTATTGGCAATGCAGTATGGACGGTGACTGTGTCCTTTCCTACAATGGTCTCTAGGGCTGTGTAGGCCCCAAACAGGTACTTCTCTAGGGGCATGTATCTCTTCTGTGCCCTGTCAGTTGTTTGGACCAAAATCCAATGGATATTTCTCTAAGTCCTTTCTTTTCATTTGGCTGCCACAGACTCCAAGATATGGTACCATTATGCTCCACTACATCCAGCTGAAATGGTACTCATTGTCTCACGAGTCCTAATCCCTTATGCTGCATAATACCTTCTTTAGCAGCCAGGAATACAGACCGCTGCTCTGAACGCCCTGAGAACCCAGTCTTTTTTCTGGTAACATTATATATAGGCCTCAGAATAAGTCCAAGATGTGGGGTAAATGATCTCCAGAACCCAACAACTCCAATGAACTTCTGCGCCTCTTCTTTGGTAGTAGGGGCAACAGCGCCTGGATAGTTTGCACAACTGTCTCTGGAATTTTCCTCTGCTGCCCAGTCCACATCATTCCCAGGAATTTCACTTCTGTGGCAGGTCCTTGGACTTTGTCTTTGTCGATGCCCACCCTCTGTTCTCCATGTGCTGTATCAGCAGGTGCAGTGCTTCAGTTACATCTTCTTTCCTTCCAGAGATCATCAATGTAGTGAAAGACAGCGACTTTCAAACTCAGGGTACTTAAATCTCGGGCAATCAGTTTGTGACAAATCGTTGGAGAATGAACATAGTCTTCAGGAAGTACGGTGAAAGTGTACTGGCGGCTGTCCCACACCATAGCAAACTGGTTTTGACACTCTGGGTCTATCAAAAGAAAGCATTAGCCAGGTCTATTGCAGCATGATATTCTCTTGCCTCTTTAGCAATTTTCTCAATAATTGAGATCATATCGGGTACAGCTGACTTTAATGGAGGAGCCACTTTGTTTAGACCTCCAGTCATTCTATATCAGGTTTCTTTACAGTTCTTGAATAGTCTCCCCAATTTATTTGTGGCCTCCAGGAAGTCTGTACTGCTTGAGGCAGACTGGCTTCTCTGGTGGATGAACTAAGACAGGGGTCCATTTTGCATGACCTCTGGCCACAGCCTTCACCGCCCTAACCAGATACGCTTTATCGGGATGCCCAAATCTGGATGTACCCCTTTCAGTCTGAATTGACTGACCTTGAAGTACATCCTTCTTAAGAATATTTTCGGGTAACTCTGATACCAAAACATTTGCCCTCCCAAACCTTCTACATAAATCAATTCTCCTTTGTGATGGGAAGGATTTCCTTGCAAATGTGTAACTTCAGCTCCACTATGAACTAAAGCCATTACATGTGTAGGAATTTCAAACTCTATCTCCTCATCCTCACTATCATTTGAGGAGAGCACATCCTCACAATCCCAGTTTTGGGATGTGACAATGGCACATACCCTGGCTTTACTAACAGGTTTACGGCCCTT
This sequence comes from Lithobates sylvaticus, assembly GCA_028564925.1. Lineage (NCBI taxonomy): Eukaryota > Metazoa > Chordata > Amphibia > Anura > Ranidae > Lithobates > Lithobates sylvaticus. The sequence goes on from CM053030.1 coordinate 381,863,730, forward strand.
CCTTTTCCTTAAGGCATTAATTGATTTGGTCATGAGGGCTGCACACCACTCTTGCAATTCATCAGCCCGACTAGCGGTTAAACGTACACACTCTGAAGCAACTACTAGCTGGTCTTTTAATACCTTAACTTTTGCCTCTGCCTTCTCCCATCTATGTGATTCAGTATAAATAGCATGAAGGAAGCACCAACTCGTTGTGGACACTGTCCTTTTCTCTTTTTTACTTAAATCCAACCCCTTAAGGCTAAAATCTACAAAATGATCTGAGATTTTATCACCCCAAGTCATATTCAAGGTAGAAGTATACTTCACAAATTCTTTAGCAAGAGGCTCCCACTCATTGTTTCTGGCCCAAATAGGTAAGGTGCACACTTTCTTCTGGCCACCTTTGGCAGCCTTGCTTTTCCTTAACAACTTACACAGCATTTTACCTAGCACAAGCTACACAACACACCATAGAAAAAAACAGCTCTGCTTCAGTTGAATTATAGCACAGATTATGGCATGAGCCCCCAAATTGTTTTACTTGCGTCTATCTAGCAAGGTTACTTTGGGGTATAAGCAAGGAAGATAAGACCTCTGCAGTGTGTAAATGTGCTTTTACTATACAAAGATGCTGTACATACAAAACTATTACAATATTAGGTATACAATACAAGACTGACAGATATCTATAACAAGCAAAATGCCTAGCAAATAAACAGCTTATGCTCTATAACAGTAGAAATACACTTAAAAGTTACTTAACTCCGGTTACTGTAAGTTCATGATCTCCATTGACAACGATTCTCTTGGAGATCAGGCACCTTCTTGCATGATGAGTGGCTTCTGGTGTTAAAGCATGATGAAGTGGGCTTCCTATCAGTCTCTACTGCTTCTTTTATTTGGGGTTTTGTTTACCAGTTTGTTGACAATGGTTACAAAATAACCAAACTGCCAACTGTCAACAGTTCCCATTGTTACCAAGGCATTAGTTTGAGAAACATCCTCAGACAAACCTGATCTCTGTTAGAATAGCAATCAGATTGCTATTCTTTTACAGTCTATTACAGAAAAATTGTATATTTTATATCAAACGCAACACACTTGTTATGTAAAATTATGAAATCATTCCACCAGTATTAACCAACCAGAACCGTAGAGACTTCATAATCATTTTCTAATCATTTATGTACATGGGAGAGAAATGACTGTAATCAATCCCATATAAACCAATAAGTAACATCTGGAGCCAGGCTGCTTGCAATTAGGATCAAATTTATTTTTATCCATTCATGTTACAAAAGCAGAGGGGAGTAATGCATAGCTACACAAAGATAAACTGAGAAGAGACAGTTTTATATGTCCTTGCTCAATTAAACAACAATAATATACAATATACAATATAGGTGACCACACACACACACACACATACATTTTTGTGTATTTCACAATGTAGCTAGTTAGCATCAACCAGTAAAACTGATATCAAGGTATACAGTATATGTACTGTACTTTGATGTTTTAGATGAAAATTTAATTTAGAGTGGTATTAAACCCAAAACCCCAACAATATATATATTGCAGTTTACTAATATTTGGATGTGGCATTTGTTTTCTCTTTTTAGGCTTTATTCCTTGATCTGGTCAGTAACTCTGTTATTTTTCAACTTCCTTTACCAGACCAAGCTGTCCAGAAAAAGCAGTTAGGCCTCTTTCACACAGGGCGGATCAGTGCTGTTCCGCCCTGTGGATATCCGCTTGCTCAGCGGGGGTCGCCGGAGTGATCTCCGCTGAGCAGGAAGATGACAGGTTGCACATTGCACAGGTCAGACCTGTCAGAGCTCCGCTCTCCCCTATGGGAAAAAGCGGAGGATCGGGGCTGCTCAGTGCAAAATCATTGCATAGAGCAGTTAAGTATACATGTTTTTATTTTTTATTTTTTTTAAACTAACCTTTAGAATCATACACTTGTACCTTACGTTTTTCTCCCGAAGAAGCCCTACTGGCGAAACATGTCGAGAATAAATGGACAAGTATAATGACCTGTGCACTCATAGTATATTAATATTCTGTGTTCTAATTGGGATTGTATGCATAACCTTTGAACTCTAATATGTATATTGCTGTGCACAAAGTCATTTTTTTAGACTTTATATGTCAATAAAAATACTTCTTTTATTATACTCAAATGTGTTTTGTAACTTCGTAGCTCAGACAGTCCCGTATCTCCAATATTTCTATAACCTTTAGAATCACTTTAAAGAAGTCAGAACTCAAATTCTGTATATTTGTCCTCAATCAATGACTTAGGGAATCAAGCATTTTCAGAATGGCACTACTGAAATATAGGTAAACATTTTCGATCCTCCATAATGTACATACTGCCATATTCTAAAGAGCCCATAATAACCCTTTCCTGCTGTGATGATCGCACAGATGATGTTCTTAGTAAAAGTAATGGTCATATTAATCTGACTGTCAGTCATAAGAGGATGTGAAGTATCAGCACATTAAATAGCCTTACATCCTTTAACTATTTGCAATTGTCCTCTCTCACAATCATTTCTGTGTCACAAATCCATTTTCTGTATTCCCTTTCAATAATACAAAACTTAATTAAGGAGTAGGAGTAGTTCTGTGTGATAAAATGAGCTTGTAAAGTGACATCATTAGTAAAAGTCATGTAAATTTGTCATATATAATATTTATTAGCACATTTTCTTCTTTATTACGGATTCAGAGTCACATTCATGCATGATAGAATTGTGTAATACTTGTGTGACCACAACTTTAATATTTAAAAGACGATTGTCAATGTGCAATATTACAGTATATCATATACTATATTTTTAATTGACATACATATTACATAATATGTGTCCTTGCACACTGGGCTAAAAAAACGTTGCTTCTACAGACGTTTTGTGTTTTGCCTGTACAAGCAGCTCAGTGTTATCCTATGTGTCCATGCACATTAAGATGTTTAGAGGCATATTTTAAGCTCAGCATTTAGAGGAATAAAAAATAAACCTTCTGGATTGCGTATTTGAGCGGAGTTTTCTGGCAGAAAAAAAAATGTTAAACACACTTAAATGGGTGTACAAAAATGCCCTATATGAGAATTTTTTTTATATCCAAGGGAATTTTTAAGCCCAGTGCATGGACCCTGAAAGGCATATTTAGCTTAACCCCTTGCCGGCCAGTCGCTTTCATTTTACTGCGACAGGTCGGCACAATCCCGCAAGCCGTCGTAGCTATACATCGGCCCGAAGGATCAGCATAGCAGGCAAGCGCGCACCGCCGGAGGCGCGTGCCCGCTGCGCTGCTGATGCTCGTGCCCGACGGTTCGCAATGACTGCCGGCCACGAGCTATTGCAGGCACGAGAGGCAGAACAGGGAGGAGTGTGTGTAAACAGACAAATCCCTGTTCTGTTCTGAGAGGCGTGACAGATCGTGACTTCCTATTAGCTAGGAACCACGATCCGTCACTTACTCTAGGTCAGTCCCCCCCCCCTTCAGTTAGAAACACAAACAGGGAACACAATGGATTTTTTTCGACGGATGTTGGCTCAAACTTGTCTTGCATACACACGGTCACACAAATGTTGTCGGAAATTCCGAACGGCAAGAACGCGGTGACATAAAACACGTACGACGAGCCGAGAAAAATTAAGTTCAATAGCCAGTGTGGCTCTTCTGCTTGATTCCGAGCATGCGTGGACTTTTGTGCGTCGGAATTGTGTTAACATGCTCGGAATTTCCGACAACAAGTCTTGTTGTCGGAAAATTTGAGAACCTGCTCTCAAACAGTTGTTGTCGGAAATTCCGACAGCAAATGTCCGATGGAGCATACACAGGGAATTTCCGACAACAAGCTCACATCGAACATTTGTTGTCTGAAAATCCTATCGTGTGTATGGCCCATTAGCGTTTTGATACATTTAATATCTTTAGCGCAGCATTATTTGTTTTTAGTCTATATTGGGAGTGTGATATTTGCTGCTTGCTTAAAGATTATGTCATTTTCATCTTAGTTGCTCGCAAAATTTAAAAACATATTTTATCTTAAAGCGGACCTTCAGTCATATTTTCATCTTTCCATCTATTCAATTTACTGCCCTTGTTGTTTTAACTTTGGATAATAAAACTTTTTTTTTTTGGTATATTTTGGGTCAATGACTTTACTTGGACAATGAAGTATGCAGAAGACCATTTGTTCTAGGTGAGGGATTCAGGAGTATTGGAGAAGGTTAGTAATGGCATCCTCTATTATTCTCTAGTAAAAGTTATTGTTTGGTTGATCTAAAAACATTTACCAAATTTACTGTATTGAATAGAAACATTTCCGCACATGTTTTTTAGGAGCACATTTGGCAAGTTGTAATTGGCACAGGCAGTTTTAAGTGCCATATTAGCACTGGTATAAACATGATAGTACAGTTGATAAGAGTTATGACTGCGGTTGATCTATTTGCAGTGCGGCACATTTTTGCATATACTTAGCCCCTCCCCTCCATCCTTTTAAAAATTACCTACTTGCAAAATTTACATGTAAGAAAAAAATATAGATTTATACTTACCTTATGCTGCCCCATTCTTAAAGTGGTTGTAAACTCTTACATATACCTAGTGAAGTGAACAGACTCAGATGATACTCAGAGATTAAACAAATGCTCCTACATAGGTTTTACTTGTTTACCTGCAGTCTTCTCTTTCTCTACGTCCCTTCAAAAAGGACAGAAAAGTGTTAAAATATTTCTTCATCTGTCATGAGCACAGAGCAGGGGGCAGAGAAGCTGCAGTTACAGTGTGTGAGAGCTGATTGGAGAAAAGGTACTACTAAGCTATTGGTATTAGTAGGGATGTTGAAGTCCCCGAGAATGATTGTGGGGATTTCAGAAGAGAGAAATTAGGGTAGCCAGGCAGAGAAGTCATCAAGAAAGGATGCTACTGGACCAGGGGGCCGGTAGATCACAGCTATCCTTAGAGAAACTAGGGAGAAGAGACAAATGCAGTGCTCCTCAATTGAGGAGAGTGACAGAGAGAGAGGTGGGTGAAGTACTTGAGGTGCTTTGTGGGGCTAAAAGGATTCCAACACTCCCTCCTTTGCATCCACTGGGTCTGGGGGAGTGAGTCCAAAGAACACTGCCATGGGATAGAGCAGTAGAAGACGCAGTGTCGGATTGGTGAAGCCAGGTTTCGGTAATGTCGAGTAGATTAAATGAGTTAGCGATAAAGAGGTCATGGAGAGAGGTGAGTTTGTTACAGACAGAGCGAATATTCCAAAGGGCACAAGGGAAAGGGAGTCTGGTCTTGGGAAGAAGAGAAATGGGAACTAGATTGTGTGCATTGTGGCTGCAGCCAGAGGGTGTAGGGTAATGGGTGCGTTGAGTACAGTTAGATGAAGGAAGCCCAGGGTTTGGGGATACATCAACAGCGTATAGGAGAAGCAGAAGGGTGAGGGAGGTAATGTGGGAGTGTGATTTTTTATGAAGGGACATGCCCCAGTGGTTTGGAGTATTGGACATGTGGATTTAGAATTAGCCGGAGTTGGTGAGTGCAGTAATAAGGAGAGCATAGAAGTGAGGGTGATATATATAAGGTGTGGGGTGGAGAAGAGGTGTGCAGGAGAGTTAGTTTAAGGATAGAAGACACAGCTGTCAGAAGGAGTGGTAGACATTGCATTTTAGAAGGGAGAGGAAGAGCTAAAAGTGTAAACAAGGTCACCTGTATTGTATTTTTCAAGGTGTTTTCTTATGTTCCTTCGTTTGGGCATTCGCTGAAGTGCAGAGTCAGAAGTGCTCCCACTTATAGAAATATCCCCACTTTGAGAAAGAACCCCATCTGCAAATGTGCCACCCCTTGACAAACATCCCTTTCCCAAGAGATGCTTAGTTATATACTGCTAGGATTGGGGGGTAGGTCCTTCTAATTGCTAATCAGGGAGTTAATAAAACAAGGCTGGCTATGCCGAGAAAAATTCTCATTTCAATATGTATTCTTCTACACATTTTTGGTTTAAAAAAAAAAAAATCACAATAACCGTATATTGATTGGTTTTCACAAAAGTTATAGCGTTTACAAAATAGGGGATATATTTACCGCATTTTTTTTTCTTTACTAGTAATGGCGGCGATCTGCAATTTGTAGCGGGACTGCGACATTGCGGCAGACTGATCAGACACTTTTGACACTTTTTTGGGACCATTTACATTTATACAGCAATCAGTGCTATAAAAATGCACTGATTACTGTGTAAATGTCACTGGCAGGGGAGGGGTTAACACAAGGGGGCGATAAAGGGGTTGAATGTGTTACCTGGGAGGTGTTTCTAACTGTGGGTGGATGGGAGTGACTGTAGGAGGAGAGAGATCGCTGTTCCTAATCACTAGGAACAACAGATCTTTCTCTCCACCCCTGTCAGAACGGGGATCTGTCTGTTTACATTGACAGATCCCCATTCTTGCTCTTTTTCTTTTTAGTGGGTGGCCGGAGGACATTGCCGCTGTCGGCCACATGCATCGGGTCCCCAGCCTTATAGCGGGCATGCGCGCGCGCTTGGAATGAGCCAACCTGCCGCAGTATAATGACGGCGGCTGGTAGGCAAGTGGTTAAGGAATGCAAAGCAGGCCAAAGGTATTTGGACTGGAAAGTACGTTCCAGTCCAAATATCTTTGGGGTCTAAAGTTGGCCATACACTGTTTTTATTCAAAATTTTTCATTTTAACAACATTAGTTTGATTTTCTATATATAATGCTGTATGGATCAATTCGACAATCATTTTCAACCTCAGTGACAAGAATAGTCAAAGGAGCAGGCTCCAAAAGTATATGTGGTTTTCATTTGGTAAAGTCCATTTGTTTCAATATCAAATGTTAAAAGCAAATGAAATTTGAAGTACTTTTGAACCACATTTGTCAAGTCATTGAATGTACTAGGAATTTCCATACAAATTTTTGTACAAATATTCATATAAAAAACATTTGTTTAAAAATCTACTACTGTATAGCCAGCTTAAAGGATAAGTTCACCTTTTATAACATGTTATATATTACACCCATATTCAGGATGTAACATGTCATGAATCCACTAGTCCCCGCCCCTCCCCCGATCCCCGCTGTGACTGCAGACCGGGGATCTTATCTCCAGGTCTGCTACCACAATTCAAAAAAGACGCAGCCGTGCAGGGCTATGCCCTAGGGTTGCCACCTGTCTGGGATTCACCCGGACATTTCGGGTTTGGAATCATGCGTTCGGGTTTCAGACTGCATGAAACCCGGACACATTATTCAGACTGGACTGTGGCTTCCCAGCAGGGTTGCTGGCTGCAGTTGTCTAAGCTGAGAGTGTCTGTTACACTCTTTCATGCTGCCCAAAGCTAGCACTAACAATTCCCCCCTCCCCTACAGACGGGAGAGGAGAGAGGGCTTGATCTGCCCTTCTTCCTTTTGGCCCTACACCTCTGTGTTTGCCCACACTCCGTAGAAAAGGAAAGTGCGAGCTCCAAATTTGAAGTCCAGCAGCCTCAGATATATCTGGATGAGAGGTGGATGAGAGGTGCTGACTGCCAAGGGATGAGTAAGCTTACCATCCATCTCTGTCTGTGACTGAAGTCTCCCCCTTCTATCTCCTGCCTCTGAGTGAGTACACTAAAGTAAATTAGGGTTCTCAGAGCACCCCTTACTTTAGAGTTTCTCTTTACATCAGAGGGCACAGGTGTTCCCCCTTCAATCAGAGTCCTCTCCGTACATCAGAGTTCTCAGTGTTCCCTCTTAAATCAGGGTTCCCAGAGCATCCCTTAGGTTAGAGTCCCCAGTGTTCTCCCTTACATCACAGTGAAAGGGAACTGTGAGTTCTAATGTAAAAGGGGAACTCTGGACTCTGATGTAAAGGGTGACTCTTGTTATTAAAGCGGTTCTGCACTCTGTAAAAAAAATTTTTTTTTAAGGACGTAATATAAAGTATGCTTACCTTTATTAGGGGACTCACCTGTTCCATCTTCCATCTCGATCGCCGCCGGTTTTCGTCCGCTGAAGTTCCTCGTCTTCTTCTTTAGTGCTGGGGGCCATCTTGCCTGTGGGCATGTGAAACCCCACAGGCACTGTTGATGGCCCAGCATGCACCGCCGTTACTCGCGCGTGCGCAGTAACGGCACATCTGCCGACATCTCACGAGATTTCGGCAGATGCGGCCGAAATCTCGGGAGATTTCGGAAGATGTGGCCGAAATCTCGCGAGATTTCGGAAGATGCCCGCACTGACTCCTGGGATCAATGACACCAGATCCCAGGAGACAGTGCGGCGTGACGACGATCGACGCAAGACCCCGCCCGCCGCCGCAGAGGGAGAAGACCGGAAGTCTTCAATTACAAGGTAAGTAAAAAAAAAAAAAAAAAAAAAAAACATTTCATTTAGTACTCTTTGCCTGATTTGGAAGGCAAAGAGATTTACTAAATGAAATGAGTGCAGAACCACTTTAACTTCATATGATTAGAAATGTTATTTAATAGCAAAATATATGTATAGTTTATACTACAAAACAAAATTGCTGTGTGCTGCTAAAGTGTTCGGTTTTGACCCTGCAGCGTCACTCATTCACAGTCCTCTGTGACTGGAAAACTACAAGGTCCAGCCCTCTTTGCGGCTGTCAGCTTGTAGTTTTCAATGAATTACCACAACACTGTAAGTGCTATGGTACGAGCAAGCTGATATACTGACAAATCTGCAGGAGACCTGCACGGCATCAGCGATCTGCTAGTCACCAGTGATGTAAGTAACTGAGTTAAAATAAACTGAGTTACCTAACGCAGTTACTTTAGAGGGTAACCAGTAATCTAACTGATTACTTTTCCCCTCATGGTAACTCAGTTACCATTACTTTGGCTTAGTTACCCCAATTACATCTACCGCCACTAGATGGCAGTAGTGTAATTCCGGTGTCCTGCTGAAAAAGTTCCCCCGCCGGATAAGGACCCCCTGTACTGCGCAGGCGCAGGGCTTGCGCAGTACGAAGGACTACGGAGCTTCCGAAAATTGCCGAACCTAAACAGCTCTGAGTGAACTCTACACCGCGCAGGTGCAGTTAACATGTAATTGTACGAGGCGATGCCGCACGCTCCTGATGCTCGTGCTACTCTGCAAGGGGCGTCTATCGTGTAAGTAAGGGGCGGGTCTAGTATTACTGTAACCAAGGGGCGCATTTATTATTATTATTATATATCGAGCTCTGCCCATTCATTTAACATTCGCCCTCTTCGATAGCCATCCGCCCCTTACACGATATAATAATAATAGACCCGCCACTTGCTTACACGCTATAACAGATCTGCCCCTTGGTTAGAGTGATAATAGAGCAGCCACTTGGTTACACGATATATAACAATAATAATAAATGCGCACCTTAGTTACACGTATAGAATATTTTTTAAAAAGTCAGTTACTTTGCTGAGTAACTAATTACTTTTCCAATGTAGTAACTGAGTTACTAACGCAATTACTTTTTGGGAGAAGTAATTTGTAACTTAACTAATTACTTTTTTAAAGTAAGATGACCAACACTGCTAGTCACTGGTGCAATGCTTTACAGGCTCCCAAAACAAAAAATATTAAATGCACATTTTTCTACCAGCTAAAAAAATGTGCATTTATTATATTTTGTTAAAATGTGACTTTATCCTTTAAGTGTGGGTCACCCCCTCTTAAATATAATTGTTGTCTTGTTTGTAAAGTTTGCAATTTGTAATCTGTGGACAACCACTGTTTTGAATTTGAAAATCATGTAGTATGGCATTACACTTTAGTCACAAATTGTGTTTATTTAGATTTTTGCATTTTTGTCCAGTGTTTTGATAAATTATATTAGAGTAGTGTGTGATGTCCTAACTTATGAAAAACTGCAAAAAATATAAATAAAAACAAAATAATATAAAATACAGAATAAAAAACATTGTTGGTTGAAAAGTAAAAAGGTCACAAAACTGTCTTGTGAGTGCAAAAAAAAAAAGCGGGAACCAAAATTTTGACTTTAAAATTGTCATGTTACCTCCCATTCCAAATCTCCATTCTGTTTTATTGGGAACCACTCCAGTGACAAGTAAAAAGTATACAAGGCAACTGGCACAACATTCTATTCAACATCTGAAGGTGGGAGCAAAAATGTGTCTGTTTAGCAGTAAATGCATGTTAGGAAGTGTGAAGTTAGGAAAGCCAACCAGCTGTCAGTACTGCAGGACATACAATTCTCCAAGTGTGTTACATAAGCTGGGCCCCAAGAATAAAAAAAAACACAAGAAAGGCATTTAATTTTAATTGAATATGGGAAGAGAACACACTATTCAGAATGACTGAAAAACCAATAGATTCCAAAGAAAATATCACATTCGTAATTAGGAAAAAATAATTATCTCAGATGAATATTGTTTGCCAGAGAACATCTATTTGCATAGAATTTTTTCTTTGAAAACAAAAAAACAAAAAATAAATCATATTAGTATTATTTTGATAGAAAAAATATGTTTAAGGGTATTTGATAAAATTAGATGTAAACTCTAACTGTATGACATTTCGCGGTTGATTTACTAAAACTGGAGAGTGCAAAACCTGGTGCAGCTGTGCATGGTAGCCAATCAGCTTCTAAACTGGCCATATATGGTCGAATTTCAAAAGAATTTACTTTTGAAAATCAAAAAATTTGTGCGTTTTGCGATCCGATGGTGCCACCATTGATTTCGAAATTCGGCCAACCAAGCCCTCAATTTCACCTCCTGTTGCTACAGAAAAAAAAATGTTGTGGCTGGGAATTTTCTTTTCTTTCCGGGAATTTTCTTTTCTTGCACATGCGCATTTCTTTTTCAATTACATTTTTCGCACGATTCTCTCAACATTGATTCGAAAATCGTTAGTTTTTAAAAACTAACATGTCCGTTTTCCAACATGTCCGATTACTCAAATTTAATTGCTGCACCAAAACCGGCTGTTGCTGCAGCCCACTAATGGTGCGAAATACGAACGAAAATTCTTAGATAAGATTTTCGAAAAGAAAATTCTTTCGAAATTTGACCCATGTATGGTCTAACTCAGCTTGTTCAATTAAGCTTTAACAAAAAACCTGGAAGCTGATTGGTTTCTATGCAGAGCTTCACCAGATTTAGCAATTTTAGTAAATCAACCCTTTTGTTTTCTAAAGTGCTGTTTATTATTAAACAATTGTTCTGTTTTTTATGTTATAGAAAATACAGTTTTCACCTTTTTTCATCCTTTTTTTTTTTGCATCCTAGTGCTGCTGATCGTCTACTGCATCTTTGCAGCCATTCATGCACTCTGACTGTGTTGCACTTTGTAGGGTGGATTTCCTGATGGCGATAATGGCCAAACATACCTCCGCAAGGCCATTTATAGTCATTACTAAAAGCACATGTGACAGGGTGACAATACAGGAGAGCAATAGCAAAAAAGGGACGGAGCATTGTTACCCCATTACAGGAAGAGCCTAAACAAGGACCTTTGTGGCAGGATCACTAGGAACTATATTGAAAGTAGTAAATTACACTAACATTTTAAGGATTTTATGATTTTTTTGTGATTGGGTTAACTTAGATTTGAAGAACCAAACATCGATTAAGGAGACTTGAAAAAGGTTGTGCCTAATTTAGGCATTTTAGGCAGTGCAAATAACGTTAGAATGGAATAGACTGGTTATACAGATAGTGAGCAGTTAGAAAATGCAACTCATAGGAAACAAAAATAAAAACTGAGCTGATTACTGTCAGTTGACTGGTGCTGTTAGAAACACATACCACACATGCACATCACAGAACCAGGATGGGTGAACACACTGCAAGTTCCTGCAGGCAAACATGTAAAGCATGACATCATATTATGTCTTCGATGTCCGTTTTTGGGAAAGTCATTACATACAGGTGCATCTCAAAAAATTTGAATATCATCAAAACGTTAATTTATTTCAGTAATTTAATTCAAAAAGTGAAACTCATGTATTATATAGATTCATTACACACATAGTGATATATTTCAAGCATGTCTTTCTTTTAATTTTGATTTAATATGGCTTAGTACAGCTAATGAAAACCCAAAATTCAGTAACTCGGAAAATTTTAATATTACATAAGACCAATAAAAAAATAGCGGCCTTCAGCTCTTCTGCATTGTTGGGTTTGGTGTCTCACATTCCTCTTGACAGTACTCCACAGATTCTCTATGGGGTCAGGTGAGTTTGCTGGCCAATCAAGCCCAGTGATACCATGATCATTAAACCAGGTATTGGTACTTTTGGCAGTGTGGGCAGGTGCACCAGAACATGCGAACAGGCAAAAACTTTGAGCGAACCTTTAAACCCTATTAAAGTCTATGGGACATAAACATGAAAAATCAAAAAAGTGCTAATTTTAAAGGCTTACATGCAAGTTAAAAGTGGACGGAGACCTGGGTACTGCCCCAGGGGACATATATCAATGCAAAAAAAAGTTTTTAAAACAACCGTTTTTTCAGGAGCAGTGTTTTTAATAATGCTTAAAGTGAAACAATAAAAATGAAATATTCCTTTAAATATCGTGCCTGGGGGTCCCCTTAGTCTTCCTGTAAAGTGGCGCATTTGTGCAATGTGTAGAACAGTGCGCCAGGAAAATTTAATTTCTAAAGGAAAAAATGTAATTTAAATTTGCTTGCGGCTGTAATGTATTGCCGGCTCCCAGCAATATAGATTAAAAATCAAGGAAAATATTGGCATGGGTTCCCCCCCTCTGTCCAAACCAGGCTCTTACGGTCTTTAAGGGGAACTCCACAACAAAATAAAAAAAAAAAAATGTGGCATGGGTACCTCCCCAAAATCCATACCAGACCCTTATCCGAGTAGGCAGCCTGGAGGACAGTATCGGGGGGCGAGTGAGGACCCCCCCTCCTGAATCATACCAGGCCACATGCCCCCAACATGGGGAGGGTGCTTGGGGTCCACCCAAAGCACCATGTGAATGGGTATCGGGTACATTGTACCCCTACCCATTCACCAAAAAGTGTCAAAAAGTAAAAACCACAAAAGACAGTTTTTTGACAATTCCTTTATTAACCACTTCTGCCCCAGAAGATTTGCCTAGTGAATGACCGGGCCATTTTTTGCGATTCGACACTGCGTCGATTTAACTGACATTTGCGGGGTCATGCAATGCTACACCTAAACAAAATTGATGTCCTTTTTTTTCCACAAATAAAGCTTTCTTTTGGTGATATTTGATCGTCTATGCGGTTTTTATTTTTTGCGCTATAAAACAAAAAAAAAGAGCGACAATTTTGAAAAAAAACACAATATTTTGTACTTTTTGCTATAATAAATATCCCCATTTTTTTTTTAAAAAAAGCTAATTTTTTCTCAGTTTAGGGCGATATGTATTCTTCTACATATTTTTGGTAAAAAAAAAAAAAAAAAATTGCAATAAGCGTATATTGATTGGTTTGCGCAAAAGTTATAGCGTCTACAAAATAGGAGATAGTGAAAAGAAGGGGAAAGAGGGGAAAAGAAGGGGGGGGGGATGGTTGGTGAAAGGGAGAGTAGTGGAAAAATTACTCAAGTGCAAACTAATATAAATTAAAGTGCTGCAAAATTATGCAAACCAGTGAGGTGAGGGTAAACAGGGATTTTATTTATATAACCCTATACAGGGAAATCCTGAGTGACATATGGTGAGGGTGGAAAAGGTGGGGGACAAAAGGTCCAGAGGTGGTGCATTGGAAATAAAGTGAAGAAAGGGCGACTGAAAAATAGGTGCCGTTCAAAATTCCCGGCCAACCTATATACCTGTGAACTGTGACATTTAAGCATACAGTCTCTGGTGTAACATCCGGCCACTAAGATGACAATATGGTGACCCACACTCTCAGGGGTGCCAGTTGCTCCTAAACTTGAGACGCAGAGGTTGCTGGACTATGAGGTAGTTTAGAAACCCATAGGGAATGAGTAGCAATGGTAACCTGCAAATGTTAATTAAAAATATATATATGTTTATATCAGGGCTAAGAGGTACAGGGGGAGGAAATTGGGGGGGGGCAAAGACAAATGCCGTGCCCCCGTTCTAATGTATATTTAGATGTCTTACCCTGCTCCTGTTGGAGATTTTGCATCCCGGGAGGTGTATGAGACCTGCTGTCCAAGCGGTAATAAACCGCTTTTTAAATGGTCCTCCAACCCCGCCGATGACGCCGGCACCAATGCCGACGCTCAGCGTCACGAGGTCAAGGGTCCCACAGAGCGCACGCAATTGGGACACGCGCACACACGTACGCTGATCCACAATGCGCATGCGCGAGTCAGTGAGAGCTGTGCAAGCGCATGCGGGAGACCGGCAGACAACGCGCATCTGCGCTCATGCCCCATAGCCCTGGACAAGCCTGAGCTAGGGCATGTGCAAGGAAACTATGTGGAGTACACCCGCCCTGAATGTGGGCGGGGACTCCACACGTTCCCAGGGACCCTACCAATCGCCAGGGAGGTAGTGCGGACCGCACCATGCAGCCCACGGCATCCAAAGGGGGAGAAAAGGGATACTTTTAGCAGAGACTGTTATAATGTATAAGCTTGAACATTAAATATAGCATGTTTATTATGTGGTACATTTTTACAATGGAGTATACAGAACATGATACATTAAAATATTCAATGAACATGATTGTAAAGTAAAGACACATTTCATTATGACAATCATTGAGGGCCGGGTCTGGGATGTGTCTGGTCAGGCCTTGGAACTTCACACAACACTTTGGGAGGCTGCAAAAATGCTCAGAACAGAACGACAAGATCACAGAATTTTATACAGTATATTCATGGTACAGCAGCAATGTGTTCAGACACATAAATGGAACCAAAAAATTGCAAGATCATTTTACACTTGGAAAATCATGGTCAAGTCAGGTACTGTGGGCAAGACGGTGGGGGATTCCAAGGCACGGGGCTGGGTTTAAATTTCTAATTATAGGAAGGGTTTAAAGGAATTGACCTCATTCAAGCCCGGTGGTACCAGGGCGTCAAGCCTCTCTATCCATAGAGCCTCCTTCTGGAGTAAGATTTTATCGTGGTTACCTCCTCTAATGTCTGGAGGAAAACTTGACTGCCTGGAGGTCAAGTCTATGATACAGGCCAATGTGGCGACCTATGGTCGTCAATTTTCCATTAGTGGTGTGGTAGACATGATCACCAACCCTCTGCCTTAGTTCCTTCACTGTCTTTCCCATATAAAATGCACCGCAAATACATGACATCAAGTAGATAACACCCGTGGTATCACAGCTAGCCGAAAACTGTGGGGTATATGTTTCTCCATTGGGTAACAGAACATTGACATTGGTCGGGATCCAGGGACATAGAGGACACTGGCCACAAGGGGAAGTGTCCCTGCGGTGGCGAGTAGTTACTCGCTCTGGTCTATAGTGACTGCTGGTGAGGCTGTCTCTTAGGGACCGCGCTCTTCGAAAAACTATTTCTGGTGTATCTCGTATGTATTGTGTTAATATATGGTGGTCAGTCAGGAGGTGCCAGTGTTTTGCCACAACATTCCTAAATTGTTTCTGGTGGGCAGAGTACTGGGTAATAATTTTAACTGTGTTAGGTTTTTGGTCTCGTGGGTATGGATAGAGTAAGGAGTTTCTGGTATGGCCTAAGGATTTGTTAAAGGCTTTTCGAAGGTTAGTTTTAGTGTAACCTCTCTGGAGGAGGCAGTCTCTAAGGGCAGCGGACCGTTTGAAGAAATCTTCTTCTAACGTGCAATTGCGACGAAGTCGCAAAAATTGTGCATATGGGATGCTTTGCTCAAGCGATGTCGGGTGGGCACTGGAGGCGTGCAATAATGTATTGCCTGACATTTTTTTCCGATAGAGGTCCGTGCCTAGAGAGCCGTCTTCTCCAATCCCTATCCTCACATCTAGAAAGAGTATCTGAGCCCTGTCTGATGATACTGTGAACCGTAATTTCATATTGTTTACATTTATGACCTGAATGAATTCGTCCAGAAGGGGAGATGGACCCGTCCAGACGATGAACAGGTCATCAATGAAGCGATACCAGCACATTATATGATCGAGATAGGGTGAATATCGATCATTTGAAAAAATCTGTCTCTCCCAAGCTCCCAGATATAGGTTTGCGTATGATGGCGCACAGGACGTGCCCATGACAACGCCTTGTGTTTGAAGGAAATATTGATCCTCAAACACGAAGACGTTGCATGTCAGTATAAAACTGAGGAGTTTTAAGATAAATTCGTTCAAGGACCAAGATGTGTGTTCCTGCTCCATCAGGAACACTCTGGCCGTTCCGACTCCCTCCTCGTGGGGGATGCTCGAGTAAAGCGCCCTTGACATCAATAGCCACGAGGAGGGAGTCAGGAGGTACCAGAATGCCCTCAATGTGTCTGAGAAGATCTGACGTATCTCGGATATGTGATGAAAGGCTGGTAACATGGGGGAGCAGGAAGCTGTCTACAAATTTACTGGCATTGTCTGTAAGTGACCCGATACCCGATACAATGGGTCTCCCTGGGGGTTGAATTAAGTTTTTATGCGTCTTCGGCAATGTGTAAAACGTAGGTGTACGTGGGTGCTTTGGGATTAAGAAATTCAATGTGTCCTTGTCGATTGTTGATCAATCCCTGCCAGAAGGCTCCTGTGCATAATTCACAGAGTTCATTTGTGAATAAGGTTAAAGATGTGGCTGCAATAGGTTGGTACCAGATCGTGTTTCTAAGAACGTCGTAACACATGGTCTGGTACTGGGCGTGTGACATAATAACTATGTTCCCGCCCTTGTCTGATGGTTTAATGACCACATCATCTCTTTTTTGTAAATTTTTGAGGGCTCGATGCTGGTTAGGGCTTAAATTGGGATTGAATTTCTGCCATCTTTTAGTTTTAAGGTCTTTTATACATTGGAGCAAAAAGGCCCAGATAACTGGACATGTGTTGAGGTCAGAAAATTTCTGAGACTTGATTTTAAATTTCCGTTGTGTGGGTCTGGTAACTATGGAACTGGAGGGAACAGTAGAGGAGGTATGTCTCAGATCAGCAGAGGGATCCACGGAATCCTCCGTGTTGCCCTCGTCATATAGAAGCATAAGGTCGCGTAATGCGCAAAACTCTTCCATAGAGAAGTGTCGTGTTCTTTCCGTGAGTTCTCGTTCTAGATTGGTGTTGTGTCTATTAGTATCAAAGATATACTTGAAAGTCAGATTCCTGGCGAACAAGTATAAATCCTTGATGGTCTCGGTCACATGTATGGAACTGAGGGGGCAAAAACCTAGCCCCAATTGCAACACTCATATTTCATCCTGGGATAGAGGGCAGGCCGCCAAATTGATAACATCTAAATTTGTTGACTGGGGTTCGTGGGTAGAGGGGTCGGGGGTGGTTTCCGAACGAACGCATCCAGCTTGGTCTGCTGCTGTTTTCTCAAATCTGGTGATGTTAGGTCTAAAAAATCGATGTCGATTAGTGTTTTTTTGGAGTTGGTAGATAGTGATCCAAGAACCCTCGGAATAACACTATGTAAGGTGGTAGGACCAGTCACACCCGCCACCTGTGAAGGTGTGGGCGGGGATGGGTCCCCCACAGTGTGAGCCGACCTATGTCTGTCAGATGTTTTCTTCCCTTTAGTAGGGGCTGAGGGGGATATACCGCCGCTGTATCGGTTACGTTTGAGCGTAGATTTTACGGAGGGGGGGTTTTGAAGGCCCTGCTGAGTAAGACATAGAAGATGATAATGAGGAATCAGACTCAGTGTATTGAGTGTTTGTGCCTCTGTTGGGGGTACCTTGTGGCGCGGCCTTTCTCCCTCTCATCCTCCCCGACCATCTGTACGCAAAACCCTCCGAGAAAGCCAATTTGTCTTTGACAAATTTTGTTTGTTTGGTGGTGATAATCTCTTTGTTCATCTCCTCAAGGCGTTCCCTTATAACCTTCCATTGGCTACAAAAGGATGGAGCATCGAGAACATGTTGGTATTGAGTGTTCAGCCTGTTAATTTCGCCATCGAGTGTGATCATGTCCAACGAATACTGTGATATAAGTGTGTCCATTAGTTCTAGGCTACAGTGAGTTAGAATTTTTTCCCACGCGATCTTAAAAGATGGGGAAGGATCTTTGAGAATAGGAAACAGTGGGATCCTAAGACCCAATGGACATGTTTCTTCCTTGATGTACTGCTTAAAATACTCTAGGTGCCAGTGTAAGTGGGATTTGCACTTTAAAAGGTTGTACATCCGATCAAGGAATGTTTTAATTTCTTCATCGGATTTACTGGTATTCGTTAAACATGATGTTTGTATTTTGTTCATGAAGCCTGACCAGGCTGTTCCCAGAAGATCCATATTCAATCAGTGTCAAATTGTGTCTATAACTATCAATTCAGGGTAGGAATTGACAATTTAGGTTTGGGTATCATAAACGTTTATTTAGAGGGTATAGTCAAGGCCTCCCCACTTGAACCAACTAAATGGGCAAGTGGGGAAAAAGGAGAGAGAAGCTCAGGGTATCCTGGTAAAAAAAAAACAGGAACAAGCAGGACGGGCCCAAAGGCCAGGTCCAGGTTGCTACCAGTTTTCCACCAGTATGCGACCCGGGGTGTGTTATCCACCCTAGTGATAATGAAAAATATTTTGGCCTAAGTTTCTACATAAATCAAAAAAATTAAAGAGTAAAAGGTACCATCATCCGTATGATATGAAAAAAGTTTTTATAGAAGATAGATTTATAGCATTTGTATTATTTTATTTTTTTTTTTTACTAGTAATGGCTGTGATCTGCGATTTTTTATTGGGACTGCGACATTATGGTGGACACATTGGACACTTTTGACACATTTTTGGGACCATTGGCATTTATACAGCGATCAGTTCTATAAAAATGCACTGATTACTGTAAAAATGTCACTGGCAGGGAAGGGGTTAAACCCTAGGGGGCAATCAAGGGGTTAACTGTGTTCCCTAGATGTGTTTCTAACTGTAGATGGAGGGGACTGACCTAGAGGAAGTGACGGATTGTGGTTCCTAGCTAATAGGAACTCATGATCTGTCACACCTCACAGAACAGAACAGGGATTTGTGTGTTTACACACACACACTCTTCCCTGTTCTGCCTCTCGTGCCTGTGATCACTCATGGCCGGCAGTCAGCTTGACCGTCAGCCATAAGCAGCGGAACCCTCGCTGTGCGGTGACGTGTGCCTGCTATCCCCAAGCCGATGTATAGCTACGACGGCTCGCAGGATTGTGCCGACCTGCTGCAGTAAAATGATGGTTGCTGGGCGGCAAGCGGTTAATAAATAAATTTAAAAAAAGTGCCCCGCAATGTCCATCCATCTTCAATCACGCCGCCCGACAGACACGAAAAACTGAAAAAAAAAATGGAGAAAACTCTGCCTCTATGGGAGGCCTCCCCGTGTCTGCTGTCTTTTCCCTTTGACAGCTCTTATATAGGCAAGGGCAGGGTCCGCCCATTGATGTAACCGGATGACTCCGCCCCCTCTGACATCACATGGTGTCAGAAGGGGACAGGGTCACATCACCGGGTGGCCTGCCCTTACCTATATAACAGCTTTCACAGCCAAGAGACAGCAGTCGCCGGGAGGCCTCCCATCAAGGCAGCGCTTTTTTTCTTTTCTATTTTTTGGGTCCATCAGGTGGCGTGATTGAAGATGGATGGACATCGTGGGCCACTTTTTTTTTTTTATAAAGGAATTGTCAAAAACTGTCTATTGTGATTTTTACTTTTTGACACTTATTTTGGTGACTGGGTAGGGGTACAATGTACCCTATACCCATTCACATAGGGGGGGGGGCGGGATCTGGGTCCCCCCCCAGTCCATTACCAGGCCCTTCGTGCCAACAATACCAAAAAAGTGTGAATGGTCAACCTCTGAACCACACCAATATCGCTGCCCAGACACACCATCTTGGCTGATCTCTATGCAGCGCCTTGCCACTATATCTCTGGGGCCCAACTAGGGATGGAAGAGATCTGTGCCCCTCTAAAGGCAGCTATGGTCTTCTGCAACGAAACACCAAATACAGGTCCCTACTAGAGCAGCTGGACATTCCCTTCAAAGACTTTTCCCTACCTCGACATAAACTGTTTCATCAGCTGTTGGAAAACACCTGCTGGTTTTCACCACCAGTCCAGAGGACTACGGGTTCACTGAAGCCATCGACCACTCCATACACATGGGGGACACACCGCCCATCCGGGAGCGGCACCGTCACATTCCCCCAGCATTCAGTGCCAAGAGGTTAAAGTGTTAGTCTGTAATATGCATCAGAGTGGAGTGATCAAGGAAGCCATGGGTCGGTCCTGTTGGCCTGGTGCGAAAGAAGAATGGAAGTCTACATTTCTGCGTGGACTACAGTAAGCTCAACGCATGCACCCACTGGGATGCCTACCCACTTCCTTGGGTCGCGCTCTTATCCACCCTAGATTTGGCCAGTGGCTACTGGGAAGTCCTGGTGTCAGAACAAGACCGAGAGAAAACCGCCTTTATCACACCCTAGGGATTATTCAAATTTAATCACATGCCCTTCGGCCTCAATAACTTCCCAAGCACCTTACAGCACTTAATGGGAAAGATGTCTTAGAGACTTCAATTTCTAGACTGTGTTAGTTTACTTAGATAATATCATTATCTTTTCCAAATGATTTGAAAGACATGTCAAACATGTGGACCGGGTGTTAGTAAAGAATGCCAAGCACACCCAAGGAAGCAAACTGGTGCCCAAGTGGGAGCCTACCCTGTCTAAGATCTGTTCTCGGAGGGGCCTGACCCCGTGAAGAAGTGACTACATCAAATTATGCTGAGACATTGCATGCTAGGTGAGAACTGCTCCAGGAAACCTACCAATGGCTAGGAGGCCTTTTGACGCCGCAAATTGTCCTCTGGGGACACTCCAACTGACTGGTACCTGCCGCCCCTTGTGCTTGTGTCTCTGGCCTATCATTGTCCTGAGCCTGGCGACATCAGAGTTGGGAGCCTAGAAGGCCCATCCACCCTATCCAGCACCCCAAACTGTATGGATTCAACCAAGGAATCAACTTTGGGCTCAGGTGAGGAGAAAATATTAGATACGCCTGATCCCCTGCCACCTGAGGCCCCCGAGCCATTGTCTGCAGCTGAACCTTTACCAAGCGACTCTAGGGAAAATCAACAGAACCGGCGCTCTCTATTCTGACTATTTTGTTTTAACCAATTAAGGACCAGGCCTCTTTTTTAGATGTGTTGTTTACAAATTACAATTTTTTTTTTTGCTAACACCCTAGAGAATAAAATGACAGTCGTTGCAATACTTTCTGTCACACCGTATTTGCGCAGCGATCTTACAAGCACACTTTTTTTCTTATTTTAACTTTTATTTTATTTTTTTACACTGTTTTAAAAAAAAATTATTGTGTCACTTTTATTCCTATTACAAGGAATGTAAACATCCCTTGTAATAGAAAAAAAGCATGACAGGACCTCTTAAATATGAGATCCGGGGGTCGAAAAGACCTCAGATCTCATATTTACACTAAAATGCAATAAAAAAAAAAAAAACTGTCATTTAAAAAAATGATTTAAAAAAATGTCCCTTTAAGAGCTATGGGCAGAAGTGACGTTTTGACGTCGCTTCCGCCCTGCTGTGTCATGGAGACTGGTGGCTCCCACTCGTCTCCATGCACAGCCAGTGAGAGGGCCAGATCGCCTCCGCTGCTGCTGATGGGAGGGGGGGGGGGGGGCCCTCTCCCGCTGCCCCTAAAAGTGATCTCTGCTGCCATAACAACGACATCCATCCTCAAAATGAGGACGTATCTTGGCATTCGGGAGTTGGCAAGTGGTTAAATTGTTAATTGTTCTGCCTTAGATATACTCTAATTGTGCTTTTATTACCAGTATTACTGTTGTTTCCATGTTGTTGTGATGCTAAGGACAGCATCTGTTAAAGAGGGGGGTGTAGGCAGGTGCAGTCTACTTTCTCCACTGCCGTTGGTGCTCTACCGCAGTGGCACTGCAGTTGGAGAGGAAGTCAAGTGGAACTCTTTGGTTTTCTGGGTCACTGGGGAAGCTATCCCATTGGATGCTGCCATCCAGTGGGAATCTAGCAGCCATCTTGGGTCAGGTAGGCCCTGGCTGACAGATTTGGCTTGCATTTTGCAAATTGGTAGAGTAGAGACAGGTACCCAACCTGCTAGGGTCAGAACTAGCGTCAGGGGAAAGGTTCCCAATGAGGAGGGAAAGTGCAAGGTTTGCAACTTCCCTGGACATCTCCAGCTTGGGCACAAGATGGCCAGGCCACATTCTGCCCCTTTCAACAGAAGCTGTCAGTTCGGCTGAATCCTGCTCTCTACACACCATTGGAACTGTGAGTGTTCCCGGCTGGGCTGCCTTCTCTCCGGGTATTTAGGATCTGTCTTTGCATTATCTCAATACAAGTTCAAGTTCATTGCACTGGCACTGTGGGTGCTGCCGGGTAGAGGACCCGGGACAATGTGTAAAACTTCACTTCCGGTCCTGGTGTCACTTTTCCCAGGCAGTATAATAAATTTTTGTCACCAAAATGCATCACATAGGGGACTTTTTGTCCCTTTATACGATGAGAAATACGTTTAGTAGAAAAAAAAAATAAATAACTTAAATTTTTTTTGAGGCCCTCCACCACCATATACATGCAAGTATGAACCTAAATGCACATGTACATACATACAGTATGTTACATATTGTTGCACATATGGGCTTTTAAAGTGGTTGTAAACCCTTATTTACAACTTTATGTTACAGGTAAGCCTATATTAAGGCTTACCTGTAGCTAACAAGGATATCTCCTAAACCTGCACGGTTTAGGAGATATCCCTGTATTTGCATGTGCCAACGTCATGCGGCACATGCGCACTTAAGACAACTGAAGCAATGGCGCTATATGCCGTTGCTTCAGTTGTACTGTGCTGTTCCCGCGCGAAGTCACTCCGGGACAACATGTCGGCAGTCGGGGGGGGGGGGGGGAGAAGTGGACCGATGCGGGGGCTTTGATCTGAGGTAAGTAATGCATAATTAGCTAGTATGCTATGCATACTAGCTAATTATGCCTTTGTCTTGCAGGTTTTTTTTGTTCATCCTGAGGGTTTACTTCCTCTTTAAAGCATCGCCTATGGAAAATCTAGGGTACCAAAGTTTGCCACTATTTCACAAATGCTTGCAATTTTAAAGCTCGTCCTTTATATTTTACCCAAAAAATTGGGTAATATATTGCTTATGTACCCTCAAATTACCTTGAGTGTGTTTTTGAAATTTTGTGCTTCGCAAACCATTGCACTAATTTTGTGCAACATATAAAATTGGAACTAGCACTATTTTATTCTCTAGACGAGTGTCTGCTTTCAGAAAATACAGTATATCGATTTTAGGGGTTTTACATAATCTACAGGTCTGAATGATATTTTAAAGAGGAAGTAAACCCTGATGGGTTTACTTCCTCTTTGTTTCCCTGCAAAGGTAAAGCATAATGGACTAATATGGCATCGCATAGTAGCCCATTATGTGTCACTTACTTGACACAGGAGCCAGCGAAGTCACTGCTGTCCCATTGTGTACGGAGCCTCCATCTTCTTGGTGGGTCTCGCTGCTCCGGCGCTGTCATTCAACGTCACTCCCGCGCATGCGCATGGAAGCCACTCGCGGCATATCGCCATTAACAGCGATGCGCTCAGTGCGCCTGCGCGCCGTTGTCTACGGTGCATGCGCAGTAGACAGAGGTGCCTGTCTTTTGGCAAATATCTCCTAAACCGTGTAGGTTTAGGAGATATTTCTTGGACCTACAGGTAAGCCTTAATCTAGGCTTACCTGTAGGTCCAAGTGGTTTGTAAGGGTTTACAGCCATTTTAAAACATGTGTGCATGCAAAAAAATGCAAAAATGTCTCTGACAGTGACAGGGTTAAAGACAATTCATGATGTAACAAATACAGCATTAATGTGTATGTCTTTCTGGAGTTTAAATTTAACTCTACTGGTACTTAAAACAGATACATCGGAACCTTTATAATGTTTACTACAATTTTAAAATAGTATGAATAGGGGAATCATTTTTAGATATCTAGCCCTTTTCTTGCCATGCCACTATATTATTATAAATTGCCTCTTGATACCCAGTAATTTCCTCTACACACAAGAGGCAGACATACTAAATTTAATTATTTCAGCCAGTTTTTCAGTGATGTTCCTGAGTCTGGATAACATGACTACTGGAATGTACAATAAAACAGCATATATTGCATCCAGTAACATCACCTGCTGCAAGCTTATATCTGAACTCTGGGATAAGCAAACATTGTCTAAATGCAAGAGACGTGTGTATTCCTACTTGCATCTTTGTGTATTTCTTCCCAATCGATTCAGTAATCCAGTGTGAAACTTTTCTCTGCGTTCAGGAGCTTTCTGTAAAGCAGACTGGTCAATGCTGTTCCCTCTCTTTGTGTAGGATGACTGGTCTAGTCTCCACCCCTTTATGTAGTTTTCTGCAGGCAGGCTGTAGTGAGTGGAGCCTGCTGGGTCCCTCCTACAGCTTTACTCCCTTAATAGGATATGTACAAAACAGTGATGATGTAAGAAAAGATATTGTTGCACTCCTCAATGTCTTTATTGGTAATATCACATGCGCATCCCAGTTAACATTTATTGTCTCCATCCTGTGTGTGATGTGCATGTGATATTTCCAATAAAGACATTGAAGAGTGCAACTAATTCCGGATTTATTTTCTTACATGTATCTGCAAACGAGCTGTGCTTAGCACCCTCGTAATTTGCTCGCAGTAAAGGCAATCTAGACAAGTTCGCCTGGAGCGGCACAGGACTTTTGCATTGCCACACAGTGATGATGTCAACATTAACTCTACTTTCAACTGGGATTGCAAGAGCAATTGCTGTACACAAAGTTGATTTATATCCTTTGTGGCTAGTAAGAACTAAGAAAAATGAACAAAGCTTATCTTTAAATAGTGTGTACTTGCCTCAGTCTATAATGCTTAGTGTGAATCCTGTCTGCTATGTGTATTTTTGACAGTTTATTATTTATAATATGCAAGTTATTTATAATATATAGGTTATTTACATATAAACACAGGGTCTGCAGGTGAGTCATCTGTACACGACAATAGGCAGAGCTGAGCAGCATTAGTAACATAACTTCACTCTGAGATATCGGGACACAGCACAGGACTAAATCTTCAAGGGACAAGGGAATTTGAACTGGGATAGTTGACAAGTATGAGGCAGCTGCTTTGGGCCCAACAATGATGGAGCCCAGGGCAGATGCCCCTTTTGCCCTGCCTTAAAGACAGCCCGGAGTGAAGTGGCAGTGCCAGCCTATGGTTAAAATAAATGTGTACAGCAGATTTGTCAATACATAGAGCTCCAGCTTACCAGCCACAGAGGGGATATCATCCCATGGATACTACAACGAAGGAACTACATAGTGCCCCAGGGCTCCTGCCGGCGATGCCCACACCGCCAGATTGGCGTGTGACGTCACCGGACTCGGCCCTGTGTTTTGTTTGGACTGCTAAAATGACTTTGCCTATTATGACCCAGCTTTAAATTTGAGAGGATCTGACCCAGACTCACTGCATCTGTTACTACGGTGCATTTTAGCAAAAATACATAGAAATATTTGTGAACATTAGTTGTGTTTCACAAGTATGCATGCTATTTGAATATCTTATTTGTACCATTCCTTGCCAGATGGAGAACGAGGTGTCCCCCTGTGTGTATGGGGCTCCCTTATACACTGGGGCAGACTTACCTTTGGTTCTATGCCCCCTGACAGTGTCCTGGGTAAGACAGCTATCATGAATATGCCGTAATGCTTTCATGCCCTGTCTGTCTCTTACCTGGTCTGTGTATTAGCCTTAGGGCCTGCACTCTCACACATGCATGGTTAAGTAATCTTCCCTCAATGTGGCTCCACCCTAGCCTCAACAGGAACCTCTATTTAACACTGTATTCTCCAAGCCTGCCTTGCCGAGCAATATTGTGTGTTTGGATTCCTGTCTCCTGCTTGCCATGTGCTCTACGTCTGTTTATGTTACCGATTTTGGCTTGTTCTTAGCCTATCCCTGCCTGCTTGTTACCCTGACCTTTGGTGCATTTTCTGTCTATCCTTGTCTGCTAGTTGCCCCAACCTTTGGATTATCTCCTGACTATCCCTTGTTGTCCTGGGCTGCTGCTTCCTCTCTGTACTCCTGTAGCCTACCGTGAGTGTGAGCTGGGAGACCCTGGGGGCTGCAACCTGGAGCCAATTGCAGCGCAGTCCATCCTCACCACTATAGGCTCTGGTGATCACCTGCTCGCTCTTAGACTCCGTTCCCTGGGGAATCTTATGCTCTAGATCTCAGTTGGTGTCCGTGTTGGTGCTCCAGTGGACCTGCTTTTCTGAACCACCCAGAGTTCCATCCACAGCAGTCAGCCATAGGGTCCACTACCATAGCGGTACACTCTTGACTCCAACGGTGTGCATCTGTCACCTGGACTCAGGTGACTTGACAACAGAGCTCATGTCTCTGTATATGTACATTGTTGTATGATATTGTCCTTTAATGCTGATGTAACTAGTTATTTTCTTTTTCTACACTTTATAAAATTTGATGATTGCGCTTTAACTTCATGTAATAAGCTCCTGAAGAAGCGGTGGCCTTCCCCGCGAAACATGTTGACGCCTAACACACAGATGGTATTTGTTAAAGCTGACAATGATTACATATCCAGAAGTCACTCCATCTGTGTTTTTTTTTAGAGCATAACACCTGGGACACACTGTTGCCCATTTTAAATGTCTGTATATTTTAATATATTTTTGTAATAAAGATTTATATATTTTATCTCTCCGGTGTTTGTTAAGCCTATGTACGGTACCAAGAAAGTCCACTCCAGCCTCCTACCACTTTTCTTCACGTTTGCTTAATCATAATCAAGGATTATGATTAAGCAAACTTGATTCGTGAAACGCGTCAACCTCTGCTGTGTCCATGTCTGTATCGTTGTTACCTTGATGTTTTACTTGGAATAAAGCTACATTATCATCTTCTACACTTTGGAGATCCCCCCCCCAAAAGAGGGGGGGGATCACGATTGTTTGTTATACACATATTTATTGATAAATGGTATATATGTTGTTGCTTTTTCATAAATTGTTTGTTCATTTAACTTAGAGTATAAACCCACACTAGTAAAATAGTTCAAGTGGTGAGACCACAGGATTTGCACAGGAGAGGATTCATTTGGGGACTAAGGTTTTTAGTTAGCGCAATCCATTTTGCTTTATATTAATATGTTGTTTTTGTTGGCTATCTATCCAGACTGTGGGCTGGACCTGCACCTAATTAGTAGAGGAGGGATTGCTCTCACCTCGAGAGGCACAACCTTGCTTTTATGCTAAACAGGTGAGTAGATATACATACAGACTTACTTTACTGTCCAGTGAACAAACGAGAGTTGGAGAGGTGACATAGGAAACTGCATTGTTGAACCAGGGTTATTCCCTGCCAGCCAATGTAGAGTGGTATAGATGTGTAACTTAAAAGACTGTTTAAAAAAGGACATATTTTGGAAAGCAAGACAGTACACATACTTATTTTAGTGATTTTAATTTTTGCACACCACCTTTCCTCATAACTTTTGTGCTAGTAAAACTATGTTACATTTTCTGAATACAACTTTAGAAAATTTACCATTAGACTATTGTTGCAATAAATTAATCCAATTATTAACATATACCTATTCCATTAAACACATTAAATGTATGGCTCCCCTCCAGTGAGTTAACATGCAAAGTATCGCTGCCTGTTTGTATCTGCTGAAAGCAAGCTGTGATTTCTGAAGTAACAGAAGCTTCAGACAGATGACTGACTATATTGGTCGTTCAGTAGATCAGTGATGCTGTCACAAATTGGTAGAATCTTGGGCTTAACAAATGTGTGGGAATCTTAATATTCTATTCTCTGGAATTAAAGATATGCATACCGATAAAAACAACAGGCAAAAGTTTACATTTAAGGACACCAACAGGTTTATTGTGTCTCCAGACACTACAAAGCAGTTGAAAAGTGCATATACTGTACAATGCAAAAGTTTTAAGCACTTATGGAAAAATGCTGTTAATATGTGGTGTGTCCATCCTTTGACTTAAAAACTACATCACTTTTCCTTGGCACATTTGGACACGTTTTTTTTTAAGAAACTCAGCAGGTAGGTTGTTCCAAACATCTAGAGGAACTAATCACAGTTCTGTGGATTTAGGCTGTCTCATTTGCTTCTGTCTCTTCATGTAATTCCAGACAGACTCAATGTTGGGATCGGGGCTCTGTGGGGGACCATACCATCTTTTTCGGGACACTTTGTTACTCTTTTTGCTGAAGATAGTTCTTTATGACTGTGGCTGTATGTTTGTGGTCATTGTCCTGCTGTAGAATGAACTTGTAATTCATTACCTAATGGTTTTGCATAATGGATACATTTCTCCCTGTAATTTTCAGCATCGAGGAGACCAAACCCTCTAATCCGTTTGCAGAAATGTAGGCCCAAACCTGCAAGGAACCTCTACCATGCTTAACCGTTGCCTGAAGACAGTCATCTTTGTGCTGCTCTACAGGCCTTCAGTAAACAAACTGCTTTCTGTTACAGCTAAACATTTTAGATTGGGACACATCAATCCAGAGTACCTGCTGCCATTTTCTGCACATCAGTTCTTGTGTTTTGTACATAGGGGGGGCACTTGGCCTTGTTACCATCTTAGCGGTATGGCTTTTTAGCTGCAAGTCTTCAGAGAAGACCACTTTTGATCAGACTTCTTCAGGCTGTAGATGGGTGTACCAGGCTCCCATTGGTTTCTGCCAAGTTTGAGCTGATGGTGCTGATGGTGTCACTGCACATCTTTTGATTGTGATGTGAAGTCAACATTATGAAATCTACATATGAAAAATTTGCATAGTCATTTGCCCAGTGAAACTGCATGTACATTTGTTCTGTGTGAATTAACCAGCATTCACTCATGGCTGTTGTGGGGCAAAACTGAATGTTCTTAATGTATTTTCTTTTATGAATGTACTGAGGGTATTTTCTCTTTGGAACAAACGTTATTAGCGTATTTTCTTTTAGGATGGAATGGTCTTAGAATATGTTTTATCCAATACTGCTTATATTCAACAGAGAAATCAATATAATACTGTATGTATAATAGTCAATGCATTCTAATTACATTATATTTAGCAACTTTGGAACAAATAGGGTTCATCCAATAAATGCTACATGCACCCTGCACAATATAACTTGAATATCAGAAAGTAACATTTCCTAAATAATAAAAACATTCCCAAGGGTATTATTTGTGCAAATGCGGCCACATACACATTTTTTTTTTTTTTAATGAGCCTTCCATTAACTTCAGTAGCTATCCATGGCCAACCACTGGATTTTTGGTCCTCTGCTTTACTTGTTTTCTTTATGCTTCTGCAGAAAAACTTGGACAGCACTTCTAGAAAAACCTATCTTCCCTAAAATGTCTTGTTGTTGGTGTCTCAGTTTCCAATCCGGTACACAGCCGATTCTGTAGATTACGTATTTATTTTCACTTTTGATCCTGCTGTTGCCCTGAATATCTCTTTATTTTCTGTTCCGGGCCAACAACAGTAATTAGACATTATTCAAATGGCTTGTCCCTCAAGCATAAGCAGAACCTAGAAGCAGCAGTACCTCATTATGCAGTCAAAGGCCTTGGGCCCGTTGGTGGCTTTGTTTATTGCGCAAATGCTAAACTGTTTGTTGAATGAGCTCTAAAACATGTGTCAAATTGTGGACTGACCAGTCAGATACAGCTACTCCCTTCCTGCACTTCCTATATGGAGACTGGTGCTGAGGAGAAAGCTCTGTCTACCATTGAGAAGAGAGAAAAAACACTCCAAGGTTAGTTAAGGAAAATAAAGACTTTTATGCCTATGTAATATGAAGGAATCCAATAGAATGATAAAGCAAAATAAAAGCAAACTTTTGTAATGTTAGCGATACCTAAGCAGGCGCCACACAGATGCAGCTGCAGAAGTCTCTGTTAAAGCAGTCCAGGTGGCTGTGAGCAATGTCAATCCACTTGAATGCCTGTACTGGGAAATCTATCTGAAGCATATCAACCAATGTGACTAGGGCTTAGGTCAGTGCTATGTGCTCTTATGACCTTCGGAGGCCCACAAATTGATTCTGAAATAGGAAGGCCTTGTACTTGGATGCAACTTGCTAGCCTAGTCACAGCCTCTCCATCAAGAATGGTCTCATTAAGCAGAGGAAGGCAGACAGGGCTGCAATTTATGTCCCCTTGGGCATGTCCAGAAGTACAGGGAATAAGAGTCCAAGTGATTGTGGGTAATGGTGCTTAAGGGCCCTGAGGAAGGTGAGTAAGAAGGCACTCCACTAGAAAACTACTGAATTGCATAATTTATGAAAGCATCCTCAATATACAGTATTCCCATAGATGCCTAAGCCTGCATTTACACCTGAGCTTAGCAGATTCCTGGAATGTTTTTTTCAGGCATTTTCGGGGCATTTTACAAGCATTTTACAAGAGTTTTTGCACTTGTATTAAGCTTCATGCATTTGTTTCCTGGGTTGCGCAAGGGAAGGAGAGCAGTTCTAGAAGAGGAGAGTTGTTCAGGTGCAAAAATGTGTGCAAAAGTGCATGAAAACATGTGTATCGTGCATTTGCATGAACTCCTATTGAAGTCTATGGGGCAAAAACACCTAAATATGCTCAAAAAAAGTTCATGTGCTTTTTTACTTTTTTGAGCATAGGGTGTAGAGCATAAGGGGAGTGATTGTACAAGTGTGAATAGGCACAATTATAAAACCTGTAATTCTACAGTCTGAGCGTTGTTTGGTGTAGGGAAAAAATTTAAAGTGTGAATGGGGGCTAAAATGGCTGCACATTTTTGTATAATTTAGTCATCTTATGCCTAACTTGGAGCCCCCTATACCTGATTATAAAATGCTAAGTGAAAGACGTGAATACAAAATTGGAAGAAACTGTAAAAAATCCTTACATCCTGATTTTAACTGCTTCCTGTAGGTGCTGGTGACTCTCACTGGGTATCTGATTTGATGCTAAAAAAAAAACTGAAGATCCCAAGTCATGCAAGAGTATTCTCAAGCACTGTGCAGTAGTGCATCCCTGTGACCTCTATGGGAGCACTTACCATCGGTGGGAAACCTGAAACTGGGGTGATGCACACAAAGGTTTTGCAAGTAAAAGCCAGCAACACATACAATACTGTCCAATACTGCTTGCTTGTTTTTGGACCCCCGCAACCCGCCCCCCCCCCCCCAATACAGTAAAACTGCACATTTTAGAGTAGCCTTTTATTGTGGCCAGCCTAAGGCACACATGTGCAATAATCATGCTGTCTAATTAGCATCTTAATATGCCACACCTGTGAGGTGGATGGATTATCTTGGCAAAGGAGAAGTGCTCACTAACACAGATTTAGACAGATTTATGAACAATATTTAGAAATAGGCCTTTTGTGTACACAGAAAAAGTCGTAGCTCTTTGCGTTCAGCTCATGATAAATAGGGGAAAACATAAAAGTGTTGCGTTTATAATTTGGTCATTGTATTTTGGAGTGGATTGACGGCCTCCTATGTTGCATTGTAAAGGTACATGCATGCATCTGAGTGTTCCTGCACCTAATTTAGCCTTTTTTTAGTTTGGGGTTAATATATAAATGGGTATTTTAGTGCCCCATAGTAACCAATCAGAAACTATTCTCCTGAAATCAAATCAGGACAAGATGGTTGCTGTTCATTATGCTCTTTATTGAATAATGCTACATGTTATCTGGACAAACTTTATTAGGAACAACACCATCTAACCTAAACAAAAACTACAGTCTTGTCACCTGGGGAAGAATAGTTCTAAATGATGAACACACTAAGTTACTTTAACAAGACCAGTGTCATTTTGTATGTTGCCAAAGCATTCATCAGTTTTCCTGGAATTGTCTTTGAGATTTTCCATAGGATATTCCCCTTTCCCTCCTTATGTCTAAATATTTAATACAATTGTACCATTTTGCAATCCTCAATATTCCTATGCATAGCTGCCTATAATATATTCCTCACTTGCATGGAGTTTGGGATAACAGATTAGCCAATCAGAACCCTGTACCATATACCGTACCTCCTGTAATGTGAGCCACAACAGTATGATTTTGGATGAGGCTACAGTAAAATATGGTGGCCTGACTAGGTGTGGCAAGCCAAGCTGCTGACACCTAGATACAGTATTGTGAATCAGCGGTGACAATACTGATAGTTATGCCCAATGCAACATTTTTGTTCATTCTGAGAGTGGCAACTGTACTCTGAATTTTAAGAGCCGGTGCAGCATTGTTTCCACCCAATCACATGAAATTGCATTAATGGACTTCTCTGGCAGGTTCAACGGGTGTTTCTGGGACTTTTCCAGGGAGCTAACAAAAAAATATAAGTGCAGATATTTAAGGCAACATATGCCTGCTTTAGTTGCAGAAATACTTTTCAGCTATAAAAGCAACCAACCAATGGTAGGAGAGATGGGTTCATGTTTTATGAACTGTAAAGAGCCTTTTGACTTCTCTAAACATAATCGGTACCCCCTTCCCATTTCTTAGCCAGAAATGCCCAGAAGTAGCCAAAAGTTGAAAATAAAATTAGGAATAAATTACAATATGTACATTTTGATGTTTGATGCTGCCTTCTCTAACTTGCTGACCTCAATGAGTGTGTAAGGGTGAATGCAGCCCTGCTTCTGACTTGGTAAATAATGTAGCTTCAGTGAATTATATTTGCTTGTTTCCTTCCGTTAGTCCTTCTCTATCCAGACGTTAGGAGATTTCCCTTGGATAATTTATATTTCTTTTCTATATTTATAAATCTAAAATCAAAACCTTCTGTATATTAACTTTTTAAAATAAAATCTACTAAGCAATGGCATGTAAACAGATAAAATTAATTATTGTAAATGTGTTTTTAAACCAGTTAATTCTTGTGTAACTGAAAGATGTTATCGGTGTGATCAGCTCTCACATTGAAGTTCCCAGAGAATCTGAGATGATATGAAATGATTGCATTGCTGAAAAAGGCTGAACACAAAATCCCACGTCCTTAGGGCATCTTTAACCTTACTGTATACCTGTTTTTATTTTTTATTTTTTTAAGCATTAATCTAATACAACAATATTTTATGCTTTATGAGATATATATATATCAATATATATATATCAATATCAATATATATATATATCTCAATATCAATATCAATATATATATATATATATATATATATATATATATATATATATAGATATATATATATATAGATATATCTAGATAGATAGATATACAGTATATTTATCTATCTGTGTATATATATATATATATATATATATATATACAGTGGTGTGAAAAAGTGTTTGCCCCCTTCCTCATTTCCTGTTCCTTTGCATGTTTGTCACACTTAAGTGTTTCGGAACATCAAACCAATTTAAACAATAGTCAAGGACAACACAAGTAAACACAAAATGCAATTTGTAAATGAAGGTGTTTTATTATTAAAGGTGAAAAAAAATCCAAACCATCATGGCCCTGTGTGAAAAAGTGATTGCCCCCCCCCTTGTTAAAACATACTATAACTGTGGTTGTCCACACCTGAGTTCAATTTCTCTAGCCACACCCAGGCCTGATTATTGCCACACCTGTTCACAATCAAGGCATCACTTAAATAGGAGCTGCTTGACACAGTAAGGTCCACCAGAAGATCCTTAAAAGCTACACATCATGCCGAGACCCAAAGAAATTCAGGAACAATTGAGAAAGAAAGTAATTGAGATCTATCAGTCTGGAAAGGGTTATAAAGCCATTTCCAAAGCTTTGGGAATCCAGCGAACCACAGTGAGAGCCATTATCCACAAATGGCGAAGACATGGAACAGTGGTGAACCTTCCAGGAGTGGCCGGCCGCCCAAAATTACCCCAAGAGCGCAGCGACGACTCATCCAAGAGGTCACAAAAGACCCCACAACAACGTCCAAGGAACTGCAGGCCTCACTTGCCTCAGTTAAGGTCAGCGTTCATGCCTCCACCATCAGGAAAAGACTGGGCAAAAATGGCCTGCATGGCAGAGTTCCAAGGAGAAAACCACTGCTGAGCAAAAGAACATCAAAGCTCGTCTCAATTTCTCCACAACACATCTTGATGATCCCCAAGACTTTTGGGACAACGTTCTGTGGACCGATGAGACAAAAGTGGAACTCTTTGGAAGGTGTGTGTCCAAGTATATCTGGCGTAGAAGGAACACTGCATTTCAGAAAAAGAACATTATACCAACAGTAAAATATGGTGGTGGTAGTGTGATGGTCTGGGGCTGTTTTGCTGCTTCAGGACCTGGAAGACTTGCCGTGATAAAAGGAACTATGAATTCTGCTGTCTACCAAGAGATCCTGAAGGAGAATGTCCGACCATCTGTTCGTGTACTCAAGCTGAAACGAACTTGGGTTCTGCAGCAGGACAATGATCCTAAACACACCAGCAAGTCCACCACCGAATGGCTGAAGAAAAACAAAATGAAGACTTTGGAGTGGCCTAGCCAAAGTCCTGACCTGAATCCTATTGAGATGTTGTGGTATGACCTTAAAAAGGCCGTTCATGCTCGAAAACCCTCTAATGTAACTGAATTAGGACAATTCTGCAAAGATGAAAATTCCTCCAGGACGCTGTAAAAGCCTCATTGCACGTTATCGCAAACGCTTGGTTGCAGTTGTTGCTGCTAAGGGTGGCCCAACCAGTTATTAGGTTTAGGGGGCAATCACTTTTTCACACAGGGCCATGATGGTTTGGATTTTTTTTCACCTTTAATAATAAACACCTTCATTTACAAATTGCATTTTTTGTTTACTTGTGTTGTCCTTGACTATTGTTTAAATTGGTTTGATGTTCCGAAACACTTAAGTGTGACAAACATGCAAAGGAACAGGAAATGAGGAAGGGGGCAAACACTTTTTCACACCACTGTGTATATATATATATATATATATATATATATATATATATATAGATATAATGTATATATGAGAATTTCAAATGTCTGCACATATGTTTATGTATATACTATACATATTTATGCCAATGTCTCTCCTCAGATTGACTATTCTGTTGTTTAAAGATGTCTCCATTGCTCCTCCATACAGAGTGGAAAAACCCTAAGACAGTAATTGTTACTAGCCAGATCACTACATGAAAAAAAAGGAAAAAAAATAGGAAACTAATGCAACCACCACATCTAAGGATTGATACGTTGAAGTTTTTACTGTCTGTATTTCACTTTAACAACTGCAGCCTGCCAGCTTAAGGAGTCACTCTACCACTATCAGTGTGAGTCATAATGACAGCTGAGCACACAGGTTTACCTTGCTAAACCCCCAGAAACATAATTTCTTGCTTGTGTGATTGGCTCACCAATTTTCCCAGAAGTCTGCCTAAGTTATATGTCAGAATTCAGGCATTCCCTGCAACAATAATTTCATTTTTTGAGAGATACTCCCAATAGGAAATCATGCCTAAAGGGATGCAGGCCCAGCATATTTCCTCTATAGAGCCCTGCAGCTGCTGCAGCTGATGGATAATTATGAAACCACTCCCATTAGACCCACTCAGAACGGGGGAACATATGAATAAACAGGGATTTCTTAAGAACAACAAAAGGTAGGAATCTGCAACAAAGGTTGTTATAATCCTTGCAATGCACATAGATCACCCAGATTTAAATGTTATTTTCTCAACAAAAGTGGAGTTAGGTTTTAAAAATTAGCTGCACAAATATTGTGAAACATAAATATTGCAACAACCATCATTTTAATCTCCAGGGTCTCTGCTTTCAAAAATATATAATGCTTAGGGGTTTTAAGTAATTGTCTAGCAAAAAAATGCAGATTTTTACATGTATGTGAGTATGTGTCAGAGTTGGCCTGAAAGTAAGGTGGTTAACATGAAAACAAGAACAAATAAAGAAGCTGGGAAATCTCTTTCTTAGTTAAAGTTAATAATAAAAGAAAATAAGCTTTATAAATGAGGGAAATCATTAGTTGGGGAATGTATCTGGAATCTTGGGTAAATCTGAGTTTATTATAAAAAAAAAAACCCTATATGAACATTTTAATTTAGTCATGTAACAAGAAGAAAAAAATTAAAACTAGCATTGCAATAGGTTATAGTCGGGGCAGGTTAGAGGAAGCCATAATTTAAATCACGCATTTTAAACAGTGTTGTTGATTTAGCTGTGTACTAGAAAACGAGTTTCTCCTATTCCCCTGATAAACATTTAGCTAAGTCACGCTGGTTCCTGAGCGGAAGATAATTGGAAATTAGTCAATGGAAATTTTTCATTGTAGTAACTTATTTAGCTAAAACCAAGTTGTTTGCTGCAAATGTCTTTTTACGGATTTACATTTCAAGATCTATTTGTTTTCATCCAAAAGAGAATATCTCCCAAAAGAAATCCTCAATGGCTGCATGTAGAATGATGCGCAGCAGTAATATTTTCTACTGGGATTCTTTTTGACAATGGTAATGCTGTTTTTGTAGTCACAACAATCTGTCCCTTTCAACTCTGTTCACTTCTAATGCCCTGGACAACTTAGATCACACCACATTTCATATATAACAAAACACATTTCTGAATACAATGGAAGTAAATTAACTGTTCTGCTTTAGAGTGCATAAATATATTTTGGGGAGCAAACCAAACCCTGACATGCTTTAAAAAAACAACAGAAATATGAAGACACCAAGAAAGTGCTTAGTCCTAGATCCAAACAATAATCTCTCTGAAAAAAATTAACATGAATGACAAATAAGCAAAAAAGAACATATAAAAGTATGCTAAACAGGACATTAAAGCGGTCCTGCACACATTTCATTTAGTAAATCTCTTTGCCTTCCAAATCAGGCAAAGAGTACTAAATGAAATGTGTTTTTTTTTTTTTTTTTTTACTGTAATTGTAATTGATGACTTCCTGTCTTCTGTCTCTTCGGGGGTGGGCGGGGTCTCTGCATCGATCGTCGTCACGCCGCAATGTCTCCTGGGATCTGGTGTCATTGATCCCAGGAGTCAGTGCGGCGATCTTCCGAAATCTCGCCAGATTTCGGCCACATCTTCCGAAATCTCACCAGATTTCGGCCACATCTTCCGAAATCTCGTGAGATGTCGGCAGATGTGCCGTTACTGCGCACGCGCGAGTAACGGCGGTGCATGCTGGGGCATCTAAAGTGCCTGTGGGGTTTCACATGCCCACAGGCAAGATGGACCCTAGCAGACAAGAAGAAGATATCAGAGGAAAAACGGCGGCGATCGAGATGGAAGATGGAACAGGTAAGTCCCCCAATTTAGCTATATGCCCTTGGCATATAGCCCAAAAAAAAAAAAAAAAAGAGTGCAGAATCGCTTTAATGGAGAAGTACACTCAACTCTTGTTGTGCTGTACTTCTTCTGTGACACATTATAGAGCCGGTGGTCGAAGCTGGAAAAGATCGTGACCATATGGTCGGGATCTACCCAGGAGCCCGGACCAGCACCTGGCTCAGCCTCTCAGCAAGGTGCTGAGAAACTGAGCCAGCCACTCCCAACCCCTCAACAGCCCAGCGCTTCAGTGAGTGCTGGGGGGGGGGCTGAAAGTCACCAGCTCTCTGCTCAGAGTGGCAGGGAGAACTAAACAATCAGCAGTGTTTGATTTCTCATTTCTCAGCCTTAGAGCTGGAGGGGGACAGATGCAGCATTCAATTGATGCTGCAACCACCTAGGTAAGTATGATTTAAAACAAATAAATAATCTAATACTTCTCTTTTAAAGTGTTACTAAACCCAGGACCCTGCATTCACTATATCTGGTCTCCCACAGTACACAGAACATGGAAATGCAATAATTTTTAGTAAATATAAACTGATAAATACCTTTTCTAATCAGCAGTATACAGTATAGCAGTCTTGTAGGAGGAGTTTTCATACTCCCCTGATTGTCCTATGAGGCTGCAGGACCCCTGGCCCCCTGTGTGGAAAGTGCTGATTGTCCCTGTGCTGATCACATGCACTCTCCCAAGAAAAAACAAACAAACTCTATAGCAATATACACCAAACTGAGCATGTGCAGCTAGCCCCCAAGGCTTTGTTCTATCAGTAGATAGATTGGGGACAGTGGAAGAAAAGGGGGGGGGTCAGATAAGACAGGATCAAACAGTCCTTTTACACAATGCAGAGGATTAACCTCTTAGGTTCCACAGTGAGTATAGCAAGCATGCTTTACTGCATATACTGTACAGACTGATTTTACTGTTGTGGGTTTAGTAACTTTAGCCATAGATTTTATTTAGGGTGAATTTTTAACTCATCAAAAACAAAATCAAAGGGACCTCTTTGAAATAATACTTTTTTCAGGGCTACATAGAAATTTGAATAAGAAATAGAAATATGTAGCCGGTATATCCGCACCAGTAGTCCGGGTCTTAGAAAGCCCCTGAGCTGAATGTCCAAAATGTCTCTCGTCAGGAGGAACGTTTTGGTGCATTCGAATTGGTCAGTGCCGTCACATGGGCTGTTTTGACCAATCAACAGCTGCATAGCCCATCCTGTCAGCTATGGAGAAGATGCGTGGATGCCAAGGGGATTTCCTGACACGGATATACCGGGGGCTTAGAACCAGAGATTGCAGCGGTCCAGGTCAACAGGACAGGTTGGGGGGGGGGGGGCGGGATAGAGGAGGGGGACCTGTGTAAGTTCACCTTACAGATTTTTCTGTAAAGGTGAACTTACACTTTAAATATTAATAATAATATAAAATTAATACAGAATTCATTAATCAATGAGCAATGTATTATGAATGACACTAGCAATGAAGGTTGAAGTCATAAATAAATCAAACAATAACAATTAAGCATTAAGGTAAAAAATGTTTAGAGTTTACAACCACTTTAAAACTGCCCTCCAACACATATGCTAACTAACCTGTGTAAGAAAGAATTATATACTTATCTATTTTAGCCCACTCCCTGGTGTTAGCCAGCGGTGGCTGTAGGTGAGAGAAGAGAGCACACTACAACAGCTAGTAAAGGCTGGAGCCATGATATCACCCATAGGTTTCAATGGCCCGTCCATTGTTGAAATTCCCTTTGCTTCCTGATGCCGCGTTGGCTGACTGACACAGGGAAGTCGTATTACTTGACCAGACTGGAGCAGCCTAAGGGCCCTTTCACACGGACGTGTCCGTGTGCGGGCTCCGCTTTGCTCAGCGGGGATTGCTCCGTCTATACCCTGCTGAGCAGGCAGATGACAGGTCTGTCTCTACACACTGTGCAGGGACGGATCTATCAGAGCGCCGCTCTCCCCTATGGGGGATCAGATGAAGATGGACCGTAGAGTCTGTCATCACCCGATCCGATATGCAGACAGATGGAAAAAAAGTTTTTTCCTCCGCCACACTTTAGCGGATCGGAGGGGGCCGGGTGTCAGCCAACATGTCACCTAAACGATCCGTCCGTGTGAAAGAGTCCTAAAAATAGGTACGTTAGTTAGCTTGGGTGCTAGATGAGGTAAAGGAACAGGTTTAAAGCTAGTTAGGTCTAAGCTAGAATTCAATTTTAATGATTTACTTTATTTAGTAGTAATAATTAAACAAAAAAGAAAAAAATAAGAAAACAGCAAAGGGAACTTAATGAAATAAATTCTTCTTCCTGACATGTGTGATTTTTCTGATTTTGTTATATTTTACGGTCATGTTTTATATAACGATTGTTCTTTATGTACCTTAGATTCCTTACCCACCAATCACAAATTAGAAATATTTCATTGAAACAAAGTCAGTTGCTCACTTCATCCTTCATCGTTGTTGCAATTATACTGTAAACAATGTTTTGTATGAACAATAAAAATCTTAGACAGGCTACATGAAGTATTTGAGCAAGTTGGTGTAATGTTTTAAAAGTTTTTTTTTTTAATGTGTCAGCCTTGTCCTAAATTGACTCAATTTTGTAAAATTTTTTAGATTGTCAGAATAAAAGTTACACATTTTTAACAGCATGTCTTATTATGCCGCGTACGCACGTTCAGAATTTCGGCCAGCAAAAGACTGATGAGAGCTTTTCATCAGAAAATGCGACCGCGTGTATGCTTCATCAGAATTTAGCTGGCCAAATTCCCGCCAGCAAAAATTTGAGAGCATGTTCTCAATTTTTCTGACTGAAAAAGTTTCTATCAGAAATTCCAATCGTCTGTAGCAATTCCGACGCGCAAAATTCCTACGCATGCTCAGAAACAATTTGACACATGCTCGGAAGCATTGAACATGATTTTTTTCTCGGCTCGTCATAGTGTTGTACGTCACCGCGTTCTTGGCGGTCAGAATTTGGTGTGACAATGTGTAGGCAAGACAGCTTGAGCGGAATTCCGTAGGAATTTCGTCGGGAAAACCATCAGAGCTTTTTCCGACCATAATTTCGATCGTGTGTACGCAGCATTAGTTCTCTTTTTGTACTATGAAAGTACCCGTACTTTTTCTTTAGTTGTAATAAAAATGTAGGCAATAAAAGCAAAAACCTTAAAAAATGTATTTGAAGCTGACATTTTTTGAGAAATATATGCTTAAAAACTATACAAATATGAAATTTCACTTTGAGGTGGGTTCATGATTTGTCATCATTTTACATGATATTCAGGTTTTAATGTACATTTTTTGTATTTAATAATTTAGGCTTCTTCTAACTCTCTAGTGTGCAAATCAATTATCATAACTTCCTGTGTTTTTGAAGATATTCTACAAGGCTACTGGAGTCAGACCACACATTGAGGTAATTCCCAAGGGGCATGCACATTTTATCTTTGCTAAAATTGATAAAGTAATATGTCTAAACAAAGTAGCAAGATAAGGTTGAAGATGGGATAATCTGAAAATGAATCTAAGATACAGTATGTAAATGTAAAAAAATGTGGTATAAATCCAAAGCATAGTTTTGTTGGTTGTTCTAAGAAAGGCCAATAATTGTTGCATGAGAAATATGTTAAATAAAAACTATAGCCTTCTAAAATATACCATGTAATATAGCTGAACCAATGTTTTTTATGTTAAAGTGACTATGTCACTAAAATGAAAATTCAAACAACAGAGTTCCATGCAGACAAAAAGTAAATGTTAAACAATAGTGTAGCGCCAGTATATAACGTGTACTGATATATAGTAACATATGATAACCGATAAAAAAAAAATGAATAAAATGGAGTAATTAAAAGTCCAATTGTGACAAAAAATTAAGTCCCACAGTGTGCTAAGTAAGAAGTAAGACAAAGAAAAGCTTGTTCCAGTAACATCAATGTTCAGGGATGTAAATCCAAAACAGTGTTCAAGTGACCAGTCACCAACATTAAGTGGATTTAATGCTCACCAGATTAAGAGGCTACCATTACAGCAGCAAGATCAACCGGTGCCCAGGTGACCAATCACACACATCGAGTGAAATCAAAACTCACTAGAATCAATGGCTACCATTACAGCAGCAAAAATATCTGAGTACATATAAAATCCAATAGGTGTAGCAACTCGCCCCCAGAAATACCTTCTGGTATAATCCAGCTGAGGATAAAAAAAGCTTGCCAAGAGCCCAAAGGAATGTCTCATAGTGTAGTAAGTTTACTCACCATACAGGACCCGGGATCACAGTGTCGTGAGGTCAGCACCAAAATCTCCATCCCAACGTGTTTTATCCAATAGGACGTTATCAGGGGTACCTATTTGCAGGTGTATGTGATTTATAATTGTGTCACCACCAGAAATGATAAAGCGGACATCTTGCAGAAGACCCAGAAGTGACCCAGATGGCCATGTGTAGATTAGGCCAGAAACTGCACCACAGCCCTGTTTCTATAGGTCCAGAAAGGGTGTAACGCCCATATTTCCTGAGACCTGAAGTCACTCTGGGCATTTGACATAGAAACCCAATCCAGAGGTAATTTTAATTAATGGCCGGCATATTATGACTTCAAAATAAAAAATATTTAAAAAATATGTTGTTGTGACACAGTATGTTTATAACCAAAAACAAAGATACACAAATGGGTATTCAGGATTACAAAAGATATATGTATTGATACAAAGCAATTAAAATAACAGACAAACTTATTGCAATACCAACCATAATAAGATCTATATGTTAAAAAATATATGTGACCCAACATGTTAGATAATACTTATCTCTTCTGATGCCTATCCCATCAAACACTACTCCACAGACCAGAGAGGGATTACTTAGCTTGAACATGTATTGCAATATATGTGAGTCAAAAACCCTATTTTTAGGCAAAGGTTTGCTAGAAATATGTTAGAGTATATACAGCAGTGTGAAATGTGTTAATTCAGAATTTTTAACATATTAGTCACATTCCTTTAGTGCCTGATATGTTATATACAAGGTAAACTATTTGGATCTGAGCATAGGCATCTCTTCTTTTATATTGCATAGTACAGGTCTGACCACACCTGAGTCTGTAGCTTTCCTCCAACTGTGT
The DNA here is from genome assembly GCA_028564925.1 of Lithobates sylvaticus. Classification (NCBI taxonomy): domain Eukaryota; kingdom Metazoa; phylum Chordata; class Amphibia; order Anura; family Ranidae; genus Lithobates; species Lithobates sylvaticus. The sequence continues at coordinate 381,906,333 of CM053030.1, forward strand.
CTGTCTGCCCCATATTGGCACTGTGGGGGGGATTTACTATACTGGAGAGTGCAAAATCTGGTGAAGTTCTGCATAGAAACCAATATCATTATGCAATATGCAATATGCAATATCAGCTTCCAGGTTTTATTGTAAAATCTTAACCACTTGCCTACCAGCCACGAACACCCCCTTCCTGACCAAGCCATTTTTCAGCTTTCAGCGCTGTCGCATTTTGAATGACAATTGCGCGGTCATGCAACGCTGTACCAAATAAAATTTTTATCATTTTTTCCCCACAGATAGAGCTTTATTTTGGTGGTATTTGATCACCTCTGCGTTTTTTAATTTCTTGCGCTATAAACAAAAGAAGAGGACAAGTTTGAAAAAACATAATATTTTTTACTTTTATTATAATAAATATCCAATTTTTTTTTTTTTTTTAAACAAATTTTTTCCTCAGTTTAGGCCGATACGTATTCTTCTACATATTTTTGGTAAAAAAAAAATCGCAATAAGCGTATATTGATTGGTTTGCGCAAAAGTTATAGCGTCTACAAAATAGGGATAGATTTATAGCATTTTTATTATTATTTTTTTTTTTACTAGTAATGGCGGCGATTTGCGATTTTTATCGTGACTGCGACATTGCGGCGGACACTTCGGACACTTTTGACTCATTTTTGGGACACACCATCGGTCTCCTCTCCTCTGACAGGACGTGGATCTGTGTGTTTACACACACAGATCCACGTCCTGCTCGATTACCGGGCAATCGCGGGTGCCTGGCGGTCATCGCGACCGCCGGGCACGCGCACCGGGGCCCCAGCTATGCGGCGGGCGCGCGCGCCTCCCGTGGCGCGCGCGCGCCCCCCAGTGGCCAAATTGTAGACGACGTCATATGACGGTGGCCCGCCACAGTAGCTGCACCGTCCCGCCGTCATTTGACAGTGGGCGGTCAGCTAGTGGTTAAAGTGGGGTTGCGGTCAAAAAAATTTTGGTAAAAAAAAAAAAAAAAATAATTGCAATAAGCGTATATTGATTGGTTTGCGCAAAAGTTATAGCGTCTACAAAATAGGAGATAGTGAAAAATATTTTGGCCTAACTTTCTACATACCGTATATACTCGATTATAAGCCGAGATTTTCAGCCCTTTTTTTAGGGCTGAAAGTCCCCTTCTCGGCTTATACTCGAGTCAGTGCGGTCTGCCTACATGAACAGCTTGTCATGTAGACAGACGGCACTGTTCAAAAGCCGCGCCGCCTCCTCCCGCCCGTCCGTGATAGGCGGACACTAATTTTCCCAGCAGCGCAGTGTTCCGCCTATCACGGATGTTCTCTCATTCTCATCTCATGGACGAGGATGAGAGAATATCCGTGATAGGCGGAACACTGCACATGACTGCTGGGAAAACCGAGTGTTCCTCCTATCACGGACGAGGAGGAGGAGGAGGCGCGGCTTTCAAACCTGCAATGGCGCCTCGCGCCTCAGCGTGTACGCTGATCGGCAGGACAACCGAGGGACACCGCACACCGCACACCGGACACCGGGCAGCGGCCCCCGAGGGACACCGGACAGCGGCCCCCGAGGGACACGGGACAGCGGGACACCGGATCGATCGGCACAGGTAGGCTGCACTGGGGACATGGGGGGGGGTTGTATAGGACACAGGGGACATGTAGATGGGCATTTGGTGACACACTTTTCCACTTACAGTAGCTGCTCCATTTCCCCCCCTCGGCTTATACACGGGTCATTAACTTTTCCCATTTTTTTTGTGGTAAATCAGGGGCCTCGGCTTATACTCGGGACGGCCTATACTCGAGTATATACGGTAAATCAAAAAAATTAAAGAGTAAAAGGTACCATCATCCGTATGATATGAAAAGTTTTTTAGGGGACCTGGTCCCCAAACCAAGGCCCTCTAGAGGGGGGAGCTGTCTGACTATCACAGTACAGTACAATGCATTGACATAATTAATACACCGATGTATATAAAATACAAATTTTTATTTATACAGAGAAAACTTTTTAGTCATAAAACAAATGCATACATAGAGTATTTCAACTAGTTTCGCTATGGGGATAGCTTCATCAGGAAATACAGTGTTTACATCTGCAAGAAAAAAATTTTGGAAGGGAAAAAAGGGGGGGGGGGGGGGGGGAAGAAGGGGAAAGAGGGGAAAAGAAGGGGGGGATGGTTGGTGAAAGGGAGAGTAGTGGAAAAATTACTCCAGTGCAAACTAATATAAATTAAAGTGCTGCAAAATTATGCAAACCAGTGAGGTGAGGGTAAACGGGGATTTTATTTATATAACCCTATACAGGGAAATCCTGAGTGACATATGGTGAGGGTGGAAAAGGTGGGGGACAAAAGGTCCAGAGGTGGTGCATTGGAAATAAAGTGAAAAAAGGGCGACTGAAAAATAGGTGCCGTTCAAAATTCCCGGCCAACCTATATACCTGTGAACTGTGACATTTAAGCATACAGTCTCTGGTGTAACATCCGGCCACTAAGATGACAATATGGTGACCCACACTCTCAGGGGTGCCAGTTGCTCCTAAACATGAGATGCAGAGGTTGCTGGACTATGGGGTCGTTTAGAAACCCATAGGGATTGAGTAGCAATGGTAACCTGCAAATGTTAATTAAAAATATATATATGTTCATATCGGGGCTAAGAGGTACAGGGGAAGGGAAAGGGGGGGGGGCAAAGACAAATGCCGTGCCCCCGTTCTAATGTATATTTAGATGTCTTACCCTGCTCCTGTTGGAGATTTTGCATCCCGGGAGGTGTATGAGACCTGCTGTCCAAGCGGTAATAAAACGCTTTTTAAATGGCCCTCCAACCCCGCCGATGACGCCGGCACCAATGCTGACGCTCAGCGTCACGAGGTCAAGGGTCCCACAGAGCGCACGCAATTGGGACACGCGCACACACGTACGCTGATCCGCAATGCGCATGCGCGAGTCAGTGAGAGCCGTGCAAGCGCATGCGGGAGACCGGCAGACAGTGCGTGCGCGCGAAGACCATGCGCGCGCATCTGCGCTCATGCCCCATAGCCCTGGACAAGCCTGAGCTAGGGCATGTGCAAGGAAACTATGTGGAGTACACCCGCCCTGAATGTGGGCGGGGACTCCACACGTTCCCAGGGACCCTACCAATCGCCAGGGAGGTATAGCGGACCGCACCATGCAGCCCACGGCATCCAAAGGGGGAGAAAAGGAATACTTTTAGCAGAGACTGTTATAATGTATAAGCTTGAACATTAAATATAGCATGTTTATTATGTGGTACATTTTTACAATGGAGTATACAGAACATGATACATTAAAATATTCAATGAACATGATTGTAAAGTAAAGACACATTTCATTATGACAATCATTGAGGGCCGGGTCTGGGATGTGTCTGGTCAGGCCTTGGAACTTCACACAACACTTTGGGAGGCTGAAAAAATGCTCAGAACAGAACGACAAGATCACAGAATTTTATACAGTATATTCATGGTACAGCAGCAATGTGTTCAGACACATAAATGGAACCAAAAAATTGCAAGATCATTTCACACTTGGAAAATCATGGTCAAGTCAGGTACTGTGGGCAAGACGGTGGGGGATTCCAAGGCAGGGGGCTGGGTTTAAATTTCTAATTATAGGAAGGGTTTAAAGGAATTGACCTCATTCAAGCCCAGTGGTACCAGGGCGTCAAGCCTCTCTATCCATAGAGCCTCCTTCTGGAGTAAGATTTTATCGTGGTTACCTCCTCTAATGTCTGGAGGTACCACTTCCAGTGCTGAAAACTTGACTGCCTGGAGGTCAAATCTATGATACAGGCCAATGTGGCGACCTATGGTCGTCAATTTTCCATTAGTGGTGTGGTAGACATGATCACCAACCCTCTGCCTTAGTTCCCTCACTGTCTTGCCCACATAAAATGCACCGCAAATACATGACATCAAGTAGATAACACCCGTGGTATCACAGCTAGCCGAAAACTGTGGGGTATATGTTTCTCCATTGGGTAACAGAACATTGAAATTGGTCGGGACCCAGGGACATAGAGGACACTGGCCACAAGGGGCCGTGCCCCTGCGGTGGCGAGTAGTTACTCGCTCTGGTCTATAGTGACTGCTGGTGAGGCTGTCTCTTAGGGACCGTGCTCTTCGAAAAACTATTTCTGGTGTATCTCGTATGTATTGTGTTAATATATGGTGGTCAGTCAGGAGGTGCCAGTGTTTTGCCACAACATTCCTAAATTGTTTCTGGTGGGCAGAGTACTGGGTAATAATTTTAACTGTGTTAGGTTTTTGGTCTCGTGGGTATGGATAGAGTAAGGAGTTTCTGGTATGGCCTAAGGATTTGTTAAAGGCTTTTCGAAGGTTAGTTTTAGTGTAACCTCTCTGGAGGAGGCAGTCTCTAAGGGCAGCGGACTGTTTGAAGAAATCTTCTTCTAACGTGCAATTGCGCCGAAGTCGCAAAAATTGTGCATATGGGATGCTTTGCACAAGCGATGTCGGGTGGGCACTGGAGGCGTGCAATAATGTATTGCCTGACATTTTTTTCCGATAGAGGTCCGTGCCTAGAGAGCCGTCTTCTCCAATCCCTATCATCACATCTAGAAAGAGTATCTGAGCCCTGTCTGATGATACTGTGAACCGTAAATTCATATTGTTTACATTGATGACCTGAATGAATTCGTCCAGAAGGGGAGATGGACCCGTCCAGACGATGAACAGGTCATCAATGAAGCGATACCAGCACATTATATGATCGAGATAGGGTGAATATCGATCATTTGAAAAAATCTGTCTCTCCCAAGCTCCCAGATATAGGTTTGCGTATGATGGCGCACAGGAAGTGCCCATGACAACGCCTTGTGTTTGAAGGAAATATTGATCCTCAAACACGAAGACGTTGCATGTCAGTATAAAACTGAGGAGTTTTAAGATAAATTTGTTCAAGGACCAAGATGTGTGTTCCTGCTCCATCAGGAACACTCTGGCCGTTCCGACTCCCTCCTCGTGGGGGATGCTCGAGTAAAGCGCCTCGACATCAATAGCCACGAGGAGGGAGTCAGGAGGTACCAGAATGCCCTCAATGTGTCTGAGAAGATCTGACGTATCTCGGATATGTGATGGAAGGCTGGTAACATTGGGAAGCAGGAAGCTGTCTACAAATTTACTGGCATTGTCTGTAAGTGACCCGATACCCGATACAATGGGTCTCCCTGGGGGTTGAATTAAGTTTTTATGCGTCTTCGGCAATGTGTAAAACGTAGGTGTATGTGGGTGCTTTGGGATTAAGAAATTCAATGTGTCCTTGTCGATCAAGCCCTGCCAGAAGGCTCCTGTGCATAATTCACAGAGTTCATTTGTGAATAAGGTTAAAGATGTGGCTGCAATAGGTTGGTACCAGATCGTGTTTCTAAGAACGTCGTAACACATGGTCTGGTACTGGGCGTGTGACATAATAACTATGTTCCCGACCTTGTCTGATGGTTTAATGACCACATCATCTCTTTTTTGTAAATTTTTGAGGGCTCGATGCTGGTTAGGGCTTAAATTGGGATTGAATTTCTGCCATCTTTTAGTTTTAAGGTCTTTTATACATTGGAGCAAAAAGGCCCAGATAACTGGACATGTGTTGAGGTCAGGAAATTTCTGAGACTTGATTTTAAATTTCCGTTGTGTGAGTCTGGTAACTATGGAACTGGAGGGAACAGTAGAGGAGGTATGTCCCAGATCAGCAGAGGGATCCACGGAATCCTCCGTGTTGCCCTCGTCATATAGAAGCATAAGGTCGCGTAATGCGCAAAACTCTTCCATAGAGAAGTGTCGTGTTCTTTCCGTGAGTTCTCGTTCTAGATTGGTGTTGTGTCTATTAGTATCAAAGATATACTTGAAAGTCAGATTCCTGGCGAAAAAGTATAAATCCTTGATGGTCTCGGTCACATGTATGGAACTGAGGGGGCAAAAACCTAGCCCCAATTGCAACACTGATATTTCATCCTGGGATAGAGGGCAGGCCGCCAAATTGATAACATCTAAATTTGTTGACTGGGGTTCGTGGGTAGAGGGGTCGGGGGTGGTTTCCGAACGAACGCATCCAGCTTGGTCTGCTGCTGTTTTCTCAAATCTGGTGATGTTAGGTCCAAAAAATCGATGTCGATTAGTGTTTTTTTGGAGTTGGTAGATAGTGATCCAAGAACCCTCGGAATAACACTATGTAAGGTGGTAGGACCAGTCGCACCCACCGCCTGTGAAGGTGTGGGCGGGGATGGGTCCCCCACAGTGTGAGCCGACCTATGTCTGTCAGATGTTTTCTTCCCTTTAGTAGGGGCTGAGGGGGATATACCGCCGCTGTATCGGTTACGTTTGCGCGTAGATTTTACGGAGGGGGGGTTTTGAAGGCCCTGCTGAGTAAGACATAGAAGATGATAATGAGGAATCAGACTCAGTGTATTGAGTGTTTGTGCCTCTGTTGGGGGTACCTTGTGGCGCGGCCTTTCTCCCTCTCATCCTCCCCGACCATCTGTACGCAAAACCCTCCGAGAAAGCCAATTTGTCTTTGACAAATTTTGTTTGTTTGGTGGTGATAATCTCTTTGTTCATCTCCTCAAGGCGTTCCCTTATAACCTTCCATTGGCTACAAAAGGATGGAGCATCGAGAACATGTTGGTATTGAGTGTTCAGCCTGTTAATTTCGCCATCGAGTGTGATCATGTCCAACGAATACTGTGATATAAGTGTGTCCATTAGTTCTAGGCTACAGTGAGTTAGAATTTTTTCCCACGCGATCTTAAAAGATGGGGAAGGATCTTTGAGGGTAGGAAACAGTGGGATCCTAAGACCCAATGGACATGTTTCTTCCTTGATGTACTGCTTAAAATACTCTAGGTGCCAGTGTAAGTGGGATTTGCATTTTAAAAGGTTGTACATCCGATCAAGGAATGTTTTAATTTCTTCATCGGACTGGTATTCGTTAAACATGATGTTTGTATTTTGTTCATGAAGCCTGACCAGGCTGTTCCCAGAACATCCATATTCAATCAGTGTCAAATTGTGTCTAAAACTATCAATTTAGGGTAGGAATTGACAATTTAGGTTTGGGTATCATAAACGTTTATTTAGAGGGTATAGTCAAGGCCTCCCCACGTGAACCAACTAAATGGGCAAGTGGGGAAAAAGGAGAGAGAAGCTCAGGGTATCCTGGTGAAAAAAAACAGGAACAAGCAGGACGGGCCCAAAGGCCAGGTCCAGGTTGCTACCAGTTTTCCACCAGTATGCGACCCGGGGTGTGTTATCCACCCTAGTGATAATGAAAAATATTTTGGCCTAACTTTGTACATAAATCAAAAAAATTAAAGAGTAAAAGGTACCATCATCCGTATGATATGAAAAAAGTTTTTATAGGAGATAGATTTATAGCATTTGTATTATTTTATTTTTTTACTAGTAATGGCTGTGATCTGCGATTTTTATTGGGACTGCGACATTATGGTGGACACATTGGACACTTTTGACACATTTTTGGGACCATTGGCATTTATACAGTGATCAGTGCTATAAAAATACACTGATTACTGTAAAAATGTCACTGGCAGGGAAGGGGTTAAACCCTAGGGGGCAATCAAGGGTTAACTGTGTTCCCTAGATGTGTTTCTAACTGTAGATGGAGGGGACTGACCTAGAGGAAGTGACGGATTGTGGTTCCTAGCTAATAGGAACTCATGATCTGTCACACCTCACAGAACAGAACAGGGATTTGTGTGTTTACACACACACACTCTTCCCTGTTCTGCCTCTCGTGCCTGTGATCACTCATGGCCGGCAGTCAGCTTGACCGTCAGCCATAAGCATCGGAACCCTCGCTGTGCGGTGACGTGTGCCTGCTATCCCCAAGCCGATGTATAGCTACGACGGCTCGCAGGATTGTGCCGACCTGCTGCAGTAAAATGATGGTGGCTGGGCGGCAAGCGGTTAATAAATAAATTTAAAAAAAAGTGCCCCGCAATGTCCATCCATCTTCAATCACCCGCCCGACAGACACGAAAAACCGGGAAAAAAAACGGAGAAAACTCAGCCTCTATGGGAGGCCTCCCCGTGTCTGCTGTCTTTTTCCTTTGACAGCTCTTATATAGGCAAGGGCAGGGTCCGCCCGTTGATGTAACCGGATGACTCCACCCCCTCTGACATCACATGGTGTCAGAAGGGGACAGGGTCACATCACCGGGTGGCCTGCCCTTACCTATATAACAGCTTTCACAGCCAAGAGACAGCAGTCGCCGGGAGGCCTCCCATCAAGGCAGCGCTTTTTTTATTTTCTATTTTTTGGGTCCATCAGGTGGCGTGATTGAAGATGGATGGACATCGTGGGCCACTTTTTCTTTTTTATAAAGGAATTGTCAAAAACTGTCTATTGTGATTTTTACTTTTTGACACTTATTTTGGTGACTGGGTAGGGGTACAATGTACCCTATACCCATTCACATAGGGGGGGCGGGATCTGGGCCCCCCCCAGTCCATTACCAGGCCCTTCGTGCCAACAATACCAAAAAAGCGTGGATGGTCAACCTCTGAACCACACCAATATCGCTGCCCAGACACACCATCTTGGCTGATCTCTATGCAGCGCCTTGCCACTATATCTCTGGGGCCCAACTAGGGATGGAAGAGATCTGTGCCCCTCTAAAGGCAGCTACAGTCTTCTGCAACGAAACACCAAATACAGGTCCCTACTAGAGCAGCTGGACATTCCCTTCAAAGACTTTTCCCTACCTCAACATAAACTGTTTCATCAGCTGTTGGAAAATACCTGCTGGTTTTCACCACCAGTCGAGAGGACTACGGGTTCACTGAAGCCATCGACCACTCCATACACATGGGGGACACACCGCCCATCAGGGAGCGGCACCGTCACATTCCCCCAGCATTCAGTGCCAAGAGGTTAAAGACCGAGAGAAAACCGCCTTTATCACGCCCTAGGGATTATTCAAATTTAATCACATGCCCTTCGGCCTCAATAACTTCCCAAGCACCTTACAGCACTTAATGGGAAAGATGTCTTAGAGACTTCAATTTCTAGACTGTGTTAGTTTACTTAGATAATATCATTATCTTTTCCAAATGATTTGAAAGACATGTCAAACATGTGGACCGGGTGTTAGTAAAGAATGCCAAGCACACCCAAGGAAGAGCACACCTCACTCTCAACACAATCCATGCGTTTCTTCTTAGAATACATAGACTGTGTCAGTGTCAGTGTCAGCGCTGAGGTGCTGACGTGTGGACGTGCTGACAGCAGCTCCGTGAGAAGCTCCGGCTTCTGCAGGCCCCCTGCCTCCCCCCTGCCTCCCGGATCTCAGCAGCCCTTAACGGGCTCTCAAGTCCCCCCTCCCCTCCCTCCCAGCCTCGGGGACCAGGTACGAGTCCCCCCCCCGCCCCTGACAACCGAGCAAGCCATCCCCTACCGCCGCCGTCACCAGCCGCCTCCCACCCGCCTCTCCGGGCAGGCCGGTCTCAGGAAACTCCCCGGCTCCGGCCTAGTCCGGCCGGCGCCGGATCTCCGGCCCTATCAGCGTCAGGTCCCCCCTATCCAGGCACCCACGCGGCCGGACACCCCTCTCACCGGACCCCCCCCCACCCCCCCCCCACACTAGCACCTCCATCATCACCCAAGGGAGCCGAGACCAGGCAGGCCTGTGGCTCCGGCCTGGTCCGGCGGCCATCTTGGTGCACCCTCTCCACCCAGCCACCACAGGACATCCCCAGGACCTCCAGGACCCCCCAGAGACACCACGGGCACTCCGTCCACTCCGTCCACCACAGGTCAGTCCCCCAGGTGGGGCAAAATCCGCAGCCGCCATCGCCCGGCTCTAGCTTCATAGACGAGGAAGAAACCGGCTGCGGATGAGACTCATCCCACCTCATCCCACCCCCCAGCTTATCCTTTCCTCCTTTCTGCAGGCCGGCGTGCCCACCCCTTTCAGCACACCCCTACCCAGCAACCGGACTTCATCGCAGAAGCACCAGGCAACACAGCAAGCGCTTCAGGGACTATCTCCAAACAGGTAAGCTCTCGGGATCCCCCCTCCCCCCCCCCACTAGCAGTTGATCCAGGGCACTTGGTCCGACCGCCTCTCGGGGTCAGGAAGGAATTTTTTTCCCCCCACTGAGCAATTGGCCAGCACAGTTAGGGGTTTTTTTTCGCCTTCCTCTGGATCAACGAGAGGGCGGTAGGTTCAACAGGCCCCCATCTCCCCTACAGGAACTACTCGCTCCAACTAAGCAACACACCGCAGCTGTCACCTGCAGCATTCTTCTGGTCCAGGATTCCTCGCGACAAGCAGAGGCAGCCGGAACAGCCAGGAACCTACTACTAAACCAAACCAAGTCCTCACACACAGGGCACACGATCAACTTGCTGGCTTTAGTCTACGCGGCGGCAAGTCTGATACCTAGACTGATAACTGGACAAACCCGGATCAGGATCAGCATCCTCACACATAGGGCACCACACGATCAACTTGCTGGCTTTAGTCTACGCGGCGGCAAGTCTGATACTTAGACTGATAACAAGACAAACACGGATCCGGATCATCAGCTCAGTCATCCCAGGACCATTAACTTCATCCTCTGGCCATGTGCTACCTTAAATATTCAGCTGAAGTCCTCCACAGACTAAGAAATACCACCGCAACATTGCCAGCTCCCATTCAAAAAATTATACGAAAAGAACATCTATTAAAGACCGACCTACAATCAACCTGCAAAAACAGGAAGATACCTACCCAACCACAACAATTAGCATGCGCCATGATCAACACCAGATCTGCAGCCAAACACAGACTAGAAGTACACGACTTCATCACCCAAAACAATATAGACTGCCTCTTCATCACGGAAAGCTGGCTAACACCCGACTGCAACACCATCCTCACCGAATTGGTGCCGGAGAACTACAGGATCCTAACGGAACATCGGATAGGAAAAAAAGGAGGAGGCCTAGCAGTGATTTTTAAATCGCACCTGGCACTCACCAAACCAATCTTACAGAACCCAGTGCCTTTTATGGAGACACTGACGCTACATCTTCAATCAACACCCCATGACACCACCCACATTCTACTTTGCTACAGACCACCAGGACCTAAGACCAATCTGCTTACACCCCTCACAGAGTTTATCTCAATACACACACTGAAATCCAAAAACCTGCTGGTACTTGGAGACTTCAACCTCTGGGCAAACTCTACCCAAGACCCGATCGCGACCGCCTGCATCAGCCAACTGGAAGAACTGGGTCTCCAGCAACTGATAAAGACCCCCACACACGGGTCAGGACATACTCTGGACCTCATCTTCAACCAAAATCTGGACATCAACACAGTAGACAACATACCACTACCATGGACGGACCACCACGCCATCAAATTCAAAATCTCCACCAACACCACCCACCAAAAACAGAAACCTGCAACAACAACTCATTGGACCAGATCGCAGAAAAAACTGCACTCCGATTCCTTCAAAACCATCTTATCAAACAAAATAGCAACTCTGAATTTAACCCACTCATCGGAGCAAACTCTCAGCTCCCTAAACAATGCATTACTACAATCAGTAGACTCAGTGGCTCCAAAACGCAGAACTCTCATCAAGAGGAAAAACGCAGGATGGTTCAATAGCTCGCTCACGCTACTCAAGCAAGAACGCAGAAGAGCCGAAAGAGCATGGAGAATAAATCCCACCAAGGGAAATCACACAAAATACAAAGGACTCACACAGAATTATCAGAAGGCAATCTTCAAAGCAAAAAAAGACTATTTCTCAAATACCATCTCAGCGGCCTTAAACCGCCCCCGGGAACTTTTTAAAATAGTCGCTCAGTCGATGAACCCGGCATGCTTAGAGCCCCCCGCTAATGAAACCCAAGATTTCTGCAATGAATTATCAGATTTTTTCATTAATAAAATCGACAACATCAGGAAAACAATTGTTCAGAAAAAGACATCCGACGGCAGTCAACCAGAGCAAAAAGTCGATATCGACACAAACATCCCACAACCACCAAAGTTTTCTCTGATCCCAATTACCACGGATACTACTAAAAACATCATCAAAAATCTCAGAGACAGCACATCCTCCATTGACATCATCCCCACAAAACTCCTGAAAGAATGCTCCGACATCCTGGCTCCCACCATAACGCACCTCATAAATCAATCGTTCAAAGAAGGGATTGTTCCAGGCGCCCTCAAACAAGGCATCATCAAACCCCTGCTAAAGAAACCCAACCTTGACCCACGGGACCCCAACCATCGCAGACCGATAACAAGCTTGAACAACATCTCCAAGATTATGGAGAAAGCGGTAGTACAACAGATACAACGCCACCTGGACACACACACACTCCTGGACCCGTTACAATCAGGATTCCGCCCAGGCCATGGGACAGAAACCGCACTCCTGAAGATTTGGGATGATGCCCTCGAAGCAGCGGATGACGGAGATTCATGTCTCCTGGTACTATTGGACCTCAGTGCAGCGTTTGATACTGTGGACCACAATACTCTACTCATCCGCCTCACAGAAGTAGCAGGAGTCACAGACTCAGATCTGCAATGGTTCGCATCCTTCCTAGGAAATCGCTCTCAGACAGTGAAACTAGGAGGTTTCACCTCTGAAACCCGGGCAATATCCTGTGGAGTCCCTCAAGGATCACCCTTGTCGCCAGTGCTCTTCAACATCTACATCCGCCCACTCCTCAACATCATCAGAAGATCAGACCTCTGCTTCCACTCATACGCCGACGACACTCAATTATATTTTCGTATAACCGGACAAAAAGACCATCATCAGCAATTAGGAAAATGCCTCACTATGATAGACGACTGGATGACTACTAGCTCCCTCAAACTTAATGAATCAAAAACAGAACTTCTTATTCTACATGCAAATCATAACCCCCGAACCAAGATCCCTTGGACACCTCCTACCATCTTTGGACAGACCATCGCCCCAAGGACCAAGGCCAAGAGTCTCGGAGTCATTTTTGACTCAGAAATGTCAATGGATGCCCAAATTGGAGCAGTGGTCAGTGGTTCTCACCATCTGCTCCGCCTGCTACGCAGACTCCTCCCCTTCATTCCAAAGGAGGACAAAGCAGTGGTAGTTGGAACGATCATCAATTCTCGACTCGACTATGCTAACTCCCTTTACATAGGATTACCCCAATATCAACTTGCGCGCTTACAACTTATCCAAAACACAGCGGCAAGGCTGATAACAGGAAAAAAACCCTGGGAATCCATCTCTCCTTCCCTGAGGAACCTACATTGGCTAAATGTAAGGAATCGGGTCGCATTCAAGACCCTCTGCCTCACCCACAAATGCGCACATGGAAACGCCCCACAATACCTTCGCGAGAAAATAAAACACTACACACCGAATCGCAGTCTTTGATCGGCTAATCAAAATCTTCTCCTCATTCCTAAATCCCGCTACAAATCAAAGGGGGAACGGAGATTCGCTGTCCAAGGTCCACGGCTATGGAACGCTCTACCAACCGACATTCGCATGGAAGAAAACCATCAGGCCTTCAGGAAGAAACTCAAGACCCACCTCTTCTAGAAGCTCGACAACCAAATGCCAATACAGCGCCTTGAGGCGATTCAGTTCGCATTGTAGTGCTATACAAGTTATTCATTCATTCATTCATTCAAGGAAGCAAACTGGTGCCCAAGTGGGAGCCTACCCTGTCTAAGATCTGTTCTCGGAGGGGCCTGACCCCGTGAAGAAGTGACTACATCAAATTATGCTGAGACATTGCATGCTGGGTGAGAACTGCTCCAGGAAACCTACCAATGGCTAGGAGGCGTTTCACGCCGCAAATTGTCCTCTGGAGACACTCCAACTGACTGTTACCTGCCGCCCCTTGTGCTTGTGTCTCTGGCCTATCATTGTCCTGAGCCTGGCGACATCAGAGTTGGGAGCCTAGAAGGCCCATCCACCCTATCCAGCACCCCAAACTGTATGGATTCAACCAAGGAATCAACTTTGGGCTCAGGTGAGGAGAAAATATTAGATACGCCTGATCCCCTGCCACCTGAGGCCCCCGAGTCATTGTCTGCAGCTGAACCTTTACCAAGCGACTCTAGGGAAAATCAACAGAACCGGCGCTCTCTATTCTGACTATTTTGTTTTAACCAATTAAGGACCAGGCCTCTTTTTTAGATGTGTTGTTTACAAATTACAATTTTTTTTTTTGCTAGAAAATTACTTTATTTTTTTTTTCTAACACCCTAGAGAATAAAATGGCAGTCGTTGCAATACTTTCTGTCACACCGTATTTGCGCAGCGATCTTACAAGCACACTTTTTTTCTTATTTTACCTTTTATTTTTTTTTTTTTTTACACTGTTTTAAAAAAAAAAATTGTGTCACTTTTATTCCTATTACAAGGAATGTAAACATCCCTTGTAATAGAAAAAAAGCATGACAGGACCTCTTAAATATGAGATCCGGGGGTCGAAAAGACCTCAGATCTCATGTTTACACTAAAATGCAATAAAAACAAAAAAATTGTCATTTAAAAAAAATGATTTAAAAAAATGTCCCTTTAAGAGCTATGGGCAGAAGTGACGTTTTGACGTCGCTTCCGCCCTGCTGTGTCATGGAGACTGGTGGCTCCCACTCGTCTCCATGCACAGCCAGTGAGAGGGCCAGATCGCCTCCGCTGCTGCTGACGGGAGGGGGGGGCCCTCTCCCGCTGCCCCTAAAAGTGATCTCTGCTGCCATAACAACGACATCCATCCTCAAAGTGAGGACGTATCTTGGCATTCGGCGGTTGGCAAGTGGTTAAATTGTTAATTGTTCTGCCTTATATATACTCTAATTGTGCTTTTATTACCAGTATTACTGTTGTTTCCATGTTGTTGTGATGCTAAGGACAGCATCTGTTAAAGAGGGGGGTGTAGGCAGGTGCAGTCTACTTTCTCCACTGCCGGTGGTGCTCTACCGCAGTGGCACTGCAGTTGGAGAGGAAGTCAAGTGGAACTCTATGGTTTTCTGGGTCACTGGGGAAGCTATCCCATTGGATGCTGCCATCCAGTGGGAATCTAGCAGCCATCTTGGGTCAGGCAGGCCCTGGCTGCCAGATTTGGCTTGCATTTTGCAAATTGGTAGAGTAAAGACAGGTACCCAACCTGATAGGGTCAGAACTAGCGTCAGGGGAAAGGTTCCCAATGAGGAGGGAAAGTGCAAGGTTTGCAACTTCCCTGGACATCTCCCGCTTGGGCACAAGATGGCCAGGCCACATTCTGCCCCTTTCAACAGAAGCTGTCAGTTCGGCTGAATCCTGCTCTCTACACACCATTGGAACTGTGAGTGTTCCCGGCTGGGCTGCCTTCCCTCCGGGTATTTAGGATCTGTCTTTGCATTATCTCAATACAAGTTCAAGTTCATCGCACTGGCACTGTGGGTGCTGCCGGGTAGAGGACCCGGGACAATGTGTAAAACTTCACTTCCGGTCCTGGTGTCACTTTTCCCAGGCAGTATAATTCATTTTTGTCACCAAAATGCATCACATAGGGGACTTTTTGTCCCTTTATACGATGAGAAATACGTTTAGTAAAAAAATAAAATAAATAACTTAAATTTTTTTTGAGGCCCTCCACCACCATATACATGCAAGTATGAACCTAAATGCACATGTACATACATACAGTATGTTACATATTGTTGCACATATGGGCTTTTAAAGTGGTTGTAAACCCTTGTTTACAACTTTATGTTACAGGTAAGCCTATATTAAGGCTTACCTGTAGCTAACAAGGATATCTCCTAAACCTGCACGGTTTAGGAGATATCCCTGTATTTGCATGTGCCAATGTCATGCGGCACATGCACACTTAAGACAACTGAAGCAATGGCGCTATATGCCGTTGCTTCAGTTGTACTGTGCCGTTCCCGCGCGAAGTCACTCCGGGACAACATGTCGGCAGTCGGAGGGGGAGAAGTGGACCGATGCGGGGGCTTTGATCTGAGGTAAGTAATGCATAATTAGCTAGTATGCTATGCATACTAGCTAATTATGCCTTTGTCTTGCAGGGTTTTTTGTTCATCCTGAGGGTTTACTTCCTCTTTAAAGCATCGCCTATGGAAAATCTAGGGTACCAAAGTTTGCCACTATTTCACAAATGCTTGCAATTTTAAAGCTCGTCCTTTATATTTTACCCAAAAAATTGGGTACTATATTGTGCTTATGTACCCTAAAATGACCTTTTAGTGTGTTTTTGAAATTTTGTGCTTCGCAAACCATTGCACTAATTTTGTGCAACATATAAAATTGGAACTAGCACAATTTTATTCTCTAGACGAGTGTCTGCTTTCAGAAAATATATAGATTTTAGCAGTTTTACATAATCTACAGGTCTGAATGATATTTTAAAGAGGAAGTAAACCCTGATGGGTTTACTTCCTCTTTGTTTCCCTGCAAAGGTAAAGCATAATGGACTACTATGCATCGCATAGTAGTCCATTATGTGTCACTTACTTGACACAGGAGCCAGCAGAGTCACTGCTGTCCCCTTGTCCCCATCTTCTTGGTGGGTCTCGCTGCTCCGGCGCTGTCATTCGACGTCACTCCCGCGCAAGCGCAGGGAAGCCGCCACTCGCGGCATATAGCCGTTAACAGCGGTGCGCTCAGTGCGCCTGCGTGCTGCTGTCTACGGTGCATGCGCCGTAGACAGAGGTGCCTGTCTTTTGGCAAATATCTCCTAAACCGTGTAAGTTTAGGAGATATTTCTTGGACCTACAGGTAAGCCTTAATCTAGGCTTACCTGTAGGTCCAAGTGGTTTGTAAGGGTTTACAACCACTTTAAAACATGTGTGCATGCAAAAAAATGCAAAAATGTCTCTGACAGTGACAGGGTTAAAGACAATTCATGATGTAACAAATACAGCATTAATGTGTATGTCTTTCTGGAGTTTAAAGTTACCGTATTTATCGGCGTATAACACGCACCGGCGTATAACACGCACCCCAAGTTTAGGAGGGCATTTTAAGGAAAAAAAGTTTTAGGAGGGAAGTTTAGGGAAAAAAAACACTTACATTTAAGCGTCATTTGCAGCTTGCCCAGCGTCATTTGCAGCTTTGCCCAGCGTGATTTGCAGCTTGCCCAGCGTCATTTGCAGCTTGTCAGCGTCATTGCAGCTTGTCAGCGTCATTTGCAGCTTTGCCCAGTGTGATCTGCAGCTTGCCCAGTGTGATGTGCAGCTTGCCCAGTGTGATGTGCAGCTTGCCCAGTGTGATGTGCAGCTTGCCCAGTGTGATCTGCAGCTTGTCAGCGTCATTTCCATCTTTTGCGCATTTGAAATTGCCGCCTAGAAAGACCGCGCGGCCGAAAAAAAAACGAGCGTCGGCGGAAAAGCCCGAGCCGTCTGTTCGGCTCCTGCTCTCAGTCCCGCCTCCCTGCTGTTTCGGAAGCGAACGCAGGGAGGCGGGACTGCGAGCAGAGCGGAACAGACGGCTCGGGCTTTTCCGGCTCCACTCGCAGTCCCGCCTCCCTGCTGTTTCGGAAGCAAGCGCAGGGAGGCGGGACTGCGAGCAGAGCGGAACAGACAGATCGGTCTTTTTCGGCGGCGCTCGTTTTTTTTTTTCCGGCGGCGCTCGTTTTTTTTTTTTTTCGGCGGCGGCCGCTGTTTTTCGGCGCCGTTTTAATTTTTTGGCCACTTTTTTTTGGGGGTATCGGCGTATAACACGCACCCACGACTTTCCCCCCGATTTTAAGGGGGAAAAAGTGCGTGTTATACGCCGATAAATACGGTAACTCTACTGGTACTTAAAGCAGATACATCAGAACCTCTATAATGTTTACTACAATTTTAAAATAGTATGAATAGGGGAATCATTTTTAGATATCTAGCCCTTTTCTTGCCATGCCCCTATATTATTATAAATTGTCTTTCTAAGTAGAAATAGCCTCTTGATATCCAGTAATTTCCTCTACACTCAAGAGGCAGACATACTAAATTAAATTATTTCAGCCAGTTCTTCAGTGATGTTCCTGAGTCTGGATAACATGACTACTGGAATGTACAATAAAACAGCATATATTGCATCCAGTAACATCACCTGCTGCAAGCTTATATCTGAACTTTGGGATAAGCAAACATTGTCTAAATGCAAGAGACGTGTGTATTCCTACTTGCATCTTTGTGTATTTCTTCCCAATCGATTCAGTAATCCAGTGTGAAACTTTTCTCTGTGTTCAGGAGCTTTCTGTAAAGCAGACTGGTCAATGCTGTTCCCTCTCTTTGTGTAGGATGACTGGTCTAGTCTCCACCCCTTTATGTAGTTTTCTGCAGGCAGGCTGTAGTGAGTGGAGCCTGCTGGGTCCCTCCTACAGCTTTACTCCCTTAATAGGATGTGTACAAAACAGTGATGATGTAAGAAAAGATATTGTTGCACTCCTCAATGTCTTTATTGGTAATATCACATGCGCATCCCAGTTAACATTTATTGTCTCCATCCTGTGTGTGATGTGCATGTGATATTTCCAATAAAGACATTGAAGAGTGCAATTAATTCCGGATTTATTTTCTTACATGTATCTGCAAACGAGCTGTGCTTAGCACCCTCGTAATTTGCTCGCAGTAAAGGCAATCTAGACAAGTTCACCTGGAGCGGCACAGGACTTTTGCATTGCCACACAGTGATGATGTCAACATTAACTCTACTTTCAACTGGGATTGCAAGAGCAATTGCTGTACACAAAGTAGATTTATATCCTTTGTGGCTAGTAAGAACTAAGAAAAATGAACAAAGCTTATCTTTAAATAGTGTGTACTTGCCTCAGTCTATAATGCTTAGTGTGAATCCTGTCTGCTATGTGTATTTTTGACAGTTTATTATTTATAATATGCAAGTTATTTATAATATATAGGTTATTTACATATAAACACAGGGTCTGCAGGTGAGTCATCTGTACACGACAATAGGCAGAGCTGAGCAGCATTAGTAACATAACTTCACTCTGAGATATCGGGACACAGCACGGGACTAAATCTTCAAGGGACAAGGGAATTTGAACTGGGATAGTTGACAAGTATGAGGCAGCTGCTTTGGGCCCAACAATGATGGAGCCCAGGGCAGATGCCCCTTTTGCCCTGCCTTAAAGACAGCCCGGAGTGAAGTGGCAGTGCCAGCCTATGGTTAAAATAAATGTGTACAGCAGATTTGTCAATACATAGAGCTCCAGCTTACCAGCCACACAGAGGGGATATCATCCCATGGATACTACAACGAAGGAACTACATAGTGCCCCAGGGCTCCTGCCGGCGATGCCCACACCGCCAGATTGGCGTGTGACGTCACCGGACTCAGCCCTGTGTTTTGTTTGGTCTGCTAAAATGACTTTCCCTATTATGACCCAGCTTTAAATTTGAGAGGATCTGACCCAGACTCACTGCATCTGTTACTATGGTGCATTATAGCAAAAATACATAGAAATATTTGTGAACGTTAGTTGTGTTTAACAAGTATGCATGCTATTTGAATATCTTATTTGTACCATTCCTTGCCAGATGGAGAACGAGGTGTCCCCCTGTGTGTATGGGGCTCCCTTATACGCTGGGGCAGACTTTCCTTTGGTTCTATGCCCCCTGACAGTGTCCCGGGTAAGACAGCTGTCATGAATCTGCCGTAATACTTTCATGCCCTGTCTGTCTCTTACCTGGTCTGTGTATCAGCCTTAGGGCCTGCACTCTCACACCTGCATGGTTAAGTAATCTTCCCTCAACGTGGCTCGACCCTAGCCTCAACAGGAACCTCTATTTAACACTGTATTGTCCAAGCCTGCCTTGCCGAGCAATATTGTGTGTTTGGATTCCTGTCTCCTGCTTGCCATGTGCTCTACGTCTGTTTATGTTACCGATTTTGGCATGTTCTTAGCCTATCCCTGCCTGCTTGTTACCCTGACCTTTGGTGCATTCTCTGTCTATCCTTGTCTGCTAGTTGCCCCAACCTTTGGATTATCTCCTGACTATCCCTTGTTGTCCTGGGCTGCTGCTTCCTCTCTGTACTCCTGTAGCCTACAGTGAGTGTGAGCTGGGAGACCCTGGGGGCTGCAACCTGGAGCCAGTTGCAGCGCAGTCCATCCTCACCACTATAGGCTCTGGTGATCACCTGCTCGCTCTTAGACTCCGTTCCCTGGGGAATCTTATGCTCTAGCTCTCAGTTGGTGTCCGTGTTGGTACTCCAGTGGACCTGCTTTTCTGAACCACCCAGAGTTCCATCCACAGCAGTCAGCCGTAAGGTCCACTACCGTAACGGTACACTCTTGACTCCAACTGTGTGCATCTGTCACCTGGACTCAGGTGACTTGACAACAGAGCTCATGTCTCTGTATATGTACATTGTTGTATGATATTGTCCTTTAATGCTGATGCAACTAATTATTTTCTTTTTCTACACTTTATTAAATTTGATGATTGCGCTTTAACTTCATGTAATAATCTCCTGAAGAAGCGGTGGCCTTCCCCGCGAAACATGTTGACGCCTAACACACAGATGGTATTTGTTAAAGCTGACAATGATTACATATCCAGAAGTCACTCCATCTGTGATTTTTTTTAGAGCATAACATCTGGGACACACTGTTGGCCATTTTAAATGTCTGTATATTTTAATATATTTTTGTAATAAAGATTTATATATTTTATCTCTCCGGTGTTTGTTAAGCCTATGTACGGTACCATGAAAGTCCACTCCAGCCTCCTCCCACTTTTCTTCACGTTTGCTTAATCATAATCAAGGATTATGATTAAGCAAACTTGATTTGTGAAACGCGTCAACCTCTGCTGTGTCCATGTCTGTATCGTTGTTACCTTGATGTTTTACTTGGAATAAAGTTACATTATCATCTTCTACACTTTGGAGATCCCCCCCCCCCCCCAAAAGAGGGGGGGGGGGTCACGATTGTTTGTTATACACATATTTATTGATAAATGGTATATATGTTGTTGCTTTTTCATAAATTGTTTGTTCATTTAACTTAGAGTTTAAACCCACACTAGTAAAATAGTTCAAGTGGTGAGACCACAGGATTTGCACAGGAGAGGATTAATTTGGGGATTAAGGTTTTTAGTTAGCACAATCCATTTTGCTTTATATTAATATGTTGTTTTTGTTGGCTATCTATCCAGACTGTGGACTGGACCTGCACCTAATTAGTAGAGGAGGGATTGCTCTCACCTCAAGAGGCACAACCTTGCTTTTCTGCTAAACAGTTGAGTAGATATACATACAGACTTACTTTACTGTCCAGTGAATAAACGAGAGTTGGAGAGGTGACATAGGAAACTGCATTGTTGAACCAGGGTTATCCCCTGCCAGCCAATGTAGAGTGGTAGAGATTAGGGATGGGCCCAGTGCTCGATGCGAACCCATGTTCGCATCGAGCACCGGGTGTTCGCTCGCTCGGCGAGCCCAGAACTATTTTGGCCGCTCGCATCACGTTCGTGTGATGCGAGCGGCCCCGCAATGCATTGCGGCCGGCGCGGCCGGCGCAGTGCATTGCTGGCTGATGATTGGCCAAGCATGCACTGTGACCCTGCATGCTTGGCCAATCACAGCGCCGGAAACTCGAAGAGCCATAATTGGCTACAGGCAGGACGCCTGTAGCCAATTACAGCTCAGGGGCTTTAGTACACGCCCCCTCTTATAAAAGGCCGCCACGCCGTCGGCGCCGGTCACATGCGTTCCGGCGTTAGAGAGAGCAGGATCATTCTGTGTCACTCTGCTAGATTCAGTTAGAAAGATTTAGTTAGAGAGATTTAGTTAGAAAGATTCATTTAGAAAGATTCATTTAGAAAGAGGGGCTTGTAGTGTGTTCGTGGCAGGCAGGCACTGGCAGGCAGTGGCAGCAAACAGAGCTCCTATATTTTGTTCCCAGAAGCACCTATAGGACTTGTAGTGTGTTCGTGGCAGGCAGGCAGTGGCAGCAAACAGAGCTCCTATATTTTGTTCCCAGAAGCACCTATAGGACTTGTAGTGTGTTCGTGGCAGGCAGGCACTGGCAGCAAACAGAGCTCCTATATTTTGTTCCCAGAAGCACCTATAGGACTTGAAGTGTGTTAGTCCCATCACACAGAGCTATATTTTCTTCCCAGAAGCACCTATAGGACTTGTAGTGTGTTAGTCCCATCACACAGAGATCATATATTTTGTTCCCAGAAGCACCTATAGGACTTGAAGTGTGTTAGTCCCATCACACAGAGCTATATTTTCTTCCCAGAAGCACCTATAGGACTTGAAGTGTGTTAGTCCCATCACACAGAGATCATATATTTTGTTCCCAGAAGCACCTATAGGACTTGAAGTGTGTTAGTCCCATCACACAGAGCTATATTTTGTTCCCAGAAGCACCAATAGGACTTGAAGTGTGTTAGTCCCATCACACAGAGATCATATATTTTGTTCCCAGAAGCACCTATAGGACTTGAAGTGTGTTAGTCCCATCACACAGAGCTATATTTTCTTCCCAGAAGCACCTATAGGACTTGTAGTGTGTTAGTCCCATCACACAGAGATCATATATTTTGTTCCCAGAAGCACCTATAGGACTTGAAGTGTGTTAGTCCCATCACACAGAGCTATATTTTCTTCCCAGAAGCACCTATAGGACTTGAAGTGTGTTAGTCCCATCACACAGAGATCATATATTTTGTTCCCAGAAGCACCTATAGGACTTGAAGTGTGTTAGTCCCATCACACAGAGCTATATTTTCTTCCCAGAAGCACCTATAGGACTTGAAGTGTGTTAGTCCCATCACACAGAGATCATATATTTTGTTCCCAGAAGCACCCATAGGACTTGTAGTGTGTTAGTCCCATCACACAGAGATCATATATTTTCTTCCCAGAAGCACCTATAGGACTTGTAGTGTGTTAGTCCCATCACACAGAGCTATATTTTGTTCCCAGAAGCACCTATAGGACTTGAAGTGTGTTAGTCCCATCACACAGAGCTATATTTTCTTCCCAGAAGCACCTATAGGACTTGTAGTGTGTTAGTCCCATCACACAGAGATCATATATTTTGTTCCCAGAAGCACCTATAGGACTTGAAGTGTGTTAGTCCCATCACACAGAGCTATATTTTCTTCCCAGAAGCACCTATAGGACTTGAAGTGTGTTAGTCCCATCACACAGAGCTATATTTTCTTCCCAGAAGCACCTATAGGACTTGTAGTGTGTTAGTCCCATCACACAGAGATCATATATTTTGTTCCCAGAAGCACCTATAGGACTTGAAGTGTGTTAGTCCCATCACACAGAGCTATATTTTCTTCCCAGAAGCACCTATAGGACTTGAAGTGTGTTAGTCCCATCACACAGAGATCATATATTTTGTTCCCAGAAGCACCTATAGGACTTGAAGTGTGTTAGTCCCATCACACAGAGCTATATTTTCTTCCCAGAAGCACCTATAGGACTTGAAGTGTGTTAGTCCCATCACACAGAGATCATATATTTTGTTCCCAGAAGCACCTATAGGACTTGTAGTGTGTTAGTCCCATCACACAGAGATCATATATTTTCTTCCCAGAAGCACCTATAGGACTTGTAGTGTGTTAGTCCCATCACACAGAGCTATATTTTGTTCCCAGAAGCACCTATAGGACTTGAAGTGTGTTAGTCCCATCACACAGAGCTATATTTTCTTCCCAGAAGCACCTATAGGACTTGTAGTGTGTTAGTCCCATCACACAGAGATCATATATTTTTTCCCAGAAGCACCTATAGGACTTGAAGTGTGTTAGTCCCATCACACAGAGCTATATTTTCTTCCCAGAAGCACCTATAGGACTTGTAGTGTGTTAGTCCCATCACACAGAGATCATATATTTTGTTCCCAGAAGCATCTATAGGACTTGAAGTGTGTTAGTCCCATCACACAGAGCTATATTTTCTTCCCAGAAGCACCTATAGGACTTGAAGTGTGTTAGTCCCATCACACAGAGATCCTATATTTTGTTCCCAGAAGCACCTATAGTACTTGAAGTGTGTTAGTCCCATCACACAGAGCTATATTTTCTTCCCAGAAGCACCCATAGGACTTGTAGTGTGTTAGTCCCATCACACAGAGATCCTATATTTTGTTCCCAGAAGCACCTATAGGACTTGAAGTGTGTTAGTCCCATCACACAGAGATCCTATATTTTGTTCCCAGAAGCACCTATAGGACTTGAAGTGTGTTAGTCCCATCACACAGAGATCCTATATTTTTGTTCCCAGAAGCACCTATAGGACTTGAAGTGTGTTAGTCCCATCACACAGAGATCCTCTATTTTCTTTGCAGAAGCACCCATAGGACTTCTAGTGTGTTAGTGGCATCACACAGAGCTCCTATATTTTCTTCTCAGCAGCACCCACAGGACTTCTAGTGTGTTAGTGGCATCACACAGAGCTCCTATATTTTCTTTGCAGAAGCACCCATAGGACTTCTAGTGTGTTAGTGGCATCACACAGAGCTCCTATATATTCTTCTCAGCAGCACCCACAGGACTACCGACTACAATGGCTGGAAGACCGCCAAGGGGAGGCAGAGCGTGCAGAGCCAAGAACACAGGGCAGGCAGGCTCTGTTTCTAGTGGACGTGGACGTGGTCGTGCATCGTCATCAGCACGTGGCCATGGGACACGCGCGTCTTTGTTTTCGGCAGCTGGACATGTGGAGCCGCATCATGCTGAAGGCTTGGTAGAATGGATGACCAAGCCCTCCTCATCCTCCTCATCCTCTCTCACCCAGGCTCAGGGTACTGGCAGAGCAGCTGCCAACGCGTACTCAATGGCATCATCAGCCACCCCTTCCCTAGACCCACCATGTCCTCCTGAGGAGTCCCCCGAACTCTTTGAGCACAGTGTTGGGTACATGCTCCAGGAGGATGCCCAACGATTCGAAGGCTCGGATGATGATACCCAGCTTGAGGAATCTGGCAGTACTGTTCCACCAGCTGCAGCTTACTGCCAGGTTTGCTCTAGTGGTGAAGAGGGAGGGGATGATGAGGTCACTGACTCCACGTGGGTGCCTGAAGGGAGAGAGGATGAGGAGGAGGACGAGGAGGAGGAGGATGCGGCGTCACATGTCCAACGAGGCAGGATGCCCCCTGGAGGCCAGGTAGAGGCCAGCACAGCAACTGTACAACACCGCAGAGCTCCGCCTGTGCAGGGCGCTGCCTCTGCACGTTATCAGAAAAGTTCTTTGGTGTGGGCCTTTTTTGAGACGAGTGCATCAGATCGCACCACTGCTATTTGCAATATTTGTCTCAAGCGTATCTCGCGTGGCCAAAACATCAGCCGCTTGGGCACCACAAGCATGACCAGACATATGTCGACCTGCCATGCAGCTCGTTGGCAGGCACACATAAAAGACCCACACCAAAGAACTAAGCGGACCTCTCCTTGCTCCTCATCAGCTGGGATCTCCATCCCCACTACACCTTCAGTCCTCTCTGAAAGCTGCTCTGAGAGGACTGAAGGTGTAGAATTAGGTGTGTCACAACCAAGTACTTGCAGTACACCGGCGTCCGATTGCAGCAGGCAAATTTCCCTGCCCCAGCTGCTGGACCGTAGAAAGAAGTACACTCCCAGTCATCCACATGCCCAGCGGTTGAATGCTAGCTTGGCTAAATTGCTAGCACTTCAACTGCTGCCTTTTCGGTTGGTAGACTCGGCCCCCTTCCGTGAGTTTGTTCAATGTGCGGTTCCTCAGTGGCAGGTTCCCAAACGCCACTTTTTCTCACGGAAGGCGATTCCGTCTCTCTACCGGCATGTGGAAGGCAATGTCCATGCCTCGCTGGACAGGGCGGTCAGCGGTAAGGTGCATATTACCGCTGACTCATGGTCTAGCAGGCATGGACAGGGACGGTACCTTTCTTTCACGGCCCATTGGGTCACTCTATTGGCAGCTGGGAGGGATGCAGGACAAGGTGCAGTAGTGTTGGAGGTTGTTCCGCCACCACGCCTCCAAAACGCTACTACTGCTACTGGTTGTGACACACCTCTCTCCTCCCCTCCTCTTCTTCCTCCAGTGCTCTGTCCTTGGAACCAGCGGTGCTCCGTAGGCGTACAAGGGGCTACGCAAGTACGCAGGCAAAAAGATGCCATGCCGTGCTTGCGCTGGTGTGTTTGGGGGACAGGAGCCACACTGGGCCAGAGGTTCTGGCAGCTCTGCAGGGGCAGGCCGAGAGGTGGTTGACGCCACGTCAGCTTAAGCCAGGAATGGTCGTTTCTGACAATGGCACCAACCTCCTCTCCGCCCTGCGACAGGGGCAGCTCACCCATGTGCCCTGCATGGCTCACGTCCTCAACCTGGTGGTGCAGCGGTTTTTGGGCAGGTTCCCAGGCTTACAGGATGTCCTGAGGCAGGCCAGGAAAGTCTGTGTGCATTTCCGCCGATCTTATAATGCCAGTGCTCGGCTGACTGAGCTGCAAAAGGAGCTGAACCTGCCCAAGAACCGCCTAATATGTGACATGCCCACCAGGTGGAACTCAACGTTGGCCATGCTGCAGCGACTGCACACGCAGCAGAGGGCCATCAATGAGTACCTTTGCGACTACGGCACCAGGACAGGGTCAGGGGAGCTTGGTTTTTTTTCCCCACGTCAGTGGAGCATGATCAGGGATGCATGCACTGTCCTCTCACCATTTGAGGAGGCCAGGAGGATGGTGAGCAGTGACAGTGCATGCATCAGTGACACTGTACCTCTTGTCCACCTGTTGGAGCATACGCTGCGTGGGATAATGGACAGGGCACTTGAGGCAGAACAGAGGCAGGAAGAGGAGGACTTCCTTGCCTCTCAAGGCCCCCTTTATCCGGACAGTGTTCCTTCTGTCCCACCCATCACACAGGAAGAGGATGAGGAGGAGGAGGAGGAGGAGGATTGTGTGAGCATGGAGGTGGAGCCTGGCACTCAGCATCAGCAGCAGCAGTCTTTTAGGGATGATGTACAGTCCCAACAAACCAGTGGACTTGTACGTGGCTGGGAGGAGGTGGCTGGCGATCATGTCATCCTCAGTGACCCAGAAGACTCCGGACCGAATGCCTCAGCTAACCTACGCTGCATGGCCTCCCTGATCCTGCAAAGCCTGCGGAAGGATCCTCGTGTTCTTCGGATCAAGGAGAGGGACCATTACTGGCTGGCCACTCTCCTTGATCCACGGTACAAGGGTAAGGTTGCGGACCTTATCTTGCCGTCGCAGAGGGAGCAGAGGATGAGACATCTCAGGGAGGCCTTGCAGAAAGGTCTGTGCAACGCGTTCCCAGAAACTGGGAGGTTACAAACTCCTGGTCCTGGGCGACGAGTTGCTGAGGCTTCGGTCAGTAGCAGAAGGAGCGGTGGGGAAGGTGGACGTCTGACCGATGCGTTCAGACAATTTTTTAGTCCGCAGCCCCAAGGTATGATCGGTTCCAGCAACCATCGCCAGCGTCTGATATACATGGTGCAGGAATACCTTGGGGCAAGGTCAGACTTGGACACCTTTCCCACCGAAAATCCTCTGGCTTACTGGGTCCTGAGGATGGATCACTGGCCAGAGCTTGCACAGTATGCAATTGAGCTACTGGCCTGTCCTGCCTCCAGCGTTCTTTCCGAACGCACATTCAGTGCTGCTGGAGGATTTGTCACCGATCATAGGGTGCGCCTGTCCACCGCCTCGGTTGATCGACTGACCTTCATCAAAATGAATCAGTCTTGGATCACCACCAGCTACCAGGCACCTGAAGCGGATATAATGGAATAATTTATAATGTCACATCCCTTCAAGACTGCCTATGCTGATGCTGAGTGACTGTCCTCTTATGTTCACTGACTATCCTCTTCCTCCTCCTCAATGATCCATGCCACCACACCAGTGCCTAAGGCACAATTTTTCAGCCCCTGTTTAACAGGGGCGTGTACATACAATTTTTATAAAAAAATGCTTCGCAACACGTGTGACTGCTGTGCTCCAAGTACAGTATCTGTGAGGGGTTGCAGTGTTGTGGCACCAGCACCAGTGCCTAAGGCACAATTTTTCAGCCCCTGTTTAACAGGGGCGTGTACATACAATTTTTATAAAAAAAAAGCTTCGCAACACGTGTGACTGCTGTGCTCCAAGTACAGTATCTGTGAGGGGTTGCAGTGTTGTGGCACCAGCACCAGTGCCTAAGGCACAATTTTCAGCCCCTGTTTAACAGGGGCGTGTACTTACAATTTTTAAAAAAAATGCTTCGCAACACGTGTGACTGCTGTGCTCCAAGTACAGTATCTGTGAGGGGTTGCAGTGTTGTGGCACCAGCACCAGTGCCTAAGGCACAATTTTTCAGCCCCTGTTTAACAGGGGCGTGTACTTACAATTTTTTAAAAAAATGCTTCGCAACACGTGTGACTGCTGTGCTCCAAGTACAGTATCTGTGAGGGGTTGCAGTGTTGTGGCACCAGCACCAGTGCCTAAGGCACAATTTTTCAGCCCCTGTTTAACAGGGGCGTGTACTTACAATTTTTTTAAAAAATGCTTCGCAACACGTGTGACTGCTGTGCTCCAAGTACAGTATCTGTGAGGGGTTGCAGTGTTGTGGCACCAGCACCAGTGCCTAAGGCACAATTTTTCAGCCCCTGTTTAACAGGGGCGGGTAATTACAAATCTTGATCTAATAGTTCACAGCAGGGCCCATTCCTGCGCCCACCAAGAGTAACTATGAGGGCCTACAGTCTTGTGGCAACACCGTCCACCACCACCGCCAAAGGCCCAATTTTTCTGCCCTGTTCATCAGGTGCTTGCAATTACAAATCTTGATCTAATAACTCACAGCAGGGCCCATTCCTGCGCCCACCAAGAGTAACTGTGAGAGCTTACAGTCTTGTGGCAACACCGTCCACCACCACCCCCAATTTTTCTGCCCTGTTCAACAGGTGCATGCAATTACAAATCTTGATCTATTAACTCACAGCAGGGCCCATTCCTGTGCCCACCAGTCTTGTGGCTACACCAACATCTAATAGGGCAAATTTCTGCAGAGTATATACGCCAGACCCCTACTTTCAAACATCCAACTTACAAACGACTCCTACTTGCAAATGGAAAGAGAAAACAGGAAGTGAGAGGAAATCTACCCCTAGGAAGGGAAATTCTATCCTGTTAGATTTCATTTGGGAAAAAGGTATCTCCTCTCTACTGATACTTTATCACTAATCCTTGTTTCAATTAAAACCCCACTTTTCCAAAAACATTTGTCATTGGGACGGAAAGTGAGGTGACATGTTCTGAACAGATGTGCAAAGACAGCAAATGTTACAGGGGTGATAACCCCTCCCTATGTTCTCCAAAAAGCTTAAAAATAGATTTTTTTGGGATGGAGCTACACTTCATAATGTACCTGTTCAGATTCTACTTAAGAACAAACCTAAAGCCGCAAGTGGTTTTAAATGGCTTCTTTTTTTCCTTTACAAATGTCATTTTGTGCAAGGACAGTTCTAAACACGGGAAACACATGCCACTTCACAGGCATACTTTAGACACCCCCCAGGTACCATATTTAAAGGAAAATTTCACTTTTTTTTTTTCACTTTATGCATCATTAAAATGACTGCTCCCGAAAAAACGTTAGTTTTTTAAAGTTCTTTTTGCATTGATATATGTCCCCTGGGGCAGGACCCGGGTCCCCAAACCTGTTTTATGACATTAACATGCATATTGGCCGTTGTAATTAGCACTTTTGATTTCGAACGTTCGCGTCCATTATAACGTATAGGGTTCGAAAATTCGCGCGAACTTTCGGTCCGTTCGAAGGTTCTGGTGCGAACCGAACCCGGGGGTGTTCGGCTCATCCCTAGTAGAGATGTGTAAATTAAAAGACTGTTTAAAAAAGGACATATTTTGGAAAGCAAGGCAGTACACATACTTATTTTAGTGATTTTAATTTTTGCATACCACCTTTCCTCATAACTTTTGTGCTAGTAAAACTATGTTACATTTTCTGAATACAACTTTAGAAAATTTACCATTAGACTATTGTTGCTGTATAATACTATGTTGCAATAAATTAATCCAATTATTAACATATACCTATTCCATTAAACACATTAAATGTATGGCTCCCCTCCAGTGAGTTAACATGCAAAGTATTGCTGCCTGTTTGTATCTGCTGAAAGCAAGCTGTGATTTCTGAAGTAACAGAAGCTTCAGACAGATGACTGACTATATTGGTCGTTCAGAAGATCAGTGATGCTGTCACAAATTGGTAGAATCTTGGGCTTGACAAATGTGTGGGAATCTTAATATTCTATTCTCTGGAATTAAAGATATGCATACCGATAAAAACAGCAGGCAAAAGTTTACATTTAAGGACACCAACAGGTTTATTGTGACACTACAAAGCAGTTGAAAAGTGCATATACTGTACAATGCAAAAGTTTTAAGCACTTATGGAAAAATGCTGTTAATATGTGGTGTGTCCATCCTTTGACTTAAAACGACATCACTTTTCCTTGGTACATTTGGACACGTTTTTTTTAAGAAACTCAGCAGGTAGGTTGTTCCAAACATCTAGAGGAACTAATCACAGTTCTGTGGATTTAGGCTGTCTCATTTGCTTCTGTCTCTTCATGTAATTACAGACAGACTCAATGTTGGGATCGGGGCTCTGTGGGGGACCATACCATCTTTTTCAGGACACTTTGTTGTTACTCTTTTTGCTGAAGATAGTTCTTTATGACTGTGGCTGTATGTTTGTGGTCATTGTCCTGCTGTATAATGAATTTGTAATTAATTACCTAATGATTTTGCATAATGGATACATTTCTCCCTGTAATTTTCAGCATCGAGGAGACCAAACCCTCTAATCCGTTTGCAGAAATGTAGGCCCAAACCTGCAAGGAACCTCCACCATGCTTAACCGTTGCCTGAAGACAGTCATCTTTGTGCTGCTCTCCAGGCCTTTGGTAAACAAACTGCTTTCTGTTACAGCTAAACATTTTAGATTGGGACACATCAATCCAGAGTACCTGCTGCCATTTTCTGCACATCAGTTCTTGTGTTTTTGTACATAGGGGGGGCACTTGGCCTTGTTACCATGTTAGCGGTATGGCTTTTTAGCTGCAAGTCTTCAGAGAAGACCACTTAGGAAGGCCTTGTACTTGGATGCAACTTGCTAGCCTAGTCACAGCCTCTCCATCAAGCATGGTCTCATTAAGCACAGGAATAAGGATGAGCCCGGTGTTCGATTCGAACCCATGTTCGAATCGAGCACCGGGTGTTCGCTCGCTCGGCGAGCCCAGAACTATTGGGACCGCTCGCATCAAATTCGTGTGATGCGAGCGGCCCCGCAATGCATTGCGGCCCGCGCAGTGCAATGCTGGCTGATGATTGGCCAAGCATGCACTGTGACCCCGCATGCTTGGCCAATCACAGCGCCGGCAGCGAGGAGAGCCATAATTGGCTACAGGCAGGATGCCTGTAGCCAATTATAGCTCAGGGGCTTTAATACACGCCCCACGGTATAAGAGGCCGCCGCGGCGGCGGCCTCGCATATTATGTTTCACTCACAGTGTCAGCGTGTCAGTGTGCTGCTGACTGCTGACAACAATATGTTCTTTATTTCTGGGGATATGTGTGTGCATGCTGTTAGAACAGCATTGCAGTATCACATCTGGGGGGTGTCTATAGGTAGCCTGTGAAGGAGGGCAGGTTTCCTGTGCTTAGAACTTTCCCTGCAAAAAAGTGTCATTTTTGCAGGAAGAAAGCTATTTAAATCACTCGCGGCTAATGAATTGATGGCTCCTGTAACACAGAGAGCTGTCATTCATTAATAAAAAACAAAAAAAAAAGCGTAGGGGTCCCCCCAAATTCAATAACCAGGCCCTTCAGGTCTGGGATGGATATTAAGGGGGATCCCAGCCAAAAAAAAAAAAAAAAAATGGCGTAGGGTCCCCCTCAAAATCCATACCAGACCCTTGAGGTCTGGTATGGATTTTAAGGGGAACCCTAGCCAAAAAAAATGGCGTGGGGTCCCCCTCAAAATCCATACCAGACCCTTATCCGAGCACGCAACCTGGCAGGCCGCAGGAAAAGAGGGGGGGACGAGAGCGGCCCCCCCTCTCGCCTGAACCGTACCAGGCCACATGCCCTCAACATTGGGAGGATGCTTTGGGGGTCTAAGACCCCTAAAGCACCTTGTCCCCATGTTGATTAGGACAAGGGCCTCTTCCCCACAACCCTGGCCGGTGGTTGTGGGGGTCTGCGGGCGGGGGGCTTATCGGAATCTGGAAGCCCCCTTTAACAAGGGGACCCCCAGATCCCGCCCCCCCCCCCCTGTGTGAAATGGTAAGGGGGTACAAAAGTACCCCTACCATTTCACCAAAAAAGTGGCAAAAATGGTAAAAAGGACAGGAGACAGTCTTTGACAATTCCTTTATTAAAATCTTCTTTCTTCTTTCTTCATCCTTCGGTTTCTTCATCTTCTCCTTCCTTCATCTTCTTCCATCTTCTTCTTCCATTTTCTTCTTCCTCCGATCCGCTTCTTCTTGCGCTGGTCTTCTCGTCCTTCTCGTCCGGCATCTTCTTCCGTCGGCGTCGGCGTCGGTGTCTCTGTCTCTTCTTGGGCCGCTCCGCGCAATGGGAGGCTCCCGCTGTGTGAGGCTCCGCTCCGTCTGACAGGTCTTTTATAATGGAGGGCACCTGGTGACCCCGCCCCCTCTGACGCACAGGGACGTCATGGGGAATTCCATGATGGCTTTCCCCATGATGTCAGAGGGGGGCGGGGTCACCAGGTGCCCTCCGTTTTAAAAGACCTGTCAGATGGAGCGGAGCCTCACACAGCGGGAGCCTCCCATTGCGCGGAGCGGCCCAAGAAGACACCGACACCGACGCCGACGCCGACGGAAGAAGATGCCGGACGAGAAGGACGAGAAGACCAGCGCAAGAAGAAGCGGATCGGAGGAAGAAGAAAATGGAAGAAGAAGATGGAAGAAGATGAAGGAAGGAGAAGATGAAGAATCCGAAGGATGAAGAAAGAAGAAAGAAGATTTTAATAAAGGAATTGTCAAAGACTGTCTCCTGTCCTTTTTACCATTTTTGCCACTTTTTTTGGTGAAATGGTAGGGTTACTTTTGTACCCCCTTACCATTTCACACTGGGGGGGGGCCGGGATCTGGGGGTCCCCTTGTTAAAGGGGGCTTCCAGATTCCGATAAGCCCCCCGCCCGCAGACCCCCACAACCACCGGCCAGGGTTGTGGGGAAGAGGCCCTTGTCCTAATCAACATGGGGACAAGGTGCTTTAGGGGTCTTAGACCCCCAAAGCATCCTCCCAATGTTGAGGGCATGTGGCCTGGTACGGTTCAGGCGAGAGGGGGGGCCGCTCTCGTCCCCCCCTCTTTTCCTGCGGCCTGCCAGGTTGCGTGCTCGGATAAGGGTCTGGTATGGATTTTGAGGGGACCCCACGCCATTTTTTTTGGCTAGGGTTCCCCTTAAAATCCATACCAGACCTCAAGGGTCTGGTATGGATTTTGAGGGGGACCCTACGCCATTTTTTTTTTTTTTTTTTGGCTGGGATCCCCCTTAATATCCATCCCAGACCTGAAGGGCCTGGTTATTGAATTTGGGGGGACCCCTACGCTTTTTTTTTTTCATTTTTTTTTTTTTTTTATCAATGACTTTTTTTTATGAATGAGTTTCAATGAATCACTGTTCTCTGTGTTACGGGAGCCGTGAATTAACATTAGCCGCGAGTGATTTTAAATAGCTTTTTTACTTTCAAAAATGACACTTTGCGCAGAGACAGTTCTAAACACGGGAAACATGCGCCCCTTTACAGGCATACTATAGACACCCCCCAGGTACGAAATTTAAAGGAATATTACACTTTTATTGTTTCAATTTAAGCATTATTAAAATCACTGCTCCTGAAAAAACGGCCGTTTTTAAAAAAAATTTTTGCATTGATACATGTCCCCTGGGGCAGGACCCAGGTCCCCAAACACTTTTTATGACATTAACATGCATATTAGCCTTTAAAATGAGCACTTTTAATTTCGAACGTTCGCATCCATTATAACTAATAGGGTTCTAAAGCTCGCACGGACTTTAGGTCCGTTCGCGGGTTCTGGTGCGAGCCGAACGGGGGGGTGTTCGGCTCATCCCTACACAGGAAGGCAGACAGGGCTGCAATTTATGTCCCCTTGGGCATGTCCAGAAGTACAGGGAATAAGAGTCCAAGGGATTGTGGGTAATGGTGATTAAGGGCCCTGAGGAAGGTGAGTAAGAAGGCACTCCACTAGAAAACTACTGAATTGCATCATTTATGAAAGCATCCTCAATATACAGTATTCCCATAGATGCCTAAGCCTGCATTTACACCTGAGCTTATCAGATTCCTGGAATGTTTTTTTCAGGCATTTTCGGGGGATTTTACAAGCATTTTACAAGAGTTTTTGCACTTGTATCAAGCTTCATGCATTTGTTTCCTGGGTTGCGCAAGGGAAGGAGAGCAGTTCTAGAAGAGGAGAGTTCTTCAGGTGCAAAAATGTGTGCAAAAGTGCATGAAAATGTGTGTATTGTGCATTTGCATGAACTCCTATTGAAGTCTATGGGGCAAAAACACCTAAATATGCTCAAAAAAAGTTCATGTGCTTTTTTACTTTTTTGAGCATAGGGTGTAGAGCATAAGGGGAGTGATTGTACAAGTGTGAACAGGGACAATTATAAAACCTGTAATTCTACAGTCTGAGCGTTGTTCGGTGTAGGGAAAAAACGCTGAACATTTTTAAAGTGTGAATGGGGGCTAAAATGCCTGCATTTTTGTATAATTTAGTCATCTTATGCCTAACTTGGAGCCCCCTATACCTGATTATAAAATGCTAAGTGAAAGACATGAATACAAAATTGGAAGAAACTGTAAAAAATCCTTACATCCTGATTTTAACTGCTTCCTGTAGGTTCTGGTGACTCTCACTGGATCTCTGATTTGATGCTGAAAAAACTGAAGATCCCAAGTCATGCAAGAGTATTCTCAAGCACTGTGCAGTAGTGCATTCCTGTGACCTCTATGGGAGCACTTACCGGTGGGAAACCTGAAACTGGGGTGATGAACACAAAGGTTTTGCAAGTAAAAGCCAGCAACACATACAATACTGTCCAATACTGCTTGCTTGTTTTCGGACCCACGCAAGCCCCCCCCCCCCCAATACCGTAAAACTGCACATTTTAGAGTAGCCTTTTATTGTGGCCAGCCTAAGGCACACATGTGCAATAATCATGCTGTATAATCAGGATCTTGATATGCCACACCTGTGAGGCGGATGGATTATTTTGGCAAAGGAGAAGTGCTCACTAACACAGATTTAGACAGATTTATGAACTATATTTAGAAAAAAACCTTTTGTGTGCACAGAAAAAGTCGTAGCTCTTTCCGTTCAGCTCATGATAAATAGGGGAAAACATAAAAGTGTTGCGTTTATAATTTGGTCATTGTATATTGGAGTGGGTTGACGGCCTCCTATGTTGCATTGTAAAGGTACATGCATGCATCTGAGTGTTCCTGCACCTAATTTAGCCTTTTTTTAGTTTGGGGTTAATATATAAATGGGTATTTTAGTGCCCCATAGCAACCAATCAGAAACTATTCTCCTGAAATCAAATCAGGACAAGATGGTTGCTGTTCATTATGCTCTTTATTGAATAATGCTACATGTTATCTGGACAAACTTTATTAGGAACAACACCATCTAACCTAAACAAAAACTACAGTCTTGTCACCTGGGGAAGAACAGTTCTAGATGATGAACACACTAAGTTACTTTAACAAGACCAGTGTCATATTGTATGTTGTTAAAGCATTCATCAGTTTTCCTGGAATTGTCTTTGAGATTTTCCATAGGATATTCCCCTTTCCCTCCCTATGTCTAAATATTTAATACAATTGTACCATTTTGCAATCCTGAATATTCCTATGCATAGCTGCCTATAATATATTCCTCACTTGCATGGAGTTTGGGATAACAGATTAGCCAATCAGAACCCTGTACCATATACCGTACCTCCTGTAATGTGAGCCACAACAGTGTGATTTTGGATGAGGCTACAGTAAAATATGGTGGCCTGACTAGGTGTGGCAAGCCAAGCTGCTGACACCTAGATACAGTATTGTGAATCAGCGGTGACAATACTGATAGTTATGCCCAATGCAACATTTTTGTTCATTCTGAGAGTGGCAACTGTGCTCTGAATTTTAAGAGCCGGTGCAGCATTGTTTCCACCCAATCACAGGAAATTGCATTAATGGACTTCTCTGGCAGGTTCAACGGGTGTTTCTGGGACTTTTCCAGGGAGCTAAGAAAAAAATATAAGTGCAGATATTTAAGGCAATATATGCCTGCTTTAGTTGCAGAAATACTTTTCAGCTATAAAAGCAACCAACCAATGGTAGGAGAGATGGGTTCATGTTTTATGAACTGTAAAGAGCCTTTTGACTTCTCTAAACATAATCGGTACCCCCTTCCCATTTCTTAGCCAGAAATGCCCAGAAGTAGCCAAAAGTTGAAAATAAAATTAGGAATAAATTACAATATGTAAATTTTGATGTTTGATGCTGCCTTCTCTAACTTGCTGACCTCAATGAGTGTGTAAGGGTGAATGCAGCCCTGCTTCTGACTTGGTAAATAATGTAGCTGCAGTGAATTATATTTGCTTGTTTCCTTCCGTTAGTCCTTCTCTATCCAGACATTAGGAGATTTCCCTTGGATAATTTATATTTCGTTTCTATATCTATAAATCTAAAATCAAAACCTTCTGTATATTAACATTTTAAAATAAAATCTACTAAACAATGGCATGTAAACAGATAAAATGAATTATTGTAAATGTGTTTTCAAACCAGTTAATTCTTGTGTAACTGAAAGATGTTATCGGTGTGATCAGCTCTCACATTGAAGTTCCCAGAGAATCTGAGATGATATGAAATGATGGCATTGCTGAAAAAGGCTGAACACAAAATCCCACGTCCTTAGGGCATCTTTAACCTTACAGTATACCTGTTTTTATTTTTTTATTTTTTTTAAGCATTAATCTAATACAACAATATTTGATGCTTTATGAGATATATATATATATATATATATCAATATCTATAGATATATATATATATATATACATATATATATATATATATATATATATATATATATATATATATATATATATATATAGATATATATATATATATATATATATATATATAGATAGATAGATATACAGTATGTTTATCTATCTGTCTATATATATATATATATACACACACAAATAATATATATATATATATATATATATATATATATATAATGTATATATGAGAATTTCAAATGTCTGCACATATGTTTATGTATATACTATACATATTTATGCCAATGTCTCTCCTCAGATTGACTATTCTGTTGTTTAAAGATGTCTCCATTGCTCCTCCATACAGAGTGGAAACACCCTGAGACAGTAATTGTTACTAGCCAGATCACTACATGAAAATAAAGGAAAAAAATTAGGAAACTAATGCAACCACCACATCTAAGGATTGATACGTTGAAGTTTTTACTGTCTGTATTTCACTTTAACAACTGCAGCCTGCCAGCTTAAGGAGTCACTCTACCACTATCAGTGTGAGTCATAATGACAGCTGAGCACACAGGTTTACCTTGCTAAACCCCCAGAAACATAATTTCTTGCTTGTGTGATTGGCTCACCAATTTTCCCAGAAGTCTGCCTAAGTTATATGTCAGAATTCAGGCATCCCCTGCAACAAAAATTTCATTTTTGGAGAGATACTCCCAATAGGAAATCACGCCTAAAGGGATGCAGGCCCAGCAGATTTCCTCATTAGAGCCCTGCAGCTGCTGCAGCTGATGGATAATTATGAAACCACTCCCATTAGACCCACTCAGAACAGGGGAACAGATGAACAAACAGGGATTTCTTAACAATAACTAAAGGTAGGAATCTGCAACAAAGGTTGTTATAATCCTTGCAATGCACATAGATCTTTGTAAATACAATAAAGAAGAAAACCGCAAGGAAGCGTCTCTTTCTAAATTGTAGCAGCGCTCTTAATTGGACTTATAGTCCAACGTGAATTAGATAAATGAATACATAATCCCTTCTCAAATTCGTGAATCAAATAAATAAAATAAATACGTGAATCAAATAAATTAAATAGATATATATGAAAAATAAATAAATATAAATATAAATATAGAAAAATTTATTATATTATAGAGATGAATAAATAGAAGTCCACGTCCATAATTTATGTGAGTAAATCAATCAATATTGAGTGTCCATATATATGTGACTGGATAAACAAAAAATAATAAATATTGAAGGATAGAGGTGAGTGGATTTTCCAACAGTGAAAGACTATGAGGCAAAATAATTCTGTATGGTTGTTGTGTTGTCAATTTTGAGCCATCCACCAGAGATTTCACCAAAAGTAATATTCGTCCCCTTTTGGGGGTACATTCACCAGAAATACCAGATTTATAAGCCTGAAAACATCCACAATAACGACCACTCCAGGTGCATAGAATTATAAGCCTGCTGTCATCATCCTCAGTAACGCCAACTTCTCCAATATCATCATACCAATTCTCCTTATTCCATCATTAATCCTCCAATCAGTGTGAGCATTATTCATGTCATAGGAAAAAAATTGGCCACATAGCGTGATACATCAACTATAATTGTTAAGGCAAATGTAAACCTGTGTGCTGGGTCTGATGTCTCTTTCCCCGCCGGATCTGCAATAGAATAGGTTCTGCTGCGAGAGCGAGATACATCGGCGTTCTTCCTGGTTTCCGTTGGTGGAGCGCACCGTGGATCGCACGCGTTCTGACGTCACTTCTGTGTTGACCCCAGCACTGATGCGTTTCGTCACTTCCGACTTCGTCTCGAGGGAAGTGACGAAACCAGGAAGAACGCAGCTGTATCTC
This sequence comes from Lithobates sylvaticus, assembly GCA_028564925.1. Lineage (NCBI taxonomy): Eukaryota > Metazoa > Chordata > Amphibia > Anura > Ranidae > Lithobates > Lithobates sylvaticus. The sequence goes on from CM053030.1 coordinate 381,945,329, forward strand.
ACAGCAGAACCTATTCTATTGCAGATCCGGCGGGGAAAGAGACATCAGACCCAGCACACAGGTTTACATTTGCCTTAACAATTATAGTTGATGTATCACGCTATGTGGCCAATTTTTTTCCTATGACATGAATAATGCTCACACTGATTGGAGGATTATTGATGGAATAAGGAGAATTGGTATGATGATATTGGAGAAGTTGGCGTTACTGAGGATGATGACAGCAGGCTTATAATTCTATGCACCTGGAGTGGTCGTTATTGTGGATGTTTTCAGGCTTATAAATCTGGTATTTCTGGTGAGTGTACCCCCAAAAGGGGACGAATATCACTTTTGGTGAAATCTCTGGTGGATGGCTCAAAATTGACAACACAACAACCATACAGAATTATTTTGCCTCATAGTCTTTCACTGCTGGAAAATCCACTCACCTCTATCCTTCAATATTTATTATTTTTTGTTTATCCAGTCACATATATATGGACACTCAATATTGATTGATTTACTCACATAAATTATGGACGTGGACTTCTATTTATTCATCTCTATAATATAATCAATTTTTTTATATTTATATTTATATATATATATTTATTTTTTATATATATTTATTTAAATTATTTGATTCACGTATTTATTTGATTTATTTGATTCACAAATTTGAGAAGGGATTATGTATTCATTTATCTAATTCACGTTGGACTATAAGTCCAATTAAGAGCGCTGCTACAATTTAGAAAGAGACGCTTCCTTGCGGTTTTCTTCTTTATTGTATTTACAAACATTTTTCTTATTTAAGTAGCTGCTACAATGTGTATGTAACATCCAATATATATATTCACATTTGTTGAGATTTTATCCACTATATAAAATCCACACATATATATTTATATTATTTTATCAGTTTATTTATATATTCACCTACCACGTTGACATTTTACCACTATTTTAAAAAAACGTACGGATTACCATCCTATAGCGCAGAGCGGTGTTTACATAGGAGGGCGGCATTCATTAAAAATCCTTTATACAATGCACATAGATCACCCAGATTGAAATGTTATTTTCTCAACAAAAGTGGAGTTAAAAATTAGCTGCACAAATATTGGGAAACATAAATATTGCAACAACCATCATTTTAATCTCCAGGGTTTCTGCTTTCAAAAATATATAATGCTTAGGGGTTTTAAGTAATTGTCTAGCAAAAAAATGCAGATTTTTACATGTATGTGAGTATGTGTCAGAATTGGCCTGAAAGTAAGGTGGTTAACATGAAAACAAGAACAAATAAAGAAGCTGGGAAATCTCTTTCATAGTTAAAGTTAATAATAAAAGAAAATAAGCTTTATAAATGAGGGAAATCATTAGTTGGGGAATGTATCTGGAATCTTGGGTTAATCTGAGTTTATATGAACATTTTAATTTAGTCATGTAACAAGAAGAAAAAAAATTAAAACTAGCATTGCAATAGGTTATAGTCGGGACAGGTTAGAGGAAGTACTAATTTAAATCACGCATTGATCTGTGAAACAAATATATTTTATAAAGAAAATGCATTTCATTTTAAACAGTGTTGTTGATTTAGCTGTGTACTAGAAAACGAGTTTCTCCTATTCCCCTGATAAACATTCAGCTAAGTCACGCTGGTTCCTGAGCGGAAGATAATTGGAAATTAGTCAATGGAAATTTTTCATTGTAGTAACTTATTTAGCTAAAACCAAGTTGTTTGCTGCAAATGTCTTTTTACGGATTTACATTTCAAGATCTATTTGTTTTCATCCAAAAGGCAATATCTCCCAAAAGAAATCCTCAAGGGCTGCATGTAGAATGATGCGCAGCAGTAATATTTTCTACTGGGATTCTTTTTGACAATGGTAATGCTGTTTTTGTAGTCACAACAATTTGTCCCTTCCAACTCTGTTCACTTCTAATGCCCTGAACAACTTAGATCACACCACATTTCATATATAACAAAACACATTTCTGAATACAATGGAAGTAAATTAACTGTTCAGCTTTAGAGTGCACAAATATATTTTAGGGAGCAAACCAAACCCTGACATGCTTTAAAAAAACAGAGATATGAAGACACCAAGAAAGTGCAACAAACAATGATCTCTCTGATAAACATTTAACATGAATGACAAATAAGCAAAAAAGAACATATAAAAGTATGCTAAACAGGACATTAATGGAGTCAACAGTCAATGCTTGTTGTGCTGTACTTCTCCTGTGGATCACAGGAGTGCAATTTGTTCTGCACTCCTGTGACACATTATAGAGCCGGAGGTCGAGGCTGGAAAAGATCGTGACCATATGGTCGGGATCCACCCATGAGCCCGGACCAGCACCTGGCTCAGCCTCTCAGCATGGTGCTGAGAAACGGAGCAAGCCACATCCACCCCCTCAACAGCCCAGCGCTCCAGTGAGTGCTGGGGATAGGGGGGAGGGGGGCTGACACCACCAGCTCTCTGCTCAGAGTGGCAGGGAGAACTGAACAATCAGCAGTGTTTGATCGCTTATTTCTCAGCCTTAGAGCCGGAGGGGGGCAGATGTAGCATCTGATTGATGCTGCAACCACCTAGGTAAGTATGATTTAAAAAAAAAAAAAATCTAATACTTCTCTTTTAAAGTGTTACTAAACCCAGGACCCTACATTCACAATATCTGGTCTCCCACAGTACACAGAACATGGAAATGCAATATTTTTTTTAGTAAATATAAACTGCTAAATACCTTTTCTCATCAGCAGTATACAGTATAGCAGTCTTGTCTGGATAAAGCTTGTAGGAGGAGTTTTCATTCTCCCCTGATTGTCCTATGAGGCTGCAGGACCCCTGGCCCCCTGTCTGGATGGTGCTGATTGTCCCTGTGCTGATCCCATGCACTCTCCCAAGAAAAAACAAACAAACTCTATAGCAATATACACCAAACTGAGCATGTGCAGCTTGCCCCCAAGGCTATGTTCTATCAGTAGATAAATTGGGGACAGTGGAAGAAAAAGGGGGGGGGGGGGTCAGATAAGACAGGATCAAACAGTCCTTTTACACAATGCAGAGGATTAACCTCTTAGGTTCCACAGTGAGTATAGCAAGCATGCTTTACTGCATATACTGTACAGACTGATTTTACTGTTGTGGGTTTAGTAACTTTAGCCATAGATTTTATTTAGGGTGAATTTTTAACTCATTAAAAACAAAATCAAAAATAATATTTAAATAATACTTTTTTCAGGGCTACATAGAAATATGTAGCCGGTATATCCGCACCAGGAGTCCAGGGCTTAGAAAGCCCCTGAGCTGAATGTCCAAAATGTCTCTCGTCAGGAGGAACGTGTTGGTGCATTCGAATTGGTCAGTGCCGTCACATGGGCAGTGCCGACCAATCAACAGCCTCACAGCCCACCCTGTCAGCTATGGAGAAGATGTGTGGATGCCAAGGGGATTTTCTGACGCGGATATACCGGGGGCTTAGAACCAGAGATTGCAGCGGTCCAGGTCAACAGGACAGGATGGGGGGGGGGGGGGCGGGGTAGAGGAAGGGGACCTGTGTAATTTCACATTACAGATATTTCTGTAAAGGTGAACTTACACTTTAAATATTAATAATAATATAAAATTAATACAGAATTTATTAATCAATGAGCAATGTATTATGAATGACACTAGCAATGAAGGCTGACTGCCGATTGCCTCCTCCCCCATGTTGAGGGCATACAGCCTGGTATGGTTCAGTGGGGGGGGGGGGGGCGCTCATTCATCCTCCCCCTTCCTGACCTGCCAGGCTGCATGCACCGATAAGGGTCTGGTATGGATTTTGGGGAGGACCCTTCGCTTTTTTTTTTTTTTTGGCGTGGGATCCCCTTAAAATTCATACGTAATTCCTTTGTTTACACTTCAGCTGTCAGTGGGGAAGGCCGCATTGGTCATTGGTTGTTAAGGGCGCAGTGGCCGGCTTCCCTGCCCACTGCTTAACAACCAGCTATTCTTCCCACAGAATTCAAATCAGTCGATCATTTTTCGACCGATCTAAATTCGAATCGTTTCGAAAGTTTGGGAATTTTGTTAGGAAATTAATAAACCAAAATAAATTTAACCAAACGTAACTAAACAAATTCTGAAACAAATCAACTAAACAAAATTGTAACATAACGAATCTATCTGAATGAAGTAGATAATCTCGCGCTTGCACAAAGAGTAGCAAAATCAGCTTGATAAAAAATATATGGTGAATGGTGACTGTGATTTAAAATCAACGTGAATCTTCATAAAATTTAAGTGAGAAGTGCAGTCAAATATTTGTAAAAAAAAAAAAAACGCAGCAACAGGCGATAAATGCAATGCCAAAGGAAGACTGCTGTGAAAATGGCTAGTAATAGACCAAATGTCTATAAAGTGACTGAAGTGAATAAATAAACATAACATAAAATAACTGAGGTGAAAGAAACCAATAAAAATTGAGTCGCAAGCTAAAAACACATCACAGCAAGTGTAAATAAATAGTCCATATAAAACATGGGTGCAAAAAAACAGTTTGTTTCCAAAGTGAAGTGAATTCCTGTTGGGTGTGGGATGATTTTGTGGCTGTGGCTATTTTGTGCGATTATAGCAACGCTCTGTGATCCTGGTGGGGGTAGTATAGCTGGCCCCTTACCTTACGGCTGTAAGGTTACAGCATGGGTATGTTAGGTCTTTGTGGTCCCTGGTGACCTTCCTCCTTTAGTGGCTCCGATCTGTGTCCCGGTTCTTATTGGTGCTTCAATTGCATCCAGTTATGGGAGGGGGGGGGGGGCTCGCATCAGTATAAAAAAGAGGAAGGAAGTAGCCTCATGGTGTAGTATGTTAACATCAAATAAGGAGTTTATTTCAATCAAGTAAAACAATATGCATTAAAACAGGGGGGTACTCACATTCTTACAATGAGTCAAACAGCAATGTACAAACGAGCGGCGAGCTCGGTTTTGCGTCACTTCCGGTCGGTCTACTATGCTGAGGTCCCGACGCGTGTTCGTCACCGATCACGTGACTTCTTCAGGGGTGCCTAGTGCCTTGGGAAGTGTCTTATTTATAGGCCATTCAATTGTATTAGGGCGGCCATTTTCCTGTGGCCCGATCACCGGAAATGGTCATAATGCCGCCGCCGGAAGTGGTCCGGCGGCCATTTTGGGAGTGGGGAAGTCAGCGCTCATAGGCTGGAACAATCCAGTGTCAGCAGAGTATGTCTGGGAGGTATTGCTGACCAAAGTGTTTTTAATCATAAAGCCGCCCCGCGTTCAGCAATACCTCCCAGACATACTCTGCTGACACTGTATTGTTCCAGCCTATGAGCGCTGACTTTTTGGGAGTGGTAAAGTCAGCGCTCATAGGCTGGAACAATCCAGTGTCAGCAGAGTATGTCTGGGAGGTATTGCTGACCAAAGTGTTTTTAATCATAAAGCCGCCCGCGTTCAGCAATACCTCCCAGACATACTCTGCTGACACTGGATTGTTCCAGCCTATGAGCGCTGATTTTCCCACTCCCAAAATGGCCGCCGGACCACTTCCGGCGGCGGCATTATGACCATTTCCGGTGATCGGGCCACAGGAAAATGGCCGCCCTAATACAATTGAATGGCCTATAAATAAGGCACTTCCCACGGCACTAGGCACCCCTGAAGAAGTCACGTGATCGGTGACGAACACGCGTCGGGACCTCAGCATAGTAGACCGACCGGAAGTGACGCAAAACCGAGCTCGCCGCTCGTTTGTACATTGCTGTTTGACTCATTGTAAGAATGTGAGTACCCCCCTGTTTTAATGCACATTGTTTTACTTGATTGAAATAAACTCCTTATTTGATGTTAACATACTACACCATGAGGCTACTTCCTTCCTCTTTTTTATACTGATGCGAGCCCCCCCCCCCCCTCCCATAACTGGATGCAATCGAAGCACCAATAAGAACCGGGACACAGATCGGAGCCACTAAAGGAGGAAGGTCACCAGGGACCACAAAGACCTAACATACCCATGCTGTAACCTTACAGCCGTAAGGTAAGGGGCCAGCTATACTACCCCCACCAGGATCACAGAGCGTTGCTATAATCGCACAAAATAGCCACAGCCACAAAATCATCCCACACCCAACAGGAATTCACTTCACTTTGGAAACAAACTGTTTTTATGTTTTATATGGACTATTTATTTACACTTGCTGTGATGCGTTTTTAGCTTGCGACTCAATTTTTATTGGTTTCTTTCACCTCAGTTATTTTATGTTATGTTTATTTATTTATTCACTTCAGCCACTTTATAGACATTTGGTCTATCGGTCTATCGCTAGCTATTTTCACAGCAGTCTTTCTTTGGCATTGCATTTATCGCCTGTTGCTGCGTTTTTTTATAAACATTTGACTGCAGTCATTTTATGTTATGTTTATTTATTCACTTCAGTCACTTTATAGACATTTGGTCTATTACTAGCCATTTTCACAGCAGTCTTCCTTTGGCATTGCATTTATCGCCTGTTGCTGCGGGTTTTTTTTTTTACAAATATTTGACTGCACTTCTCACTTAAATTTTATGAAGATTCACGTTGATTTTAAATCACAGTCACCATTCACCATATATTTTTTATCAAGCTGATTTTGTTTTTAAATATGTTTTGATGTATTTTACCCATCTGTGATTTTACCTTCACAATCACTGGTACATCATTATGTGAATTCTTTTATCTGTTCTATTCACCACCTCAATTGGATTTATTTACTTACCTCTCTTAAGCCCCATACACACGCTCGGATTATCCGAGGACCAGGTCCGTCGGATCATGTCCGTCATACTTTGTCCGATGTTGGTTTTACGTACACACGGTCGGACAAAGTTGTCGGAAAATCCGATCATTCTGAACGTGGTGACGTTCGTTGCGTACGACGGGACTACGTAGAGGCTAGTAGCCAATAGCTTTGGTCTTGTAATGTGATCTGAGCATGCGTAGCACTTTGTCCGTCGGACAACCGTACACACGATCGGATTTGGTGTGATCGGACCGTGTTGTTGGAAAATCTATCCAGCAGGAGATAGGACTTTGTCCGTCGGACAATCCGACGTACACTGTCCGATGGTGCATACACACGGTCTGATTTTTCAACAACATTGTCCGATAGGACAGAATCCATGCAAAAATCCGACCGTGTGTATGGGGCTTTACCTGCTTTTAGTGTAGTTTTAACCATTTGCGCGCTACTACCCCCCTTTTCATAACGAATCTATCAACACCTACTGTAAAGTTTTGTTCATTGTGCATATTATATTGCACAACCCCATAGAGTAAAGGCACTAAATGGCACCTAGCTTTACAGACTCTAAATCTCTAGTAAGCCATGTCTAGAGTTCTAGCTACAGTATATTTCTAAATTGCATCTTTGGAGCTTGGTGTGCCAGCATTCTATAGTCCCAAAGGGCACGTTGCAAGAGCACATTGCTACTTTTATCAAAGCCAGAAATGACACCATACCTCCACACAGGTTTTTCACCAACCCCCACTTTCTGTAACTGGTTGGAAGCCCAGACAGAATACAAAATATAAAGGGAATATAAAATATTAAATTCCAGGACACATTCACAAACAGTGAACAAATATTAAAGTCATAAATAAATCAAACAATGACAATTAAGCATTAAGGTAAAAAATGTTTAGAGTTACGTATGAAAGAGTTTACAACCACTCTAAAACTGCCCTCCAACACCTATGCTAACTAACCTGTGTAAGAAAGAATTATATACTTACCTATTTTTAGCCCACTCCCTGGTGTCAGCCAGCGGTGGCTGTAGGTGAGAGAAGAGACCACACTATAACAGCTAGTAAAGCCTGGAGCCGTGATATCACCCATAGGTTTCAATGGCCCGTCCATTGTTGACATTCCCTTTGCTTCCTGATGCCGTGTTGGCTGACTGACACAGGGAAGTCGTATTACTTGACCAGACCGGAGCAGCCTAAGGGTCCTTTCACACGGACGTGTCCGTGTCTTGGCTCCGCTTTGCTCAGCGGGGATCGCTCCGTCGATCCCCCGCTGAGCAGGCAGATGACAGGTCTGTCTCTACACAATGTGCAGGGACGGACCTGTCAGAGCGCCGCTCTCCCCTATGGGGGATCGGATGAAGATGGACCGTAGAGTCTGTCGTCACCCGATCGGAGCGGGCCGGATGTCTGCCAACATGTCACCGCTGACATCCGTCGCTCTGTAGAGTTCTAAGGAGCGTCCGTTCAGGTCTGCCTAAAAAAACTGACAGGCGGACCTAAACGTTAGTTAGTTAGCTTGGGTGCTAGGAGAGGAGAAGGAACATGTCTAAGTTGGAATTCAATTTTAATGATTTACTTTATTTAGTAGTAATAATTAAACAAAATAGAAAAAAAATAAGAAAACAGCAAAAGGAACTTAATGAAATAATTTCTTTTTCCTGACATGTGTGATTTTTCAGATTTTATTATATTTTTCAGTCATGTTTTATATAACAATTGTTCTTTATGTACCTTAGATTCCTTACCCACCAATCACAAATTAGAAATTTTTCATCGAAAAAAAGTCAGTTGCTCACTTCATCCTTCATCGTTGTTGCAATTATACTGTAAACAATGTTTTGTATGAACAATAAAAATCTTAGACAGGCTACATGAAGTATTTGAGCAAGTTGGTGTAATGTTTTAAATGTATTTTTATGTGTCAGCCTTGTCCTAAATTGACTCAATTTTGTACAATTTTTTAGATTGTCAGAATATAATATACACATTTTTAACAGCATGTCCTATTATGCCGCGTACAAACGTTCGTAATTTCGGCCAGCAAAAGACTGATGACAGCTTTTCATCAGAAAACGCCACCGTGTGTGCTCCATCAGAATTTAGCTGGCCGAATTCCCACCAGCAAAAATTTGAGAGCATTTTCTCAATTTTTCTGACGGAAAAAGTTTCTATCAAAAATTCCAATCGTCTGTAGCAATTCCGACGCGTAAAATTCCTACGCATGCTCGGAAACAATTTGACACATGCTCGGAAGCATTGAACTTGATTTTTTCTCAGCTTGTCATAGTGTTGTACGTCACCGCATTCTTGGCGGTTGGAATTTGGTGTGACCGTGTGTAGGCAAGACAGCTTGAGCGGAATTCCGTTGGGAAAACCATCAGAGCTTTTTCCGACCATAATTTAGATCGTGTGTACGCAGCATTAGTTCTCTTTTTGTACTATGAAAGTACCCGTACTTTTTCTTTAGTTGTAATAAAAATGTAGGCAATAAAAGCAAAAACCTTAAAAAATTTATTTGAAGCTGACATTTTTTGAGAAATATATGCTTAAAAACTATACAAATATGAAATTTCACTTTGAGGTGGGTTCATGATTTGTCATCATTTTACATGATATTCCGGTTTTAATGTACATTTTTTGTATTTAATAATTCAGGCTTCTTCTAACTCTCTAGTGTGCAAATCAATTATCATAACTTCCTGTGTTTTTGAAGATATTCTGCAAGGCTACTGGAGTCAGACCACACACTGAGGTAATTCCCAAGGGGCATGCAAATTTTATCTTTGCTAAAATTGATAAAGCAATATGTCTAAACAAAGAAGGAAGATAAGGTTGAAGATGGGATAATCTGAAAATGAATCTAAGATACAGTATGTAAATGTAAAAAAGTGGTATATTTCCAAGTTTTGTTGGTTGTTCTAAGAAAGGCCAATAATTGTTGCATGAGAAATAGGTTAAAGAAAAACTATAGCCTTCTAAAATATACCATGTAATATAGCTGAACCAATGTTTTTTATGTTAAAGTGACTATGTCACTAAAATGAAAATTTAAACAGCAGAGTTCCATGCAGACAAAAAGTAAATGTTAAACAATAGTGTTGCGCCAGTATATAACGTGTACTGATATATAGTAACATATGATAACTGATAAAAAAAAAATGAATAAAATGGAGTAATTAAAAGTCCAATTGTGACAAAAAATAAAGTCCCACAGTGTGCTAAGTAAGAAGTAAGACAAAGAAAAGCTTGTTCCAGTAACATCAATGTTCAGGGATGTATATCCAAATAGTGTTCAAGTGACCAGTCAGTCACCAACATTAAGTGGATTTAATGCTCACCAGATTAAGAGGCTACCATTACAGCAGCATGTCGGTCTGTGTCAAGAACAAGATCAACCGGTGCCCAGGTGACCAATCACACACATCGTGTGAAATCAAAACTCACTAGAATCAATGGCTACCATTACAGCAGCATAAACATCTGAGTACATATAAAATCCAACAGGTGTAGCAACTCGCCCCCAGAAATACCTTCTGGTATAATCCAGCTGAGGATAAATAACGCTTGCCAAGAGCCCAAAGGAATGTCTCATAGTGTAGTAAGTTTACTCACCATACAGGACCCGGGATCACAGTGTCGTGAGATCAGCACCAGAATCTCCATCCCAACGTGTTTCATCCAATAGGATGTTATCAGGGGGTCATCTGGTCATATGTCTCTACATATTTATAAAAATTATTGTACCTATTTGCAGGTGTATGTGATTTATAATTGTGTCACCACCAGAAATGATAAAGCAGACATCTTGCCGAAGACCCAGAAGTGACCCAGATGGCCATGTGTAGATTAGGCCAGAAACTGCACCAAAGCCCTGTTTCTGTAGGTCCAGAAAGGGTGTAACGCCCATATTTCCTGAGACCAGAAGTCACTCTGGGCATTTGACATAGAAACCCAATCCAGAGGTAATTTTAATTAATGGCTGGCATATTATGACTTCAAAATAAAAAATATTTTAAAAATATGTTGTTGTGACACAGTATGTTTAAAACCAAAAACAAAGATACACAAATGGGTATTCAGGATTACAAAAGATATATGTATTGATACAAAGCAATTAAAATAGCAGACATACGTATTGCAATACCAACCATAATAAGATCTATATGTTAAAAAATGTATGTGACCCAACATGTTAGATAATACTTATCTCTCCTGATGCCTATCCCATCAAACACTACTCCACAGACCAGAGAGGGATTACTTAGCTTGAACATGTATTGCAATATATGTGAGTCAAAAACCCTAATTTTAGGCAAAGGTTTGCTAGAAATATGTTAGAGTATATACAGCAGTGTGAAATTTGTTAATTCAGAATTTTTAACATATTAGTCACATTCCTTAGTGCCTGATATGTTATATACAAGGTAAACTATTTGTATCTGAGCATAGGAATCTCTTCTTTTATATTGCATAGTACAGGTCTCACCACACCTGAGTCTGTAGCTTTACTCCAACTGTGTCTGTCTGCCCCATATTGGCACTGTGGAGGGGGATTTACTATACTGGAGAGTGCAAAATCTGGTGTAGTTCTGCATAGAAACCAATATCAATATCAATATGCAATATCAGCTTCCAGGTTTTATTGTAAAATCTTAATTGAACAAGCTGAAGTTAGAAGCTGATTGGCTACCATGCACAGCTGCGCCAGATTCTGAGTGCTCCAGTTTTAGTAAGACAGCATTCACACCTGAGCGTTTCAAAGTCGCATGTTTTTACTGCATTTTTGCCGTGATTTTGTACAGGTCACCAATGTAAAAAGCAGAAAAGCGTTGTAATCTGCCCCAAAGAAGTTCATGTTCTTTTTTGAGCTTCAGGGCCAGATCACACCACATGCAGTCCAGTGCGTTTTTTTCTGCATCAAAAACGCATGGAAAGTAGATTATATGGTTTCCAATGGCATAGTTCACACCAGTGCTTGCAGTTCCAGTGCGTTCCAGTTCCGGAAAAAAAGTAGAACATGCTGCATCTTTCCTGCACTGGACTGTACTGGAACACTGTAAAACGCATAAAAAACGCACTGAAACACACAAATGCACCAACAAAAATGCACTGGAACACACTTGTACTTATTTAAGGTTAAGAAAAAACGCACCAAAAACGCATAAAAACGCACATACAAAAAAGCACCTGGAACGCATCCGGACTGGGTTTCTATGGTGTGAACTGGCCTCAAGGCGTTTTGCTACAAGTGACAAAACGCTCAGATGTGAACAGGTGCCATTGAGATTAATGGGATTTTGCTTGTTGGGCGTTTTTCAAGCGTTTTTTGGGGTGTTTTATGAGCGTTTTATGAGCTGAAAACGCTCAAGTGTGAATGCAGCCTTAAAGAGGAAGTAAAGCCTCTTAAAAAAAAAAAAGAGACACCCTGCAAGGCAAAGGCATAATGAGCTAGTATGCATAGCATACTAGCTCAATATGAAAAACGTACCTGAAAACGAAGCCCCCGAAGCCGTCCTTATCCTCGATCTTCTTCGCCGCCATCCAGGGCCGGAGTAACTTCCGGGTCTCGCCGCTCCAGCGCTATCATTCGCTGGAGCGGCGAGACGTCACTCCCGCGCATGCGCACGAGATCAGCATATCGCCGTGATCTCGGCATCTTCAGTGCGCCCTCAGTGCGCCTGCGCGCCGCTGCCTTTTCATCGCTAAATATCTTCTAAACCATGTAGGTTTAGGAGATATTTATTGGACCTACAGGTAAGCCTTAATCTAGGCTTACCTGTAGGCCAAAGTCATATGGAAGGGTTTACTTCCACTTTAATCTCCCCCTATATGTCCTCTAAAGTATCCTATAAACAATGGAATTTTGCAGAGCAGAGTATGAGTTTGCTAAAAAGGGATAACTTTGACAAAGTGGGAGAACTTGAACATGTATTTCAATGTATGTGAACCAAAAATGTCTGTGTTTAATTATTTAAGAGATTATATATGTGTGTGCAAAAGGGATCATGGAGCATTTTTAGTGAAAAAGTATATACATCCCTCTCCTGCTGCCCATGCCATTAAACACTGCTCCAGTGCAGACAGATCATAGACCAATGTCTCTGCCATAGTTCACACTTCCATTATTGTAAAATCTTATAGCCTCCCTCTATGCTCCATGGTTCCTTCCACCAACCTCCATGTCACTATTGTCTCTTTTTTTGTACTGGATTCAATTTTACTGGCTGCAGCTAGAAATGCTAGGAGGTGTTTTTCAAAGTGATTTTGCAACACAATCAAGCATGTATACATGGATGGATAGGTGAGCTTGCTCTGAATATTAAAAATGATAGTAGCGCTGCTATAACAATTATAGGCACTTGAGTTGGTTTTGTGCTAATTTTATTATTGTTATATATTTTTGTAATTTTATGCGTTTGCATTTAAAGCGGCTGCTGTGGTGTTACTGATATACAGTGTTAGCATGTATTGTTGCAACTGTGAAAGCTCTATATATTTCATGAAATCTGTCACATCTATAGCGCTGAGATAGTGGAAGGAGGCACAGAATTCACTGTAGATTTTTAATATTAAAAATGTATTAAATTTGGTTTGTAGAACCAGTTTAGTTCTGCATAAAGGACCAAACTGTAGAAAGCTTTAAAAAAGATCTCTTAGCAATGGGATGAGCTAACACTGCAGGGCTTAATTGCTTGTTTAGGTTAAGGGGACATAGAAAATGTGATTTACTTACCAGTCCTTCACTACTGTGCACTGTCAGACTGGTCCATGCAGCATGTTCTCCCGAATGCCCCAACGATCTGGTGTCCTGACTTAGACAAGCCACAGCCCCAACCATAGGTCCAGCTATAGACCAGTCCATAGCCCTACATAGGACGTGATGATATTTAGAGCGGTTCACACAGGGGCAGCGCGACTTGCAGCGCAACTCACAGAGGCGACCTGCACACGACTTCAGCGGGGGCTTGCAAAATGACTTCTGTATAGAAGTCAATGCAAGTTGCCCTGAAGTCGTCCTGAAGTAGTACAGGAACCTTTTTCTAAGTCGGAGCGACTTAAGCTGTTCCTATTATAACGGTTCCATAGTCGCCTGACAAGTCGCCCCTGTGTGAACCGGGTCTAAGGGACAGTCCAGTGCTGGAGCAGAGTGCCATCTCCCGGGGGAGCAGAGCATAAGGTAAGTTAAATGCCGCGTACACACGACCAGACTTTTCGATGGACCTGGTCCGGCGGACTGGAATCCGTCGGACAATTCGATCGTGTGTGGGGCCCCAGCGGACTTTTTCTTCCCAAAAGTCAGAAATAAAACTTGCTTCAGATCTTTCTGACGGACTCGAGTCCGGTCGAAAAATTCGGTCGTCTGTGTGCTAGTCCGACGGACTAAAACCGATGCTAGGGCAGCTATTGGCTACTGGCTATGAACTTCCTTATTCTACGTCATCCTGTTCGAACCAGTCAGACTTTTGTAGTGATCGTGTGTGGCCAAGTCCGATCGTTTGAAAGTGGCGGACCTCAGCTGAAAAGTCAGTCGGATTGTCCGCCGGACCAAGTCTATCGAAAAGTCTTGTTGTGTGTACGCGGCAAAAGTGTTTTTACTACTCACTAGACTAAACAAGCTTGTAACCCTTGTAGTGCAGGCACAGCCCCACTGCAGGGGAGGATTTTCAAATTTCCTGGAGTTGGGCTTTAAGTGCAAGAAAATGGAAACAGCAGTATACTTTATTGTATTACACCTATTTACTACAGGCAGTGATCTATCATCACTTATATTGGTCTTCTGCCATCCTTTTGAAACAACACCCTGGGCCATGCAGTTTTATGGCCACCTCAAAAATCCAACTGTTATTATTTGACAGTGCAAAATTAACCCCATAAAACAATGCCATTGCCATTGTGAATTTGGCTTGGCTTGTCACTATGCAATCATCTATAATTATACAAAAAATATTTTAGTTCATTTTGTTTAAGCACTTGTCTTATTAACAATTCTGCTCATAAGGCTGTATTGCCGTAAACATCAGTTTGTTCCATGAGAATTGATGTAAAAATGGGCTGTACAGAACACAATGTGACAATGTGCTGATACTCAATGCTGTTCTGCTCATGCCAAAAACAAACACAAAATAAGCTAATTCCGATGCTTAATGCTGAAAGCTGGATTCTAGGAATTCAGCTCCTTTGCAAAAAATAAAGGCACACCATGAGTTTGTTCAAGGAGTGCATGACATCTCCTGGGCTCATCTCTATTATTTACATCTGATAGTTTTACTACACTCCCGGAAGCCAGCTATTGCTGTATTTCTGGGAGCCTGACTTTGATGCTTCAGGTCTAAGCATCTTCAACATTAGAGTTGGTGTAGCCGCTATGCATGCCCCTCCCCTCCACCTGCCCAACCACAAAAGCCTTTGTTTCATGTGATCTCATTCACAAAATGCAAAGGCTTCTCTGATTGGGCAGCAGGGGGGAGTGGCAGCAGACTTAGCTGCTCTGTGTGCCTTTCTCTACTCTCTCACAGTCCCAAGTGTCAGGGCATGCTCTGGCAGAAACATAAACCTGTCAGATATAAAAAATAGAGATAAGTTCAGAAGATGTCATGCACCTCCTTTGACTTAACGCATACGGTAGTGTGCCTGCACTTTTTACAAAGTGGCTGAATTCACAGAATTTAACTTGAACTTCGGGCAAATACCTAAATACACATGAAATACATAAATAAGTAGTTTACCTGTCGAGAGAATTGTATTTGTGTCTATTCAATTCTGAATTTTACAAAGCTTGCCACACAGCCCTGTCTTGCCTGGTAATGGAAGTTACCTGTAGAAGGACGAATCACCCACAGATTGTATGTTATTGATCCATCTTTATGTCCAGTCACTATGTTTTTTTGCGATAACAGTAAATTGTTACCATTGTTTTACCTGATGTTTCTCTGCTGCAGCTTAATTTTCACTTATAGGTTTTTCTTTCACTTCAAACCCATGACTGGACAGAGAAAGGAGAAGCAGCACACTAATGAGCTCATCCCTCTGTTGCTCTGCTCTCTCCTCTTATCAGCACACTTCTTTCATTGCAGCACAATGCTTTGGCTTCTTGTGCTGCTTCTCCTTTCCCCTATCTGAGCTCTTCTGTATATGTCAAATGTAGGTACTTCCACTGCTTGTATTAATAGGTTTAATGATGTATTAATGATTAGAGAGCTGGAATAATGTGTGTTTTCTATATGTGCATGGGGCTTAAAAAGTATACAGATTTCTATCAGTAGCATTAGGACGTATGAAATAATATCTATTGCTATTTTTTAAAGTTGTAAAGGCAATAGTTACTTTCTCCACACTAAATACCCTCTCTCTACATCCTCTCCTGAAAGAGGTTGCCAACCTACTTCTGTGTTGAATGACCCCTTTCATCATCCAAAACCCTATCTTTGAGCCCAAGCTGTCATGTGGCCCCATCATGCAGCCTAGGCTCACAGTGTGTGAATACACACATCAGTGCTGACGTGCCACAATGTTGTGACAAGCGAATGCCATTGAACACCATCCACATCCCAGATGGAGATGAAGAAGAAGACAAGTGCTTGTCAAGGGACTGCATGTAATATACTCAGAAATAATGTATGCATGCTTTGATTTATTAAAATGTTGTTGCAGATAGGGATGTAGAAAGGGTGAAAGGGAAAACCTTGTGTTGTAGTTTAACTATGGGACATCTATGGGACATCTTTAAAGTTAAAAAAAAAAAAAACACAAGTATGAACATGATATGAAGAACCAGACTACAGAAGGCCAGTACTAGCCTCTTGGCAGTGAAACTCTCTGTACCACACCCCCTGTCTAGTTAGAACACCTCAATTCACAATAAATATAGTTATCGCTATGACAGATGGGTGAGGAACAGCCCTAAAAGCAGGGCTAAATCACAGTTCAGAGGGGCACACTGGATACGCTTTCAGGCTAACAAGGTATTGCAGGCACCCTGAGCAAGGACTTCACTATAACTTTTATTTAAAGCGGTGCTCCACCTGAAAAAAAAATTTTTAAGTCAGCAGCTACAAATACTGCAGCTGCTGACTTTTAATAAATGGACACTTACCTGTTCCAGGTTCCAGCGGTGTCGGCAGAAGATGACGAGCGATCGCTCGTCTCTCGGCTGCCCCGCCGCCATCCTCTGTCAGGGAATCAGGAAGTGAAGACGCAACGTCTTCACTGCCCGGTTCCCTACTGCGCAAGCGCGAGTCGCGCTGCGAGCCTCTATTGGTCCCCGCTGTGCCCTGTGTCGCTGTGTCCACTTTAGGATGGAACTCCGCTTTAATACAATTCATTCTCATTTAGGAGCATGAAAATATGGTTGTTGTAAGCAATACAGGAAACACTCAATTTTTTGTATCCTTTTTAATACATCAGCATTTTGGTGTTTACGTGTCACTCCCCAAAATTTACTGTAAAGTGGATAGCCTGCTAGTAGGGTTTTTCAGCACTTTCTAGAAAGGCATTACTCATCATTGATATTGCAACTGTGCTTTCACAAGACACATGAACACATTTGTATTGTTTTAGCATATTGTTATTGGGAATTCAGTTGAAATTATTTGCTAAAAACACACAGAAACAGTTCCACATTATTTAAAATGAAGAAAAAAAAAAAAGCATATAAGAGTACATGCACATACTCTGTATAAAAAACAAAAAACAGTAGAATAGAATATAAAGCTCAGTTAAAGCTCAGTTAAGCTATCTTTAGAGACCCTTTACATTTAATTGGACATGACCTTTTTTTGTAATGAAACTCGTGGCATTGCACTGCTGTGTGTTGCCTTTGCAAAAAGTATGATTTGGCCGTTAGAGTACTGTATATCTAAAGCCAAAAGTTTTTCTTTAATTTTGAATAGAGTAGGGAGTTTTTTTTTGCTGTCTATGTCCCAATGAGGGGAATCACCTTTAATTTGTGTTCCATGGATGTAGGGCACCCCCCTTAAGGGCTGCAAGTAACTGGGATCCCCACCCCACACAGCCAGGAACACCGAATTTCCACAGGCACACTTGAGTAAGAGAACGGTTGGGTACTTACTTATTGAGGGATTAGAACTTGGATCGGGATTGGAAATGATGGGATGCCCACTTGGTCTTAAAACAACTTCAGGATTGGAAATGATGGAATGCCCACTTGACCTCAAAACAACTTCAGGGACAGCTGTTCCTATATAAAGTCCTATTTACAGTCTATATACACTCCACTGCTTGCTTCAGCACTTGAATGAATGAATGACTTGTATAGCGCTACCTATGCAAACTGAATTGCCTCAGGGAGCATTTTGCCGCTGGTGTCCATCTGCGGTATGGACCCCCATGGGGTCCCACTGCACTTACATACACATATTTGGCCAATTTGACAGGATCTAATTAACCTACCAGAATGTCTTTGGAGTGTGGGAGGAAACCGGAGTACCCGGAGGAATCCTACGCAGGCACAGGGAGAACATGCAAACTTGCTTGCAGAACTCCACTGGCACATTGTTAATGAATCTGACTAGTCAGATTAGAGCAAAAGCCTGTTATAGGCAGGAACCCGAGTCCCCTTAGTTGTGTAGCAAAGTTCAGTGTTCAGCATACATTTCTGCGGCTACTGACCCCAGCACCACCTCATCAGGCACTCCCAACCCACCTGGCTGCACCTTTCACTGGTCCTCCTGGCTAACTTCTCCACAGTCCTCCAGACTGACTCTCTCTCTCTACAGTGCTCCCAGACTGAACACTCACCAGCCCACCTGACTGACTTCTCAGGAGATCTCTCAGACGTGCTGACCTGCTCCGGCTGTCCTCTCTCCTTGCTCTCGTAACTCTAGGAAGGGTTTCCTCTGTGTGTTTTGAGGGATCCTTCCAGGACCCGAGCTGCAGCCCAGAGTTCACCTCCCCCCCAGACTAGGGGGCACCATGCAAGGGCCTCTGACAGCCTCCTCAGCACTCCATCTCCATCTTTCACCGACTGCCCCTGCTGGCAGGATTTATGGCTATTTCTGAGACAAGCTGCCCCCTGCCAGCCTATTTGCTGAGGATTGATCAGGGTCCTCATAAATATGCATGACAGCCCCTCCTAGCCTCCACCCACTACATCTAAACCCTTCTGCAAGGTTCCAGAAAACAGGGAGAGGCACCAGAAGAGCTGTCAGATGAGTCATCCAGCCTCCCTGAGTCTCTCAGCCCTGACCCAGATTCAACCCAGGCCTGGCTCTGAGCCAAGCCAATTAACTTCTCTAACAACTAACTATGTACTGTACATCTAGCACACTAGCTAGAGGATGCTACAGATACAACAGAATGTAAGAGGAAACCTCTCTAATGGAAATGGTCTCTTAGACAGTTGTCACCAGAACTAGTCTTTCTATTGCAAGATTTCCTCTCTACTTCTATTTAGATGACTAAACTCAAAATTTCCCTAATTTTTAGTCCTTGTGACATTCCCAATTTTCAGTCTTTTGTGCAATAAAAACCTGACAGAGGATATATCCCTTTCCCATTCTATCCAAGATACACGTTAACACTATTATAAAACTGTACAAAAGGAGTACCGCATTTCTAGAAGTGTTTCATGATTAACCATTATATGTCACTGTAGCATGGTTGATTATTATATCCACACACAATTGGACCACAGGTCACTAAACCCTATTCTTAAGTAATGCAAGTGAATTTGTTAGCCAAAATATCAATTCACCTTGTCGATAATGGTATAAATAAAAAAAATAAAAAAACAGTACTAATGTTATCCATGTATCTCTGCACTTCAAAACTCAAAGTCCATTAAATTACCTTGATCTTAAAGTCCCGGTTCACATTTGTGCGATTCCCGCATGGCATCTCACTCGCAGGCAAGTCACACTGCTCTCTGCAAACAATGTCAATGTAAAAATAATGACACCCCCAAATCGGTTTGCAGATCGCAGTGCGACCTGTGAAATGGGACAGGAATCAGATTGCATGGGTCTGAACACCCATGTGTTCCGATTTCATTGGAGATAAAAAAAAAGGGTCCTGCACCATTTTGGTGCGAATGCGATGCAAAGCGATTTCAGCCATACAGTTTGTATGGCTGAATTTCGCATCCCACAGACATTGTGATGTGTGCACCAATGCGGTGCAAATAACATGCGATGTCTGGCATTGCACTAGTGTGAACCCAGCCAAAATCTGTTGCTGCCATTTTGACAATGTGCTTCTAGGTAGCCTCATAGGAAGCCTTATAACCAAGAGCATTTAAAACGAAAGATACCCACAGTCATAAGGAGCCGTCCAGTCAGTTTAAATCCTACAATATCAACTGGAGCTGCAGGAAAGATCTGAATTCATGATTGTGAACTGCAATAAAAGAACTTCGATAAAGAGGGACCGCTGTGTGTTTATAAAGAGTGGGAAGCAGATGCTCAGGCATGCACTTTAAACTGGTGATTCTGTGACAATATTTGTATGCTAGCTAAACCTTTGTCGTTATGATCCAAAAATGTAAAGTGCTAACAAAGGAAAAAGACATTGCACAGAAGACCCATCTCTAGTCTTTTAATATATAGTCTGTCAGAGTCTACAGTTCATCATAAGCCAGAACATGTTACAAGCTGGTGGAAATGTGTGATGATTTGTCAGAATATGTGCTCTGGACAGTATTCCTGAAAGTTTCACTGCTGAACATTGTGCATACTTCAGAGCCCAAGGAGAAGAATACAGACATCGTATTTGCACATAGCATTAGAGCAATGTATGTTCTATAGTGTCATTAGAATATATTTCAGCAACATTGGAACAAAACTTCACTAGATGAGTTCGGAATAGTTTACACTTGCTTCAAAACATGGCTTCGGACACGCTTTGTTAAAGCTCTCTGAACGCCAGTCAAAGCTCCTGTAACTAAATAAAATGGTTAGCTTACAGTCCTGTTTACACCGTGCTTTTGCTTGGTTTTTCGATGAGGCTTTGGTGGGGCTTCGAAGAGGCTTTGGTGAAGCTTCAATGGGACTTTGGTGGGGCTTTGGTGAGGCTTTCGGTGAGGCTTCGTGGGGCTTCAGTGGGGGCTTCAAGCGAGCTTTGCCATAGACTTCTATGGAGGCTTTGAAGATGCTTTGAAGCACCACTGAAGCTACATGGGTTATAATTTTTGAAGCAAAGCCAAAGCAAAGCAAAACAGGTGTAAACAGGACTGTAAGCTAACCATTTTATTTAGTGACAGTGACTAGCATTCAGAGAGCTTTTAAGCCTTGTTTTGAAGCAAGTATAAACTAGCCGTTAATGTGTGTTGAAGCCGAAGCAAGTGTAAATGAGCCCTTAGCCCTTAGATCTAAAAATCTGTGAACAACTTGCTGCTGTATTTTGGCATTAAAGGGAAAGCACACCAATATTCATATAAAAATAGATAATGCTTTATTACAACGTAATAAAATATGAGTGGCTAATAAGCCATTAAAACAAGTACAAAAAGTCACACAATGATAAGTCCAGCTGCCAACTCATTGACCACTCTTTAAGTATTGGTACTCTAACTGTAATAACAATATCTGGTGTGGCCATGAATCCTCATGTGTCAAGGCGTTTCCTGTTTCTGCTTCTTCAGGACGCATGGGAAGCTAGCAGCAATGACTAAATATGCAAAAAAGGTAAAATCATATACATAATATGATGTTTCAATTACATAGAAGTGACCTTATATGGTTTATCTTGTGTATTCCTTAATTTACAATCAGGCTATACAATAGGCACCTTACGTGTGTGTACAACGAAGGCATGGAGGATACCCCTGGACGGGCACCAGAGCACAAGGAGACCAGGCAAGCAGCCAACTCACTTATGGCATTACTTGATGTTATCTTTATTCTGTATGTATAGATGTTATACTTGGAGATACCGGAATTCAGTTGGGGGTGCGTGACAACTTAATGGTATATTCAACCTCAAATCTCTCCTTTTGATAGGTATAGGCAAATGTCTGGCCTCCATGTTGTTGGTCTTTTCTCTTCTTTTTTTAAATATAACTATGACTCTATTCTATTATTGCATTAATAGGAGGAATTTTCTATATGTAATATTGTGTGCTGCTCGCTTGGTCTCCTTGTGTTTCGATGCCTGTCCAAGGATATGCTCTATGCCTTCCATGTTCACACACGTAAGGTCCTTATTGCATAGCCTAATTTTAAATTAAGGAATACACAAGAAAAATGGTATAAGATCACTGCTATGTAATTGAGACATCATATTATGTATATGTTTTCCCCTTTTTTTGCATATTAAAGCTGGCCATACACCTATAGATTATCTGCAGATTTTCTATGGTTAAATGGAAAAAGTGCAACAGATTTCTCCATGTTCGCTAAACTGTGTAGATGGAGGAATCTCCCACTTTTTCCATCTAACAATAGAAAATCTGCAGATAATCCATAGGTGTATGGCCAGCTTTAGTCATCGCTGCTAGATTCTCATGCGTCCTGCAGAAGTGGAAATAGGAAATGCGTTGACACATGAGGACTCACGGTCACACCATATATGGTAGTGTTGTGAGATACTAATTCGAGTACCAATACTAGACCTATCATTGTGTGACTTTTTGTTCATGTTTTTAATGTCTTATTAGCCACACATATTTTATTCTGTTGTAATAAAGCATTATCTATTTGTATATGAATATTGGTGTGTTTCCCTTTGCCAGTAAAGTCTACTTGTTTTTTTAAAAAATTTTGTATACTATCTTCACTAACTACAGTCAGTGGTTTTTACCAACAATAATGCTATTCCATTAGCTCCACTGAGTGCTGTCAGAATGTATAGCTGGAAGCTGCACTTCTGCCTCCCAGCTGCATTAGAACTGGGTTTATTATTTACCCCAGTTCCATTGTTATTCCTTCTTTTTCTTCCTTTGCTTAGCTGTTCATAAAGTATAGCTGCGGCATCATCCTTGGGCTGTTTTTGTATGGATGGACCAGCAGAGGGAAAGGCACAACACCTGAGGAGAAGAGATAAGGCCTGTGACAATGTTGCATCAGTCAAAAGATCCATGACAGATATATATATATATATATATATATACATATATATATATATATATATATATATATATATATATATTACTATATATAGATTTTTAAAGGAAAGTTGGGGAGTAATATTCATGACAATTCCCTGCAATGAATTCTCACCTCTGGTGGTCAGAGAGGGATGTGGGAAATTTTTGCATGGGAGTACAGGCTTACCCCACTTTTAAGTACACAATGTTTTTTTTTTACTACAGCTGGAAAGTGCAAAATCAGGCTCACTTCTGCATAGAAACCAATGAGCTTCTAACCCCAGATCGTTCAATTAAGCTTTGGTAATAAAACCTGGAAGCTCATTGGTTTCTATGCAGAAGTGAGCCTGATTTTGCACTTTCCAGCTTTAGTAAATAAACCCCATTGTGTACTTAAAAATGGGGTATGCCTGTACAGGCTCCAGAGGCAAATTTGTGATGTTTGTAATGCTAATTTATCAGTTCAGAGATAGGGTGAGGATTGGTGTTTGGCCATATTTAATGCAGCTCCTGAAGTACAGCCTCTGTACAACTCAAGGTACTCCTGGAGTTCATGTAACTCCACTTGAGAACTTATACAAGATAATGAATTGCAATGTAAAAATTCAAAGCACCTATACTACTATATACAAATACTGTGCATACTCAATTCATATAGAAAGAAAGGAGACTGGATCCCAATAGCTAAGAACCCATCCGTTTTCATAA
Organism: Lithobates sylvaticus; assembly: GCA_028564925.1. NCBI lineage: Eukaryota > Metazoa > Chordata > Amphibia > Anura > Ranidae > Lithobates > Lithobates sylvaticus. The sequence goes on from CM053030.1 coordinate 381,968,856, forward strand.
CTGCTGTTGGCAGAAAAAGTTAGCTGCCTGTTTTCTTTTTTCTTTCTGCTTAGCACATTAAAACTGGCGTTCTTTCAAGAATGTCACTGTTTGAAATAGCTTACAGCAAAAAGGAGGAGATTACGTTTTCCCATAAAACCAGTGTCTGGCTAATTTTGCGTATGCATAGAAAGTAAAATCCATACAAAATTCAGGCTGTTGTAATAACTATTTCCCAACTATGTATCTGGAGGAGACTGTGCCGGGATTTGTGAATCATTTTCCAGTCTGGTTTTATAACCTGAAAAATGGTGGAGCACCATCTTTGTGTAGTTCATGTCTCTGTTCCTTTGCACCCGAAAGTGTATTGGCAGCATCAGCCAGATTAGCTTGGCCGTAAACGGGTTCGTGAGTTCATGGTTCAGAGCTCCTGTTTAACATTTCCATCAAAGGAAAAGTCCTATCTTTTGAGAGTTATGTTTAATGATTTAAATTTCCAAAATTTCATAAATAAATACCTAAAATATGTGTTCACATCTATTTTTAGGATGTCTACAGATAGGAAAGAAATGATGATAGCTGTTGCAATAATTGCATAAAATAATATTGTTTTATTTATTTTGGAAAATGTGAAAACAATTGTCTTAATCTGGCCTGTTGGCTGCTCAGTGCTGGTAGGATGTGATGCATACTTGGCCTATGTGACAAGGTTCCATCGATATTACATAACGTGTTTTGAAACTGAAACTGGACGCGTTTTCTGGGACCCCTAAAAAATAAAAACAGACCAGGTTTAAAATGTATTGAATAATGTTAACAGAATCCAGTCACACACCACATTATTGATGAACCCGTTGACACGAGAACCAGCTCAGTGTGGCTTTGACACAAGTAAAAAAATGTAGAACCAAGCATACAGTAGAGTGGTCTTATGATTCCAGAAAAAGAAGGGATGGCACGTCACTGGGAGTTTGCTTCAGAGTCAGCGGGAGAGATAAACACAGCATGTTTTCAAGAAGAGAACTTTCCCCAGCAGAGATTGATAAGGCTCCATTCACACCTGAGCGTAGCGATTTACTGGTGTTTTCAGGCATTTTTTTAAGCTTTTTTGCAGCTTCAAGGAGACGGAGAGGAAATAGAGGTAGAGATGTACAATCCGGATGGGTCGAAATATGATCAAATGATTTGAATTCTGTGCGAAGAATAGATGGTTGTTAAGCAGTGGACCGGGAAGCCAGCTGCCACGTCCTTAACAACCGATGGTGTCATCAGCTGTCAGCAGGCTTCCCCACTGACAGCTGAATGTAAAAAAAAGAATGCAATTAAAAAAACAACCCCCTATTTATACCAGGCCCTTCAGGTCTGGTATGGATTTTAAAGGAAACCCCACACCAAAATGTAAAAAATAAAACGACGTGGCCCCAAATCTATACCAGACCCTTATCCGAGCATGCAGCCCGGCAGGCCAGGAAAGGGGTGGGGAAGAGGGAGCGCAATTCCGAACCATACCTGGCCACATGCCCTCAACATAGGGGGGTGCTTTGGGGCAAGGGGGCTCTGCCCCCCCCACCCCAAAGAATGTTGATGGGGACAAGGGGCTCTTCCCAGCAACCCTAGGCTGTGGTTGTGGGGGTCTGGGGGTGGGGGGTCTTATCAGAATCTGGAAGCCCCCCTTAATAAGGGGGCCCCCATATCCCAGCCCCCCATGTGAACATACAGTATCTCACAAAAGTGAGTACACTCCACATTTTTGTAAATATGTTATTATATCTTTTCATGTGACAACACTCAAGAAATGACACTTTGTTACAATGTAAAGTAGTGAGTGTACAGCTTGTATAACAGTGTAAATTTGCTGTCTCCTCACAAAAACTCAACACACAGCCATTAATGTCTAAACCGCTGGCAACAAAAGTGAGTACACCCCTAAGTGAAAATGTCCAAATTGGACCCAATTAGCCATTTTCCCTCCCCGGTGTCATGTGACTCATTAGTGTTACAAGGTCTCAGGCATGAATGGGGAGTAGGTGTGTTAAATTTGGTGTTATCGCTTTTGGTGTTATCGCTCTCACTCTCCCATCCCATGGCACCTCATGGCAAAGAACTCTAAAAAATGTTTGTTCTACATAAAGATGGCCTAGGCTATAAGAAGAATGCCAAGACACTGAAACTGAGCTGCAGCACGGTGGCCAAGACCATACAGCGGTTTAACAGGACATGTTCCACTTAGAACGTGGTCGACTAAAGAAATTGAATGCATGTGCACAGCGTCATATTCTGAGGTTGTCTTTGGGAAATAGACATATGAGTGCTACCAGTATTGCTGCAGAGGTTGAAGGGGTGGGGGGTCAGACTGTCAGTGCTCCGACCATATGCCGCACACTGCATCAAATTGGTCTGCATGGCTGTCATCCCAGAATGAAGCCTCTTCTAAAGAAGATGCACAAGAAACCCCACAAAAAGTTTGCTGAAGACAAGCAGACTAAGGACATGGATTGCTGGAACCATGTCCTGTGGTCTGATGAGACCAAGATAAACTTATTTGGTTCAGATGGTTTCAAGCGTGTGTGGCGGCAACCAGGTGAGGAGTAAAAAGACAAGTGTGTCTTGCCTACAGTCAGGCATGGTGGTGGGAGTGTCATGGTCTGGGGCTGCATGAGTGCTGCCGGCACTGGGAAACTACAGTTCATTGAGGGAACCATAAATGCCAACATGTACTGTGACATACTGAAGAGGACTCCAGTGGAAACCTGTGAAGCTCTGGTGAACTCCATGCCCACGAGGGTTAAGGTAGTGCTGGAAAATAATGGTGGTCACACAAATATTGATACTTTGAGTCCAATTTGGACATTTTCACTTAGGGGTGTTCTCACTTTTGTCCCCAGCGGTTTAGACATTAATGGCTGTGTGTTGAGGTTTTAAGGGGATTTTAAGGGGACAGCAAATTTACACTGTTATAACAAGATGTACACTCACTAATTTACATTGTAGTAAAGTGTAATTTCTTCAGTGTTGTTACATGAAAAGATAGAATAAAATATTTACAAAAATGTGAGGGGTGTACTCACTTTTGTGAGATACTGTAGTACCCCTACCCATTTGCCAAAAAAGTGAATAAACACACAAGGGTTTTTGATAGGGCTGTTACTGATTGAAATTTTCGTGTGTTCGATTTTTTTTAATTGATTAATCGACTAATTTCGATTAATTATAACGCACATACAGATCCAACTACTTTTAGCTGATCTCCTTGCATTGCAACTCTGCATTAGTCTGTGGTAAATGTGGTATACACTATATTCAATCACCCAACACTAGTTAGTTCCCACAATCCATGACTTAACTTCACAGTTCACACAAATACGTTTTTAAATTCAAACTGTAAAACTGACTTAAGTCATTTTTTTCCCACAGTAGCGTGACAATCCCTCCACCTCCGGTCTAACTAATCACTCTCACCTTATGGCATGGACCCCTGTGCTGGTCATGCAAGCGGGTATCAAAAGGGTTAACACGGACCATAAACTTCTCTCACGTCTCCTTAGATCTCAGCAAGGAAGCCAGGTCATGGGTAGAAAGAAAAGATCTAAGTGCTCACCGCTTAAGTATAAGATTAAATTTTTGTGTTCAAACACAAACTACTCGCATAAAGATGATAAAAACACAGCATGTAAAGCCGACAATCGTGTAAGTTCCGTAGGGCAGCAGCGGGTGACGTCATGCGTAGCTCCTCCCCCCTACGCGTTACGTTCAATCAGAATTTCGACATCACCAGACTCCTCCCCCTTCCCTTCGTTAGCAGACGGAGGCACTTGGGGAAGGGGGAGGAGTCCGGTGACATTGATGTCTTTGACGTCACCCAACGGAACTCCCTGAAGACCCAGAAGCTGGCGGAGAGGTGAGTACCGATCAAAAGAATTTTGATCGATCAAAAAAATTTACGATTAATAGAGGAATTAATCTTAAATTTACACAGCCCTAGTTTTTGACAATGCCTTTATTAAAAAATAAATCGGTTCCCTGATGTAGATCCATCGTCAATCACACTGCCCGCAACCACCGCCGGACCTGAAAAAAAGGAAAAAAAAAAAAAGCTCCATCCGTGACAAAGTCTAACCACAGACTGTCCGCTCCTCTGTAGGATATTTCTTAAATAGCTAAGGGGTGGAGTCACCCAATGATGTCAGTGGGTGACCCCACCCCCATGTGATGTCACTGAGCCAGCATGCACTGGTTGGTGATGTCACAAGGAGGCGGGGTCATCCAGTTGTGATCAAATACCACCAAAAGAAAGCTCTATTTTTGTAAAGAAAATGATAACAATTTCATTTGCATACAGCTAAACTAGCACAGTGCTTAATAGCAAACAATGGCTTGGTCATGAAGGGGGTAAAACCTTCCTGAGGTCAAGTGGTTAAAGTTTCTTCATGCAATAAATCTTAAAAAGACATCTCCTAGACTGTGTTAATTGGAGCCTGTATGAATGGTCTGGTGCTTGCAGGAATGGGCAGCCTCTGTACTATTAGGGAAGAACCAACTATTACCAGCGGCCTCTTAAGGTGTAACGCTACATAAGGAAAAGATACACATTTGCTAGTATATAATATGGATAAGCATAAAAAAAATGCCTGGGAGATAATACAAACATTTTTTAAATAGGTACTTTTCCTACCATGTATAGTTGATACAAAAAATGTGTTTCAAGAGTCTTACCCATTTATCAAAGTTTATATAAATAATTACTGCTTTAATTACAAGTAGGGATGAGCCGAACACCCCCGGGTTCGGTTCGAACCAGAACCTTCGAACGGACCGAAAGTTCGCGCGAATTTTCGAACCTATACGTTATAATGGACGCGAACGTTCGAAATCAAAAGTGCTAATTACAACGGCCAATATGCATGTTAATGTCATAAAACAGGTTTGGGGACCCGGGTCCTGCCCCAGGGGACATATATCAATGCAAAAAGAACTTTTAAAAACTAACGTTTTTTCGGGAGCAGTCATTTTAATGATGCATAAAGTGAAAAAAAAAAAGTGACATTTTCCTTTAAATATGGTACCTGGGGGTGTCCAAAGTATGCCTGTGAAGTGGCATGTGTTTCCCGTGTTTAGAACTGTCCTTGCACAAAATGACATTTGTAAAGGAAAAAAAGAAGCCATTTAAAACCACTTGCGGCTTTAGGTTTGATCTTAAGTAGAATCTGAACAGGTACATTATGAAGTGTAGCTCCATCCCAAAAAAATCTATTTTTAAGCTTTTTGGAGAACATAGGGAGGGGTTATCACCCCTGTAACATTTGCTGTCTTTGCACATCTGTTCAGAACATGTCACCTCACTTTCCGTCCCAATGACAAATGTTTTTGGAAAAAGTGGGGTTTTAATTGAAACAAGGATTGGTGATAAAGTATCAGTAGAGAGGAGATACCTTTTTCCCAAATTAAATCTAACAGGATAGAATTTCCCTTCCTAGGGTAGATTTCCTCTCACTTCCTGTTTTCTCTTTCCATTTTCAAGTAGGAGTCGTTTGTAAGTTGGATGTTTGAAAGTAGGGGCCTGGCGTATATACTCTGCAGAAATTTGCCCTATTAGATGTTGGTGTAGCCACAAGACTGGTGGGCACAGGAATGGGCCCTGCTGTGAGTTAATAGATCAAGATTTGTAATTGCATGCACCTGTTGAACAGGGCAGAAAAATTGGGCCTTTGGCGGGGGTGGTGGTGGACGGTGTTGCCACAAGACTGTAGGCCCTCATAGTTACTCTTGGTGGGCGCAGGAATGGGCCCTGCTGTGAGTTATTAGATCAAGATTTGTAATTGCAAGCACCTGATGAACAGGGCAGAAAAATTGGGCCTTTGGCGGTGGTGGTGGACGTGTTGCCACAAGACTGCAGGCCCTCATAGTTACTCTTGGTGGGCGCAGGAATGGGCCCTGCTGTGAACTATTAGATCAAGATTTGTAATTACCCGCCCCTGTTAAACAGGGGCTGAAAAATTGTGCCTTAGGCACTGGTGCTGGTGCCACAACACTGCAACCCGGCCCTCACAGATACTGTACTTGGAGCACAGCAGTCACACGTGTTGCGAAGCATTTTTTTAAAAAAATTGTAAGTACACGCCCCTGTTAAACAGGGGCTGAAAAATTGTGCCTTAGGCACTGGTGCCACAACACTGCAACACGGCCCTCACAGAGACTGTACTTGGAGCACAGCAGTCACACGTGTTGCGAAGCATTTTTTTAAAAAATTGTAAGTACACGCCCCTGTTAAACAGGGGCTGAAAAATTGTGCCTTAGGCACTGGTGCCACAACACTGCAACACGGCCCTCACAGAGACTGTACTTGGAGCACAGCAGTCACACGTGTTGCGAAGCATTTTTTAAAAAAATTGTAAGTACACGCCCCTGTTAAACAGGGGCTGAAAAATTGTGCCTTAGGCACTGGTGCTGGTGCCACAACACTGCAACACGGCCCTCACAGAGACTGTACTTGGAGCACAGCAGTCACACGTGTTGCGAAGCATTTTTTTTAAAAATTGTAAGTACACGCCCCTGTTAAACAGGGGCTGAAAAATTGTGCCTTAGGCACTGGTGTGGTGGCATGGATCATTGAGGAGGAGGAAGAGGATAGTCAGTGAACATAAGAGGACAGTCACTCAGCATCAGCATAGGCAGTCTTGAAGGGATGTGACATTAAAAATTATTCGGTTATATCCGCCTCAGGTGCCTGGTAGCTGGTGGTGATCCAAGACTGATTCATTTTGATGAAGGTCAGTCGATCAACCGAGGCGGTGGACAGGCGCACCCTATGATCAGTCACAAATCCTCCAGCAGCACTGAATGTGCGTTCGGAAAGAACGCTGGAGGCAGGACAGGCCAGTAGCTCAATTGCATACTGTGCAAGCTCTGGCCAGTGATCCATCCTCAGGACCCAGTAAGCCAGAGGATTTTCGGTGGGAAAGGTGTCCAAGTCTGACCTTGCCCCAAGGTATTCCTGCACCATGTATATCAGACGCTGGCGATGGTTGCTGGAACCGATCATACCTTGGGGCTGCGGACTAAAAAATTGTCTGAACGCATCGGTCAGACGTCCACCTTCCCCACCGCTCCTTCTGCCACTGACCGAAGCCTCAGCAACTCGTCGCCCAGGACCAGGAGTTTGTAGCCTCCCAGTTTCTGGGAACGCGTTGCACAGACCTTTCTGCAAGGCCTCCCTGAGATGTCTCATCCTCTGCTCCCTCTGCGACGGCAAGATAAGGTCCGCAACCTTACCCTTGTACCGCGGATCAAGGAGAGTGGCCAGCCAGTAATGGTCCCTCTCCTTGATCCGAAGAACACGAGGATCCTTCCGCAGGCTTTGCAGGATCAGGGAGGCCATGCAGCGTAGGTTAGCTGAGGCATTCGGTCCGGAGTCTTCTGGGTCACTGAGGATGACATGATCGCCAGCCACCTCCTCCCAGCCACGTACAAGTCCACTGGCTTGTTGGGACTGTACATCATCCCTAAAAGACTGCTGCTGCTGATGCTGAGTGCCAGGCTCCACCTCCATGCTCACACAATCCTCCTCCTCCTCCTCCTCCTCCTCCTCCTCATCCTCTTCCTGTGTGATGGGTGGGACAGAAGGAACACTGTCCGGATAAAGGGGGCCTTGAGAGGCAAGGAAGTCCTCCTCTTCCTGCCTCTGTTCTGCCTCAAGTGCCCTGTCCATGATCCCACGCAGCGTATGCTCCAACAGGTGGACAAGAGGGACAGTGTCACTGATGCATGCACTGTCACTGCTCACCATCCTCGTGGCCTCCTCAAATGGTGAGAGGACAGTGCATGCATCCCTGATCATGCTCCACTGACGTGGGGAAAAAAAACCAAGCTCCCCTGACCCTGTCCTGGTGCCGTAGTCGCAAAGGTACTCATTGATGGCCCTCTGCTGCGTGTGCAGTCGCTGCAGCATGGCCAACGTTGAGTTCCACCTGGTGGGCATGTCAGATATTAGGCGGTTCTTGGGCAGGTTCAGCTCCTTTTGCAGCTCAGTCAGCCGAGCACTGGCATTATAAGATCGGCGGAAATGCACACAGACTTTCCTGGCCTGCCTCAGGACATCCTGTAAGCCTGGGAACCTGCCCAAGAACCGCTGCACCACCAGGTTGAGGACGTGAGCCATGCAGGGCACATGGGTGAGCTGCCCCTGTCGCAGGGCGGAGAGGAGGTTGGTGCCATTGTCAGAAACGACCATTCCTGGCTTAAGCTGACGTGGCGTCAACCACCTCTCGGCCTGCCCCTGCAGAGCTGCCAGAACCTCTGGCCCAGTGTGGCTCCTGTCCCCCAAACACACCAGCGCAAGCACGGCATGGCATCTTTTTGCCTGCGTACTTGCGTAGCCCCTTGTACGCCTACGGAGCACCGCTGGTTCCAAGGACAGAGCACTGGAGGAAGAAGAAGAGGAGGGGGGTGGAGGAGAGGGTGTGTCACAACCAGTAGCAGTAGTCGCGTTTTGGAGGCGTGGTGGCGGAACAACCTCCAACACTACTGCACCTTGTCCTGCATCCCTCCCAGCTGCCAATAGAGTGACCCAATGGGCCGTGAAAGAAAGGTACCGTCCCTGTCCATGCCTGCTGGACCATGAGTCAGCGGTAATATGCACCTTACCGCTGACCGCCCTGTCCAGCGAGGCATGGACATTGCCCTCCACATGCCGGTAGAGAGACGGAATCGCCTTCCGCGAGAAAAAGTGGCGTTTGGGAACCTGCCACTGAGGAACCGCACATTGAACAAACTCACGGAAGGGGGCCGAGTCTACCAACTGAAAAGGCAGCAGTTGAAGTGCTAGCAATTTAGCAAGGCTAGCATTCAACCGCTGGGCATGTGGATGGCTGGGAGTGTACTTCTTTCTACGGTCCAGCAGCTGGGGCAGGGAAATTTGCCTGCTGCATTCGGACGTCGGTGTACTGCAAGTACTTGGTTGTGACACACCGAATTCTACACCTTCAGTCCTCTCAGAGCAGCTTTCAGAGAGGACTGAAGGTGTAGTGGGGATGGAGATCCCAGCTGAGGAGGAGCAAGGAGAGGTCCGCTTAGTTCTTTGGTGTGGGTCTTTTATGTGTGCCTGCCAACGAGCTGCATGGCAGGTCGCCATATGTCTGGTCATGCTTGTGGTGCCCAAGCGGCTGATGTTTTGGCCACGCGAGATACGCTTGAGACAAATATTGCAAATAGCAGTGGTGCGATCTGCTGCACTCGTCTCAAAAAAGGCCCACACCAAAGAACTTTTCTGATAACGTGCAGAGGCAGCGCCCTGCACAGGCGGAGCTCTGCGGTGTTGTACAGTTGCTGTGCTGGCCTCTACCTGGCCTCCAGGGGGCATCCTGCCTCGTTGGACATGTGACGCCGCATCCTCCTCCTCCTCGTCCTCCTCCTCATCCTCTCTCCCTTGAGGCACCCACGTGGAGTCAGTGACCTCATCATCCCCTCCCTCTTCACCACTAGAGCAAACCTGGCAGTAAGCTGCAGCTGGTGGAACTGTACTGCCAGATTCCTCAAGCTGGGTATCGTCATCCGAGCCTTCGAATCGTTGGGCATCCTCCTGGAGCATGTACCCAACACTGTGCTCAAAGAGTTCGGGGGACTCTCAGGAGGACATGGTGGGTCTAGGGAAGGGGTGGCTGATGATGCTCTGTCAGTACCCTGAGCCTGGGTGAGAGAGGATGAGGAGGATGAGGAGGGCTTGGTCATCCATTCTACCAAGCCTTCAGCATGATGCGGCTCCACATGTCCAGCTGCCGAAAACAAAGACGCGCGTGTCCCATGGCCACGTGCTGATGACGATGCACGACCACGTCCACGTCCACGGCCACGTCCACTAGAAACAGAGCCTGCCTGCCCTGTGTTCTTGGCTCTGCACGCTCTGCCTCCCCTTGGCGGTCTTCCAGCCATTGTAGTCGGTAGTCCTGTGGGTGCTGCTGAGAAGAAAATATAGGAGCTCTGTGTGATGCCACTAACACACTAGAAGTCCTATGGGTGCTTCTGCAAAGAAAATAGAGGAGCTCTGTGTGATGCCACTAACACACTAGAAGTCCTGTGGGTGCTTATGCAAAGAAAATAGAGGAGCTCTGTGTGATGCCACTAACACACTAGAAGTCCTATGGGTGCTTCTGCAAAGAAAAATAGAGGAGCTCTGTGTGATGCCACTAACACACTAGAAGTCCTGTGGGTGCTTCTGCAAAGAAAATAGAGGAGCTCTGTGTGGTGCCACTAACACACTAGAAGTCCTGTGGGTGCTTATGCAAAGAATATATAGGAGCTCTGTGTGATGCCACTAACACACTAGAAGTCCTATGGGTGCTTCTGCAAAGAAAATAGAGGAGCTCTGTGTGATGCCACTAACACACTAGAAGTCCTGTGGGTGCTTCTGCAAAGAAAATAGAGGAGCTCTGTGTGGTGCCACTAACACACTAGAAGTCCTGTGGGTGCTTATGCAAAGAATATATAGGAGCTCTGTGTGATGCCACTAACACACTAGAAGTCCTATGGGTGCTTCTGCAAAGAAAATAGAGGAGCTCTGTGTGATGCCACTAACACACTAGAAGTCCTGTGGGTGCTGCTGAGAAGAATATATAGGAGCTCTGTGTGATGCCACTAACACACTAGAAGTCCTATGGGTGCCTCTGCAAAGAAAATAGAGGAGCTCTGTGTGATGCCACTAACACACTAGAAGTCCTGTGGGTGCTTCTGCAAAGAAAATAGAGGAGCTCTGTGTGGTGCCACTAACACACTAGAAGTCCTGTGGGTGCTTCTGCAAAGAAAATAGAGGAGCTCTGTGTGGTGCCACTAACACACTAGAAGTCCTGTGGGTGCTTATGCAAAGAATATATAGGAGCTCTGTGTGATGCCACTAACACACTAGAAGTCCTATGGGTGCTTCTGCAAAGAAAATAGAGGAGCTCTGTGTGATGCCACTAACACACTAGAAGTCCTGTGGGTGCTTCTGCAAAGAAAATAGAGGAGCTCTGTGTGGTGCCACTAACACACTAGAAGTCCTGTGGGTGCTTATGCAAAGAATATATAGGAGCTCTGTGTGATGCCACTAACACACTAGAAGTCCTATGGGTGCTTCTGCAAAGAAAATAGAGGAGCTCTGTGTGATGCCACTAACACACTAGAAGTCCTGTGGGTGCTGCTGAGAAGAATATATAGGAGCTCTGTGTGATGCCACTAACACACTAGAAGTCCTATGGGTGCCTCTGCAAAGAAAATAGAGGAGCTCTGTGTGATGCCACTAACACACTAGAAGTCCTGTGGGTGCTTCTGCAAAGAAAATAGAGGAGCTCTGTGTGGTGCCACTAACACACTAGAAGTCCTGTGGGTGCTTATGCAAAGAAAATAGAGGAGCTCTGTGTGATGGGGACTAACACACTTCAAGTCCTATAGGTGCTTCTGGGAACAAAATATAGCTCTGTGTGTGTAATGGGACTAACACACTTCAAGTCCTATAGGTGCTTCTGGGAACAAAATATAGCTCTGTGTGTGTAATGGGACTAACACACTTCAAGTCCTATAGGTGCTTCTGGGAACAAAATATAGCTCTTTGTGTGTAATGGGACTAACACACTTCAAGTCCTATAGGTGCTTCTGGGAACAAAATATAGCTCTGTGTGTGTAATGGGACTAACACACTTCAAGTCCTATAGGTGCTTCTGGGAACAAAGTATAGCTCTTTGTGTGTAATGGGACTAACACACTTCAAGTCCTATAGGTGCTTCTGGGAACAAAATATAGCTCTGTGTGTGTAATGGGACTAACACACTTCAAGTCCTATAGGTGCTTCTGGGAACAAAATATAGCTCTGTGTGTGTAATGGGACTAACACACTTCAAGTCCTATAGGTGCTTCTGGGAACAAAATATAGCTCTTTGTGTGTAATGGGACTAACACACTTCAAGTCCTATAGGTGCTTCTGGGAACAAAATATAGCTCTGTGTGTGTAATGGGACTAACACACTTCAAGTCCTATAGGTGCTTCTGGGAACAAAATATAGCTCTTTGTGTGTAATGGGACTAACACACTTCAAGTCCTATAGGTGCTTCTGGGAACAAAATATAGCTCTGTGTGTGTAATGGGACTAACACACTTCAAGTCCTATAGGTGCTTCTGGGAACAAAGTATAGCTCTTTGTGTGTAATGGGACTAACACACTTCAAGTCCTATAGGTGCTTCTGGGAACAAAAATATAGCTCTGTGTGTGTAATGGGACTAACACACTTCAAGTCCTATAGGTGCTTCTGGGAACAAAGTATAGCTCTTTGTGTGTAATGGGACTAACACACTTCAAGTCCTATAGGTGCTTCTGGAACAAAATATAGCTCTTTGTGTGTAATGGGACTAACACACTTCAAGTCCTATAGGTGCTTCTGGGAACAAAATATAGCTCTGTGTGTGTAATGGGACTAACACACTTCAAGTCCTATAGGTGCTTCTGGGAACAAAATATAGCTCTGTGTGTGTAATGGGACTAACACACTTCAAGTCCTATAGGTGCTTCTGGGAACAAAATATAGCTCTGTGTGTGTAATGGGACTAACACACTTCAAGTCCTATAGGTGCTTCTGGGAAGAAAATATAGCTCTGTGTGTGTAATGGGACTAACACACTTCAAGTCCTATAGGTGCTTCTGGGAACAAAATATAGCTCTGTGTGTGTAATGGGACTAACACACTTCAAGTCCTATAGGTGCTTCTGGGAAGAAAATATAGCTCTGTGTGTGTAATGGGACTAACACACTTCAAGTCCTATAGGTGCTTCTGGGAAGAAAATATAGCTCTGTGTGTGTAATGGGACTAACACACTTCAAGTCCTATAGGTGCTTCTGGGAACAAAATATAGGAGCTCTGCCTGCCTGCCACGAACACACTACAAGTCCTATAGGTGCTTCTGGTAACAAAATATAGGAGCTCTGCCTGCCTGCCACTAACACACTACAAGTCCTATAGGTGCTTCTGGTAACAAAATATAGGAGCTCTGCCTGCCTGCCACTAACACACTACAAGTCCTATAGGTGCTTCTGGTAACAAAATATAGGAGCTCTGCCTGCCTGCCACTAACACACTACAAGTCCTATAGGTGCTTCTGGTAACAAAATATAGGAGCTCTGCCTGCCTGCCACGAACACACTACAAGTCCTATAGGTGCTTCTGGTAACAAAATATAGGAGCTCTGCCTGCCTGCCACTAACACACTACAAGTCCTATAGGTGCTTCTGGTAACAAAATATAGGAGCTCTGCCTGCCTGCCACGAACACACTACAAGTCCTATAGGTGCTTCTGGTAACAAAATATAGGAGCTCTGCCTGCCTGCCACGAGCACACTACAAGCCCCTCTTTGTCAATCAATCTTTGTAACTGAATCTATCTAACTCAATCTCTGTAAGTGAATCTATCTAACTATCTCAATGCAGCAGAGTGTCACAGAATCTGCCTGCTCAATCTGCGCCGGAACAGCATGTGACCGGCGCAGACGGCGTGGCGGCGTTTTATAGGGGGGGGGCGTGTACTACAGCCCCTGAGCTGTAATTGGCTACAGGCGTCCTGCCTGTAGCCAATTATGGCTCTTCGATTTTCCGGGGCTGTGATTGGCCAAGCATGCGGGGTCACAGTGCATGCTTGGCCAATCATCAGCCAGCAATGCACTGCGTCGGCCGCGCCGGCCGCAATGCATTGCGGGGCCGCGCCCATAACACGAACGTGATGCGAGCGGCCAAAATAGTTCTGGGCTCGCAGAGCGAGCGAACGCCCGGTGCTCGATGCGAACGTGGGTTCGCATCGAGCACCGGGCCCATCCTTAATTACAAGTGCAAATTCCATACCAGTTTGCTCACTATAGTCACACCATAGTTATGATTGCTTCTTAGACAAAGTTACCACTTCAAAAGGCATCTCACAGCCTGGCTTGTCAACAAGCATGCTTCTAGCGTGAAATCTTTCTGCTTGATCTTCTTCCCGGTTTTATCTGTGTTGTGATTATTACAAAGAATGTATGGTTTATAAAAGTTTCTAAGAAGAGCTACAGCACATTTGTTTACTTCTACAGCTTTCCTACAATCAAATATTTTTTAACTGTCTTGTTACTATAGAAACTTGATTTTGAATTGAGGAAGAGTCCACTGAAAAAGAGGAAGGCATGAAATTAATTAATTGATTCAAGGATAAGAAGGGTTGTTTTAAAGTGGACCTGTACCTGTATGCCTAGGCATAGCCTGTGAGATGCAGCTACTGCAGGAGCACAGCATTCAGGAAGCTGTGGGTACCACGCCTGCTGAAAACAATAGCAAGCAGTGGGGATTCCTCCACCCATTTTCTCATGGGTGGGCAATCGGGCTGAACTAGAAAGAAATTGAACCTTGTATGCTTAGCTTAAAGCATAAACAAAATCTGATCACAATAAACCAAAAGTGCCTTTAAATCAATTTCTATATTACATTTAACCACTTCAATACCGCACACCGTCATATGACATCCTTGCCTTTGTGCGGGGATATCTGAATGATGCCTGCAGCTACAGGCATCATTTAGATATCATTATTTGCAGGGGGTGATTCTGTGCACGATAACAATGATCATAGCGGCAGTTCCATCGCTTGATCGTTCTTATAGGTGACGGGATAGGACGATGCTTCTCCGGGCTCTCCCGTGCCATCGGGGGCCCGGAGAAAGAATCGGACGCCGCCGGAAGACGATCATAGAGATTTCCGGTGACCAGATGGTCGCCAGTCATCTCTATGACCGTCGGAGGCCCAGGCGTGCCGTTATGATCATATCGGCAGTTCCATCGCTTGATCGTTCTTATAGGTGACGGAACGGGGCGTCCCCCCCACCTGCCGCCATCCAGTGCTTCTCTGGGCTCACCCATGCCATCGGGGGCCCGGAGAAAGAATCAGACGCCGCCATATGACGATCATAGAGATTTCCGGTGACCAGATGGTCACCAGTCATTTCTATGACCGTTGGAGGCCCGGGCGTGACGTTATGACGTCACACCCGGACCCCGCATGTAAACAAAGCCGCGATCATGGCTTTCAGAATGAGATCAGTCTTATTGGCCCCCGCATCTCTCCATAAAGAGGACCTGTCATGATAGATCCCTATTACAAGGGATCATTCCTTGTAATAGGAATAAAAGTGATCAAAAAAAAATTTAATATAAATTAAAAATAAAGTAAAATAAAATAAAAAAAGCAAACACAAGCATAAGTCCCGCCCACATATGTAAACGCCATTCAAACCACACATGTGAGGCATCGCCGCGTGCGTTAGAGAAAGAGCAACAATTCTAGCACCTCCTAAACCTCCTCTGTAACTCTAAACTAGTAACCTGTAAAACATTTTAAAGCGTAGCCTATTAAGATTTTTAAGTACCGAAGTTTGATGCCATTCCATGAGTGTGCGCAATTTTAAAGCGTGACATGTTGGGTATCTATTTACTCGGTGTAACATTATCTTTCACATTATACCAAAAAATTGGGCTAACTTTTTTTTTTCCATTTTATTCCCTAGGGTGTCTGCTAAAAAAACATATATAATGTTTGGGGGTTCTGAGTAATTTTCTAGCAAAGAAATTATAATTTTTACATGTAGGAGAGGAGTGCCAGAATAGGCCCGGAATTGAAGTGGTTAAACTCATGCATCAATTCATTTATGCATCATTTGGTTTGTGCACAAATGCGTTTTCTAAAAAATACTCCAAGCATCTCTCCCATTGGCCATATCTAGTAAGGGTTGCAGTTTGCATATTCCAGGTGCATTTTGCATCTTTCAATACACATTTGTGATCCATTGAAGTCTATGGAACCAAAACCCAGAAAAAAGTCCCTGGCCCTTTCGATAAAATGCACAGATGTGAACCATAGGAAACCATGTTAAATGGACTGTAGTGCGTTTCTACAAAACTAAAAACGCGCTAAAAATGCATAGGTGTGAACCGGGCCTTAAGCAGAGCCCAGACGAATTTCGATCCATGTGTGGCCACTGCTACTCAACAGAAGTTATTCCATCTATCAGCTTCTGATCAATAGCCTTGCTGGAAAAAAAGTGCTTGATTGGTCATTGGCTGCAGCCATTGATCAGTGTATTCTGATGATGGAGGAGTCCCGGCTGTCAGAATGCAACAGCGCAGTGGGGACAGTGTTGCCAACCCACTGAAATTAAATTTAATGGCAGGATGCCAAAATTTACAAATGACACAAATTTTTTACTAGCAAAAATCCTGCAATTTACTTGCAGAGCTGCATTTTTCACTGACACTGAAAAAAAGTACCAAAAATTACAGTTTTCACTGCTAAACAGTGCAAATATCAATATTTAAACTATAAACATATAGGTAGTGCTACCCTGTTTACCCGAAAATAAGACCTAGTGTGATTGTCGGTGATGGCTGAAATATAAGCCCTACCTCCCAAATAAGCCCTACCCTGTTTCCCTGAAAATAAGCCCTACCCTGTAAATAAGACCTACAAGGACTTTAACTAGGGCTTATTTGGGGGGTAGGGCTTATATTGCAGCCATCACCGACAATCACGCTAGGTCTTATTTTCGGGGAAACAGGGTATTAGCAATGTGTTTAAGTTAAACAAAAGTCAAAAAACAATTTTCACCATTTTACATGAAGGTCAGGTTAATATAACCCAGCCAGCACAGAGTTCCCTCTTACATCAGAGTCTGCAGGATTCCCCCTTACAGTGAAACGGAACTCTTATGTAAAGGGGAATGCTGCAGATCATGATCTAAGGGGGAACTCTGATGTAAGGATGGGGCTCTAGTGACCAGAGATCACCTTCCGCATCGTGAATACATTAAGGTAAGGGGGTGTTACTACTAGGGATGGGCCCGGTGCTCGATGCAAACCCATGTGGCACCGGGTGTTCGCTCGCTCGGCGAGCCCAGAACTATTTTGGCCGCTCGCATCACATTCGTGTGATGCGAGCGGCCCCGCAATGCATTGCGGCCGGCGCGGCCGGCGCAGTGCATTGCTGGCTGATGATTGGCCAAGCATGCACTGTGACCCCGCATGCTTGGCCAATCACAGCGCCGGAAACTCGGAGAGCCATAATTGGCTACAGGCAGGACGCAAACAGAGCTCCTATATTTTGTTCCCAGAAGCACCTATAGGACTTGTAGTGTGTTCGTGGCAGGCAGGCACTGGCAGCAAACAGAGCTCCTATATTTTGTTCCCAGAAGCACCTATAGGACTTGTAGTGTGTTCGTGGCAGGCAGGCACTGGCAGCAAACACAGCTCCTATATTTTGTTCCCAGAAGCACCTATAGGACTTGTAGTGTGTTCGTGGCAGGCAGGCACTGGCAGCAAACAGAGCTCCTATATTTTGTTCCCAGAAGCACCTATAGGACTTGAAGTGTGTTAGTCCCATCACACAGAGCTATATTTTCTTCCCAGAAGCACCTATAGGACTTGTAGTGTATTAGTCCCATCACACAGAGATCCTATATTTTGTTCCCAGAAGCACCTATAGGACTTGAAGTGTGTTAGTCCCATCACACAGACCTATATTTTCTTCCCAGAAGCACCCATAGGACTTGTAGTGTGTTAGTCCCATCACACAGAGATCCTATATTTTGTTCCCAGAAGCACCTATAGGACTTGTAGTGTGTTAGTCCCATCACACAGAGATCCTATATTTTGTTCACAGAAGCACCCATAGGACTTGAAGTGTGTTAGTCCCATCACACAGAGATCCTATATTTTGTTCCCAGAAGCACCTATAGGACTTGAAGTGTGTTAGTCCCATCACACAGAGATCCTATATTTTGTTCCCAGAAGCACCTATAGGACTTGAAGTGTGTTAGTCCCATCACACAGAGATTCTATATTTTGTTCCCAGAAGCACCTATAGGACTTGAAGTGTGTTAGTCCCATCACACAGACCTATATTTTCTTCCCAGAAGCACCTATAGGACTTTAAGTGTGTTAGTCCCATCACACAGAGATCCTATATTTTGTTCCCAGAAGCACCTATAGGACTTGAAGTGTGTTAGTCCCATCACACAGAGATTCTATATTTTGTTCCCAGAAGCACCTATAGGACTTGAAGTGTGTTAGTCCCATCACACAGAGATCCTATATTTTGTTCCCAGAAGCACCTATAGGACTTGAAGTGTGTTAGTCCCATCACACAGAGATTCTATATTTTGTTCCCAGAAGCACCTATAGGACTTTAAGTGTGTTAGTCCCATCACACAGAGATCCTATATTTTGTTCCCAGAAGCACCTATAGGACTTGAAGTGTGTTAGTCCCATCACACAGAGCTATATTTTCTTCCCAGAAGCACCTATAGGACTTGAAGTGTGTTAGTCCCATCACACAGAGATCCTATATTTTGTTCCCAGAAGCACCCATAGGACTTGAAGTGTGTTAGTCCCATCACACAGAGATCCTATATTTTTGTTCCCAGAAGCACCTATAGGACTTGAAGTGTGTTAGTCCCATCACACAGAGATCCTATATTTTGTTCCCAGAAGCACCTATAGGACTTGAAGTGTGTTAGTCCCATCACACAGAGATTCTATATTTTGTTCCCAGAAGCACCTATAGGACTTTAAGTGTGTTAGTCCCATCACACAGAGATCCTATATTTTGTTCCCAGAAGCACCTATAGGACTTGAAGTGTGTTAGTCCCATCACACAGAGCTATATTTTCTTCCCAGAAGCACCCATAGGACTTGCAGTGTGTTAGTCCCATCACACAGAGATCCTATATTTTGTTCCCAGAAGCACCTATAGGACTTGAAGTGTGTTAGTCCCATCACACAGAGATCCTATATTTTGTTCCCAGAAGCACCCATAGGACTTGTAGTGTGTTAGTCCCATCACACAGAGATCCTATATTTTGTTCCCAGAAGCACCTATAGGACTTGAAGTGTGTTAGTCCCATCACACAGACCTATATTTTCTTCCCAGAAGCACCCATAGGACTTGTAGTGTGTTAGTCCCATCACAGAGAGATCCTATATTTTGTTCCCAGAAGCACCTATAGGACTTGAAGTGTGTTAGTCCCATCACACAGACCTATATTTTCTTCCCAGAAGCACCCATAGGACTTGTAGTGTGTTAGTCCCATCACACAGAGATCCTATATTTTGTTCACAGAAGCACCCATAGGACTTGAAGTGTGTTAGTCCCATCACACAGAGATCCTATTTTCTTCCCAGAAGCACCTATAGGACTTTAAGTGTGTTAGTCCCATCACACAGAGATCCTATATTTTGTTCCCAGAAGCACCTATAGGACTTGAAGTGTGTTAGTCCCATCACACAGACCTATATTTTCTTCCCAGAAGCACCCATAGGACTTGTAGTGTGTTAGTCCCATCACACAGAGATCCTATATTTTGTTCCCAGAAGCACCTATAGGACTTGAAGTGTGTTAGTCCCATCACACAGACCTATATTTTCTTCCCAGAAGCACCCATAGGACTTGTAGTGTGTTAGTCCCATCACACAGAGATCCTATATTTTGTTCACAGAAGCACCCATAGGACTTGAAGTGTGTTAGTCCCATCACACAGAGTTCCTATATTTTGTTCCCAGAAGCACCTATAGGACTTGAAGTGTGTTAGTCCCATCACACAGAGATCCTATATTTTGTTCCCAGAAGCACCTATAGGACTTGAAGTGTGTTAGTCCCATCACACAGACCTATATTTTCTTCCCAGAAGCACCCATAGGACTTGTAGTGTGTTAGTCCCATCACACAGAGATCCTATATTTTGTTCCCAGAAGCACCTATAGGACTTGAAGTGTGTTAGTCCCATCACACAGAGATCCTATATTTTGTTCCCAGAAGCACCCATAGGACTTGAAGTGTGTTAGTCCCATCACACAGAGATCCTATATTTTGTTCCCAGAAGCACCTATAGGACTTGAAGTGTGTTAGTCCCATCACACAGAGTTCCTATATTTTGTTCCCAGAAGCACCTATAGGACTTGAAGTGTGTTAGTCCCATCACACAGAGATTCTATATTTTGTTCCCAGAAGCACCTATAGGACTTGAAGTGTGTTAGTCCCATCACACAGACCTATATTTTCTTCCCAGAAGCACCCATAGGACTTGTAGTGTGTTAGTCCCATCACACAGAGATCCTATATTTTGTTCCCAGAAGCACCTATAGGACTTGAAGTGTGTTAGTCCCATCACACAGAGATCCTATATTTTGTTCCCAGAAGCACCTATAGGACTTGAAGTGTGTTAGTCCCATCACACAGAGATTCTATATTTTGTTCCCAGAAGCACCTATAGGACTTGAAGTGTGTTAGTCCCATCACACAGAGATCCTATATTTTGTTCCCAGAAGCACCTATAGGACTTGAAGTGTGTTAGTCCTATCACACAGAGATTCTATATTTTGTTCCCAGAAGCACCTATAGGACTTTAAGTGTGTTAGTCCCATCACACAGAGATCCTATATTTTGTTCCCAGAAGCACCTATAGGACTTGAAGTGTGTTAGTCCCATCACACAGAGCTATATTTTCTTCCCAGAAGCACCTATAGGACTTGAAGTGTGTTAGTCCCATCACACAGAGATCCTATATTTTGTTCCCAGAAGCACCCATAGGACTTGAAGTGTGTTAGTCCCATCACACAGAGATCCTATATTTTGTTCCCAGAAGCACCTATAGGACTTGAAGTGTGTTAGTCCCATCACACAGAGATTCTATATTTTGTTCCCAGAAGCACCTATAGGACTTTAAGTGTGTTAGTCCCATCACACAGAGATCCTATATTTTGTTCCCAGAAGCACCTATAGGACTTGAAGTGTGTTAGTCCCATCACACAGACCTATATTTTCTTCCCAGAAGCACCCATAGGACTTGTAGTGTGTTAGTCCCATCACACAGAGATCCTATATTTTGTTCCCAGAAGCACCTATAGGACTTGAAGTGTGTTAGTCCCATCACACAGACCTATATTTTCTTCCCAGAAGCACCCATAGGACTTGTAGTGTGTTAGTCCCATCACACAGAGATCCTATATTTTGTTCACAGAAGCACCTATAGGACTTGAAGTGTGTTAGTCCCATCACACAGAGATCCTATATTTTGTTCCCAGAAGCACCTATAGGACTTTAAGTGTGTTAGTCCCATCACACAGAGATCCTATATTTTGTTCCCAGAAGCACCTATAGGACTTGAAGTGTGTTAGTCCCATCACACAGACCTATATTTTCTTCCCAGAAGCACCCATAGGACTTGCAGTGTGTTAGTCCCATCACACAGAGATCCTATATTTTGTTCCCAGAAGCACCTATAGGACTTGAAGTGTGTTAGTCCCATCACACAGAGCTATATTTTCTTCCCAGAAGCACCCATAGGACTTGTAGTGTGTTAGTCCCATCACACAGAGATCCTATATTTTGTTCCCAGAAGCACCTATAGGACTTGAAGTGTGTTAGTCCCATCACACAGACCTATATTTTGTTCCCAGAAGCACCCATAGGACTTTAAGTGTGTTAGTCCCATCACACAGAGATCCTATATTTTGTTCCCAGAAGCACCTATAGGACTTGAAGTGTGTTAGTCCCATCACACAGACCTATATTTTCTTCCCAGAAGCACCCATAGGACTTGTAGTGTGTTAGTCCCATCACACAGAGATCCTATATTTTGTTCACAGAAGCACCCATAGGACTTGAAGTGTGTTAGTCCCATCACACAGAGATCCTATATTTTGTTCCCAGAAGCACCTATAGGACTTGAAGTGTGTTAGTCCCATCACACAGAGATTCTATATTTTGTTCCCAGAAGCACCTATAGGGCTTTAAGTGTGTTAGTCCCATCACACAGAGATCCTATATTTTGTTCCCAGAAGCACCTATAGGACTTGAAGTGTGTTAGTCCCATCACACAGAGCTATATTTTCTTCCCAGAAGCACCTATAGGACTTGAAGTGTGTTAGTCCCATCACACAGAGATCCTATATTTTGTTCCCAGAAGCACCTATAGGACTTGAAGTGTGTTAGTCCCATCACACAGAGATCCTCTATTTTATTTGCAGAAGCACCCATAGGACTTCTAGTGTGTTAGTGGCATCACACAGAGCTCCTATATTTTCTTTTCAGCAGCACCCACAGGACTTCTAGTGTGTTAGTGGCATCACACAGAGCTCCTATATTTTCTTTGCAGAAGCACCCATAGGACTTCTAGTGTGTTAGTGGCATCACACAGAGCTCCTATATATTCTTCTCAGCAGCACCCACAGGACTACCGACTACAATGGCTGGAAGACCGCCAAGGGGAGGCAGAGCGTGCAGAGCCAAGAACACAGGGCAGGCAGGCTCTGTTTCTAGTGGACGTGGCCGTGGACGTGGTCGTGCATCGTCATCAGCACGTGGCCATGGGACACGCGCGTCTTTGTTTTCGGCAGCTGGACATGTGGAGCCGCATCATGCTGAAGGCTTGGTAGAATGGATGACCAAGCCCTCCTCATCCTCCTCATCCTCTCTCACCCAGGCTCAGGGTACTGGCAGAGCAGCTGCCAACGCGTACTCAATGGCATCATCAGCCACCCCTTCCCTAGACCCACCATGTCCTCCTGAGGAGTCCCCCGAACTCTTTGAGCACAGTGTTGGGTACATGCTCCAGGAGGATGCCCAACGATTCGAAGGCTCGGATGATGATACCCAGCTTGAGGAATCTGGCAGTACTGTTCCACCAGCTGCAGCTTACTGCCAGGTTTGCTCTAGTGGTGAAGAGGGAGGGGATGATGAGGTCACTGACTCCACGTGGGTGCCTGAAGGGAGAGAGGATGAGGAGGAGGACGAGGAGGAGGAGGATGCGGCGTCACATGTCCAACGAGGCAGGATGCCCCCTGGAGGCCAGGTAGAGGCCACCACAGCAACTGTACAACACCGCAGAGCTCCGCCTGTGCAGGGCGCTGCCTCTGCACGTTATCAGAAAAGTTCTTTGGTGTGGGCCTTTTTTGAGACGAGTGCATCAGATCGCACCACTGCTATTTGCAATATTTGTCTCAAGCGTATCTCGCGTGGCCAAAACATCAGCCGCTTGGGCACCACAAGCATGAGCAGACATATGTCGACCTGCCATGCAGCTCGTTGGCAGGCACACATAAAAGACCCATACCAAAGAACTAAGCGGACCTCTCCTTGCTCCTCATCAGCTGGGATCTCCATCCCCAGTACACCTTCAGTCCTCTCTGAAAGCTGCTGTGAGAGGACTGAAGGTGTAGAATTAGGTGTGTCACAACCAAGTACTTGCAGTACACCGACGTCCGATTGTAGCAGGCAAATTTCCCTGCCCCAGCTGCTGGACCGTCGAAAGAAGTACACTCCCAGCCATCCACATGCCCAGCGGTTGAATGCTAGCTTGGCTAAATTGCTAGCACTTCAACTGCTGCCTTTTCAGTTGGTAGACTCGGCCCCCTTCCGTGAGTTTGTTCAATGTGCGGTTCCTCAGTGGCAGGTTCCCAAACGCCACTTTTTCTCACGGAAGGCGATTCCGTCTCTCTACCGGCATGTGGAAGGCAATGTCCATGCCTCGCTGGACAGGGCGGTCAGCGGTAAGGTGCATATTACCGCTGACTCATGGTCCAGCAGGCATGGACAGGGACGTTACCTTTCTTTCACGGCCCATTGGGTCACTCTATTGGCAGCTGGGAGGGATGCAGGACAAGGTGCAGTAGTGTTGGAGGTTGTTCCACCACCACGCCTCCAAAACGCTACTACTGCTACTGGTTGTGACACACCTCTCTCCTCCACCCCCTCCTCTTCTTCTTCCTCCAGTGCTCTGTCCTCGGAACCAGCGGTGCTCCGTAGGCGTACAAGGGACTACGCAAGTACGCAGGCAAAAAGATGCCATGCCGTGCTTGTGCTGGTGTGTTTGGGGGACAGGAGCCACACTGGGCCAGAGGTTCTGGCAGCTCTGCAGGGGCAGGCCGAGAGGTGGTTGACGCCACGTCAGCTTAAGCCAGGAATGGTCGTTTCTGACAATGGCACCAACCTCCTCTCCGCCCTGCGACAGGGGCAGCTCCCCCATGTGCCCTGTATGGCTCACGTCCTCAACCTGGTGGTGCAGCGGTTCTTGGGCAGGTTCCCAGGCTTACAGGATGTCCTGAGGCAGGCCAGGAAAGTCTGTGTGCATTTCCGCCGATCTTATAATGCCAGTGCTCTGCTGATTGAGCTGCAAAAGGAGCTGAACCTGCCCAAGAACCGCCTAATATGTGACATGCCCACCAGGTGGAACTCAACGTTGGCCATGCTGCAGCGACTGCACACGCAGCAGAGGGCCATCAATGAGTACCTTTGCGACTACGGCACCAGGACAGGGTCAGGGGAGCTTGGTTTTTTTTCCCCACGTCAGTGGAGCATGATCAGGGATGCATGCACTGTCCTCTCACCATTTGAGGATGCCACGAGGATGGTGAGCAGTGACAGTGCATGCATCAGTGACACTGTACCTCTTGTCCACCTGTTGGAGCATACGCTGCGTGGGATAATGGACAGGGCACTTGAGGCAGAACAGAGGCAGGAAGAGGAGGACTTCCTTGCCTCTCAAGGCCCCCTTTATCCGGACAGTGTTCCTTCTGTCCCACCCATCACACAGGAAGAGGATGAGGAGGAGGAGGAGGAGGAGGAGGAGGATTGTGTGAGCATGGAGGTGGAGCCTGGCACTCAGCATCAGCAGCAGCAGTCTTTTAGGGATGATGTACAGTCCCAACAAACCAGTGGACTTGTACGTGGCTGGGAGGAGGTGGCTGGCGATCATGTCATCCTCAGTGACCCAGAAGACTCCGGACCGAATGCCTCAGCTAACCTACGCTGCATGGCCTCCCTGATCCTGCAAAGCCTGCGGAAGGATCCTCGTGTTCTTCGGATCAAGGAGAGGGACCATTACTGGCTGGCCACTCTCCTTGATCCACGGTACAAGGGTAAGGTTGCGGACCTTATCTTGCCGTCGCAGAGGGAGCAGAGGATGAGACATCTCAGGGAGGCCTTGCAGAAAGGTCTGTGCAACGCGTTCCCAGAAACTGGGAGGTTACAAACTCCTGGTCCTGGGCGACGAGTTGCTGAGGCTTCGGTCAGTAGCAGAAGGAGCGGTGGGGAAGGTGGACGTCTGACCGATGCGTTCAGACAATTTTTTAGTTCGCAGCCCCAAGGTATGATCGGTTCCAGCAACCATCGCCAGCGTCTGATATACATGGTGCAGGAATACCTTGGGGCAAGGTCAGACTTGGACACCTTTCCCACCGAAAATCCTCTGGCTTACTGGGTCCTGAGGATGGATCACTGGCCAGAGCTTGCACAGTATGCAATTGAGCTACTGGCCTGTCCTGCCTCCAGCGTTCTTTCCGAACGCACATTCAGTGCTCCTGGAGGATTTGTCACCGATCATAGGGTGCGCCTGTCCACCGCCTCGGTTGATCGACTGACCTTCATCAAAATGAATCAGTCTTGGATCACCACCAGCTACCAGGCACCTGAAGCGGATATAACGGAATAATTTATAATGTCACATCCCTTCAAGACTGCCTATGCTAATGCTGAGTGACTGTCCTCTTATGTTCACTGACTATCCTCTTCCTCCTCCTCAATGATCCATGCCACCACACCAGTGCCTAAGGCACAATTTTTCAGCCCCTGTTTAACAGGGGCGTGTACTTACAATTTTTTTAAAAAATGCTTCGCAACACGTGTGACTGCTGTGCTCCAAGTACAGTATCTGTGAGGGGTTGCAGTGTTGTGGCACCAGCACCAGTGCCTAAGGCACAATTTTTCAGCCCCTGTTTAACAGGGGCGTGTACTTACAATTTTTTAAAAAAATGCTTCGCAACACGTGTGACTGCTGTGCTCCAAGTACAGTATCTGTGAGGGGTTGCAGTGTTGTGGCACCAGCACCAGTGCCTAAGGCACAATTTTTCAGCCCCTGTTTAATAGGGGCGGGTAATTACAAATCTTGATCTAATAGTTCACAGCAGGGCCCATTCCTGCGCCCACCAAGAGTAACTATGAGGGCCTACAGTCTTGTGGCAACACCGTCCACCACCACCGCCAAAGGCCCAATTTTTCTGCCCTGTTCATCAGGTGCTTGCAATTACAAATCTTGATCTAATAACTCACAGCAGGGCCCATTCCTGCGCCCACCAAGAGTAACTGTGAGAGCTTACAGTCTTGTGGCAACACCGTCCACCACCACCACCACCACCACCACCGCCAAAGGCCCAATTTTTCTGCCCTGTTCAACAGGTGCATGCAATTACAAATCTTGATCTAATAACTCACAGCAGGGCCCATTCCTGCGCCCACCAAGAGTAACTGTGAGAGCTTACAGTCTTGTGGCAACACCGTCCACCACCACCACCACCACCGCCAATTTTTCTGCCCGGTTCAACAGGTGCATGCAAGTACAAATCTTGATCTATTAACTCACAGCAGGGCCCATTCCTGTGCCCACCAGTCTTGTGGCTACACCAACATCTAATAGGGCAAATTTCTGCAGAGTATATACGCCAGGCCCCTACTTTCAAACATCCAACTTACAAACGACTCCTACTTGCAAATGGAAAGAGAAAACAGGAAGTGAGAGGAAATCTACCCCTAGGAAGGGAAATTCTATCCTGTTAGATTTAATTTGGGAAAAAGGTATCTCCTCTCTACTGATACTTTATCACCAATCCTTGTTTCAATTAAAACTCCACTTTTCCAAAAACATTTGTCATTGGGACGGAAAGTGAGGTGACATGTTCTGAACACATGTGCAAAGACAGCAAATGTTACAGGGGTGATAACCCCTCCCTATGTTCTCCAAAAAGCTTAAAAATAGATTTTTTTGGGATGGAGCTACACTTCATAATGTACCTGTTCAGATTCTACTTAAGAACAAACCTACAGTCCGTGTCTTGTTTGCACCACCTATATACTGCTGTTCAGAGTATATAGGGTTGTAGGTATAGGGTTTTATTTTGGGTGCGGGGTCCCCCTTAATATCCATACAAGACCCAAAGGGGCTGGGGTGGGGGGGGGGGGGGGTGATGGGGTAGCCATGCCATTTTTCTCAAGGATTTTCAGCCTTATGGCGGCCAGGACAAGACATGACATTAAAGCCGCAAGTGGTTTTAAATGGCTTCTTTTTTTCCTTTACAAATGTCATTTTGTGCAAGGACAGTTCTAAACACGGGAAACACATGCCACTTCACAGGCATACTTTAGACACCCCCCAGGTACCATATTTAAAGGAAAATTTCACTTTTTTTTTTCACTTTATGCATCATTAAAATGACTGCTCCCGAAAAAACGTTAGTTTTTAAAAGTTCTTTTTGCATTGATATATGTCCCCTGGGGCAGGACCCGGGTCCCCAAACCTGTTTTATGACATTAACATGCATATTGGCCGTTGTAATTAGCACTTTTGATTTCGAACGTTCGCGTCCATTATAACGTATAGGGTTCGAAAATTCGCGCGAACTTTCGGTCGGTTCGAAGGTTCTGGTGCGAACCGAACCCGGGGGTGTTCGGCTCATCCCTAGTTACTACTATAAGGGGGAACCTTTGTATAAGT
Organism: Lithobates sylvaticus; assembly: GCA_028564925.1. NCBI lineage: Eukaryota > Metazoa > Chordata > Amphibia > Anura > Ranidae > Lithobates > Lithobates sylvaticus. Next base: position 381,996,400 of record CM053030.1, read on the forward strand.
GTCCCCTTAAATTATTGTATTTACTCCCCCCTTACATCAGCAACCCCCCTCAGCCTGGTGGCACTGTCACTGAATTCCGCTCAGGTGCATCGTGTAGGGC